>SKCR01025376.1:0-355833 GCA_019454045.1 Zanthoxylum bungeanum
AACTATCGGGATAATATGACAAGGTCATGATTATCCGATTAAAGAGACTAGTTGCTAATGATCCGATATATGCTTCGTATGGGGCATACACTATTCCAGCCCCAGGCCTTGCATGTGACATCTGATACTGGATCGCAATAAGCAATACTTTGTATACTACGCCTGAAAAAGATTATATATTCCTTAAAGAATATTTCTGGAGAATTGGATAGGCACGACGCTTTGCTAGAAGCCAACCATGTCTTGTAAATCGGTAAGAATGTGGTACCGGGTACGCACGTATCCAAGGATCTCATGGGTCGCTTCCCGAAGATTCACCAATGACGTATGACTCGAACAAAATTAATCTGGGATTAATTATGAAAGAGAAAATTAATCTAGGATTAATTACGGAAATAATTTTTCTGGGATAAAATTCAAATAGAAGAGAGAGAATGATTAATTTAGAATTAATCGATAAAATAATATATTTGATATATTAAATGAAATTAGATTTCATAGCGGAATTAAAATTGGATTTTAATTAGGGCGAACGAATTAATTTAGAATTAATTCGCGAGCGACTTTCGTTATAATTTTGCAAGACACTATAATTTAATTAAATTTGATTTAATTAAATCGCAACGGAAAATTCGTTAATTCGAAATTAACGAACCTGAGCCCGGAATGTGTTTTCCAGGCCCACTCAGATTTTGAATCAAGTGGGGCCCACTACAAGTCACATCACTAGTCAAACTACTTTATGGTGATGGAAGTTAGTATTAGTTATGTTAACTTGTAAGACACATTTCATTATTTAATTATGAAAAGTTGAGTGACCTTTACCAAATCTTGGATTTGGTATATGACTTTTAATTTTGGAAAATCAAATTAACTTAACACAATTTTTCACTCTCATTTTCCTCTCTTCACCGAAAACTCTCTCTCTCTTTTACTCTCATATTGCCGAGAGTTGCATCAAGAACAAGAGGAATTTTGTTGCAAAATCTTCATTGCTAGCACATAAAGAAGTCAACAAAGGGGATAGGAAAACAATCCATACGAGTTTGGAATTCAAAGTTCACATCTTGGAGCTCAACATACAATCAAATGAGAGCTTGGAGCACTTCTCAAAGGAGGAAAATTTTTATTATTCTCTACATCCTTAACCGATCAAAGTGAGTATATTTTCCGCTATCTTACTTTGTGTATTCACATCTTTTATGCTTAAATAGATCCTTGGCATGTTCTTAGAGAACCCAACACAAGGCTTAGTTGATTCAGAGGAAAAGGTTAGGAAATATATATTGGATATATATTTTGGACTTGGAGGTCCACCTACCGAATCTAGGAATCGGATGAGATCCAATTGATCTTAGAGATCTACCTAGTTAAGTTTCATACAACTTGTTGGACAAAGTCAATGTTGTGTGTTATTTAACGGGATCCTAGCCCACTAGGAAACTAGGTTTCCTGATTACTCAACAAAGGGTTAGAGGCTCGCCGAAAAATAGTGGGAGGCCAGTATTAAATTCAAAATTTCATTTAATACTTGCTAAATGTGCGCTTTATTTTTCGTCGTTGTATATTTATATTAGTTGGACTAATATTTTATTATTTTTCTTTGAATAGTTGGACTGTAGCATAACTACTACACTTGTAGTTGGTTGTACAGTTGGACTATAGTAACCATTACATTTGAGTGTACCCGATATCGTTGATTGAATAGTTGGAATATTGCAATCAAAATGACTGGAAATATTAGCATTAGGGACATCGTCATGGGTGATATGTCTTTAACGGTGCCAATTTTCCAGATTGGGAGATGAATCTCAAGATTGTCATGGGATCCGAGAAGTTGCTCTATGTCATAGACAGACCTCTCGGGCCTGAGCCTGGACATGACCAGGTTGTTGATCATGAGCTTTGGAAGACTCACATTGATGACAACTCAACTACTCAGTCTGTCATGCTTGCCGCAATGACTCCATAATTTCGCCGTCAAAATAAAGGATTGGATCCCTACAACATGATGTTGAAATTGAAGGACCTTCATAGATCTAATCTTAGATCTCAGAAGTATGAATTGCAAAAGAAGCTTTTTCCCTCACATATGTCAAAGGGTACATCTGTCGAGCACTATGTGTCACAGATGATTGCTGACATCGAACAACTAGGTCAGCTGGGCAAAACCTTCGAGGATGAGACTTTCATAGATTTGATCTTACAGTCTTTGTCTGAGTGATGGGGTGGGTTCATCATGAACTCAAATATGATGAACCAAGAGAAGACTCTTGGAGAGTTGATGACGATGCTGAAAGAGGCAGAGCCAGAGCTTCTGAAGGGCAATAAGCACGAGGCGCATTTCACTTCGACATCTCAAAAGGCCAAGGCTTGGCCGAAGGCTTCTGAAGGTGTGAAGAAGAAGAAAAGAAAGGACAAAGCCAAATCATCAAAGTCTTCTGGGAAGGAAATGACAAATCCCAAGATGTCTGCCTACAATGTGGCAAACAGGATCACTGGAAGCGTGACTACCGTGAGTACAAGGCTCACATGAATGAAGTGAAGGCGGGCAAGGCTCCGGCTTCAGGTATGTTTGTTATTGAAATAAACATGTCAACTTCTATTTTTTAAAATTGGATTTTTGATTCTGGATGTGGTACTCATATATGTACTGATGTGCAGGATCTGTAAATTAGCAGTAGACTGGCTTCAGGCTAGATTGACCTACGAGTTGAAAACGGGACCAAAGTAAATTAGCTGTTTTGGCTGTAGGGACCTATATTTTGGAACTGCCCTTGGGCCATGTACTTACTTCATCATACTGTTATTATGTACCTAGTTTGACTAGAAACATTATCCATGTATCTTGTTTGACCCAATGTGGGTATACCTTTATATTCCGGAACACTGGGTGTTTTGTTTATAAAGATGATTTTGAGATATGTACTGCTGATGCTAATAATGGTCTTTATATTTTGAATAAAACATATAACATGACAAACAAAAGGCTCAAATTGAGTAAAACAGATGAAACTTATCTGTGACATTGTCGTCTGAGAGACATTAACAAGACTCATATGTCCACTCTTTCGAAGAATTGATACTTGGATGGATTTGATCCTAATTCATATGATGTATGCGAATCTTGTTTATTAGGTAAAATGCCTAAAACGCCTTTTAGCGGTAAAGGAGTACGTTCCACCGAACTGTTAGCCCTCGTTCATAGTGACGTATGTGGGCCAATGTCTAGCCAGGCTAGAGGTGGATATGAATACTTTGTAATATTTACGAATGATGCATCGCGTTTTAGTTATGTGTATCTTATGAGACACAAGTCGGAAACTTTTGATAAATTCAAAGAGTTTCGACACGAAGTAGAAAAACAGAATGACAAAAGTATTAAAACATTATGGTCGGACCGTGGTGGAGAATACCTGAGCAATGAGTTTCTTGATTACTTGAAAGAATATGGTATTCTTTCCTAGTGGACCCCTCCCGGAACACCTCAATTAAACGGTGTCCGAACGGAGAAATTGAACTTTGTTGGACATGGTAAGGTCTATGATGAGTCGCACTGAGCTACCAATTTCCTTCTGGGGATACGCATTGAACAGTGCAATACTTATTTTGAATAAGGTTCCGTCAAAGTCTGTTAGATAGACTCCATATGAAATATGGACAGGAAAGAAACCTGGTTTCTCATTCTTAAAGATTTGGGGATGTTGGGGATACGTTAAACGTTTGGATGGTAACAAACTAGAAACCAAATCGGATAAATACCTATTTGTAGGTTATCCTAGGGAAACCAAAGGATATTACTTCTACAACCCACAAGAGGATAAGGTATTTGTTGCTCTCCATGCGGTTTTCCTTGAAAAGGAATTCCTAAATACAGTGTTAAGTGGGAGGAAAGTAGAACTCGATGAAAATCAGAGTGATACAGTTCCTGGCACCGACTCCCTGACGGAACACGAATAGTTCATCAGGGATGAGATTGTACCACAATCTTCTAATACACAAGAACCGCGTAGATCGGAGAGAGTAAGAAAACAACCTGAGAGGTATGGGTTTCTGATCTCACCTCATGTAGATATTAATCTTATTGAGGATAATGAGCCGGCTACGTATAGGGAAGCAATATAAGGTATCGACTCCGCGTTATGGCAAGAAGCCATGAAGTCCGTAATGAATTCCATGTATACCAACCAAGTTTGGGCACTGGTTGATGTTGGAAATGGTGATCGAGCACCATTCACTTTTTGTATGAATAATTGATATATATGCATTATAATTTATATTTTATCATGGTTATTTATTTATTTATATGGTATAACTCTTACTTTTATTTATATATTATAAATCTAAAAGTTAGTTTACTCTATGAGTTAGAGATTTCGAGTTACACTCGGAACCTTATATGAATTTAGTAAAGACCCGAGAGTTACAACATATGGTGATATAGTTGCAAGAGTTGCAAATGGTGTTGAGATATATCACACATTCTCAAAAATATAAATTTTTTCCTTGTCTAGATATATTGACATGGGTCGATCATTATATTTGTAAGACTAATGCATTGTCTATATATGTCATGGACATATGGTTTGTCTCAACAGACTGTGAGCTTGGCGGAAGTTCGTATAGAAATGCAGATATTCATTAGTTGAATGAGTATCGAACAAACTCATAAAAGATGACTAATAGAGATTCCATAAAACTGTCAATAGTTGTCTTTTCGAGTTGAGTAGTCATTGTGGTCCTTTGACTTGAGACACCACGGTGGTCTTGTGAGTGATCCTATATGCCTGATACCATGCATGTCAGAGACCTTTCATGGTCTGGCTTCTGGATGACTGTTAGGTATAGACCAATGCAAATGAAGATCGGTGTGTGTTAAGATGAGGATTTGTCAGTCCATATGGTTGGATTTTGTTTCAAGAAATTTTCAGAATATATTCCGGGAATCTTTTGGTCGAAAGTTCATTGAAGAAATTATTTCTTTAACATTACAAATAATATTCAAAAAGAGTTTTGCTATATTATTTATTAATGTAATATAATTATGAAAATTTATTTTTATATTGAGTAGATAAGGTTTTGACAGTATAACTATAACCTTACTAATTGGAAACGGTAATGACGAAGGGATTATAAATTAACATTTTAACCTCGACTTGTATGGTTTGACGTGTCGTGTTGTTTAGTCATGATTTGTAGGTGGACAAGCCTTCATGAAATATGTATATAAATATATGAGATATATATGTATATTTATATGTAACAACCGAACGTGAGCCTAGCGAGTTCCATTATATTGAGTTTACTCGTTAAGCACTAGGGCGACCTCTCGTCAAATGTTGATAAAGTATTTTTGGGTTTTTAGGATTAAATTGTTTAATCCGATAATTCATTAGATGAATTGAATTAATTAATTTTATATCAAGAGTTGATAAAATTTTATTGTATAATAAATGTAAGTTCGATTTACATTGAATTAGTAATTATTTTGTGAATTAATTTAATTGTTAAATTAATATATAATATTAATTACTTAGATTATACAAATAAAGCTTTTAATTAGTTAAAGTATTTGAGGTAAAACAAAATTGAATTATTTGATTAAAGTAACTAAATGATTCATAAAGGTAACTTAGTTACTAATTTTGGTGAAATTAATTTTTTAACCTTGGTTAAGTTGCTTTTTGATATATGTGGTGTAGGGAAAAGATTCCCTTGAACCATGGTTTAATTTTATGGCTTGGTGTAGATTTCTTTATTTTTAATTAATAAAAAGAAAGGAAAAACAAATACAACAACCCCTTCCTTTGTTTTTTGACTACTGCCGTAACAAACAAAAAGTAACAACACCCCCTTTTTTTGCAAGCCACTGCCGAGAGTTTGAAGACAAAAAGGGGCTGAGCTTTTTTTGTTTTTGCTCATCTAATTAATTGGCAAAGCTTGTTGGTACATTTATTTTGTCAATTTATTTGTTCAGTTTGTTCATTAATTTGTTTAGAGAAATTATTATGGAAGTATTGGATAAATTAGAAGAATGTATGTGAGGATTAGATGCATTTAAGTGTTGAAAAATTAGTATATGAATGATATGTTAATTTGAATGCTTGGATTAATTTTTTCAAGAGTTGAAAAATTATTTTGTATGCTCGAATTAATTTTCAAGTGTTGGAAAATTAATTTTATTATTTTGTATTATTTTTAAGTGTTGAAAATAATTTTAGAAGCTTAGAATAATTTATCAAGAGTTGATAAATGTATTAAAGTGTGTTGAAAATTTTTAATTGGCTTATGGTAATTATTTTAATGCATGGAAAATATTTTTAGTGCATTAGGAAAATTTTAAGTTGATGAAAAAAGTTTTAAACCCACTGTTTTGGACTGCTGAAAAAAAAAATAAAAAAAAAATTAATTACTCGCTCGGGATTTGATCTCGGGCGGGTTTCCACTGCGTTCGGCATTTCCGTTCCTCACTCAACAAGTGGTATCAGAGCGATACATGCTTATAATTGTTCATGTTCCTTACAATGTTTCTCAATGTTATAAAATGCCCATGCATACATTTAATTGTGAATTACATGTTTTAGGCATTTTTGGACATTCATACATTTTATATATTTGTATGCATTTGACTTTGGAAAAATCTCTACGCTAGATTATTAAGTGTCATTATTTTAGTTGAAAATATGACATGGTCCGGCCTGTCTATACGGTGTTAGTGAAACCATTGTGATTATTCCCAATATTGCTAAAGCGTGAGGGATTAGTTATAATGTTTTGTACTATTCCGGTTAAGCATGAGATGAGTCGAATTTAAGAGAAAGTATTATCCAATATTGCTATAGCGTGAGGTTAATATTAGTATCTTACTTTCGGCATTAGACAAGTTGATCTAAAAAAATGAACTATCCAATATTGCTAAAGCGTGAGGATGAGATTCGATTTAAGACCGAATGTAAGAGTTGCATGAGATGCAATTGACAATAGTTGTCTACCTTCTCGAATTTACAAAAGTCAATATTGCTAAAGCGTGAGATTTGCGTAAATGTCAAGAAGGATCTACTTTGCTTTGTGAGATTTAAGAGTTAAATTTATGTATTCTTGTTTGTAGAGATTATAAAGAATATATAAGACAATGCGAGGGCACTTTATAGAAAAAGTAAATCCATATTCTATTTAGTGTTTTTATCATGATATTTAAATATTAATTTCTGCTTTATTTTATCCTTGTGTAGATAAAATGTCTGTTTCGAGATCGCTTTCACGTATACTTGATATGCATAAGCTCCGGGGTTCTGTTAACTATAATGTTTGGCTTATGAATCTCCGTATTCTTTGCCAAGCGGAGCAACTTGAATATGTTCTAGATCGTCCAATGCCCACAAGGGTTTCGGTTGATGCTTTAGAAGAAGAACGTGAGACGTTCATCAGATGGAATGATGATGATCGGAAAGTCCGGTCATACATCTTGGGATCTATGGTGCCGGAACTACAGAGGAAGTATATGCCGATGCCTGATTCCGGATCCATTTTGATGCATATGAAGGAACTATTCAGTGATCGACCACAA
This sequence comes from Zanthoxylum bungeanum, assembly GCA_019454045.1. NCBI lineage: Eukaryota > Viridiplantae > Streptophyta > Magnoliopsida > Sapindales > Rutaceae > Zanthoxylum > Zanthoxylum bungeanum. The sequence goes on from SKCR01025376.1 coordinate 7,568, forward strand.
GTAGAGATGCATAGGGTGGTTGTCGAGCTTTTTCATACTTTCCTCCCGGAGGGAAAACCTGTTAGCCCACATGTGATGAAGCTAATAGATGGTATTGAAGAGCTCGAAAGGATGGATATTCATATTGATAACCGCCTCAAGAATAGTGTGATTCTCGCATATCTTCCTAAGTCTTTCAAGGACCTTATCATTAACTTTAACATGCATAAGATGCTTCCTAAATAAATAAATTAAATAGTAAAATCCAATTTAACTATTAAATTTATCTTACCGATTAATTCCAAATCAATCACATTCTCTCATCTATACAAATTTAATCCGAGATAAATTCTTGCCATAATTAATCCCATATTAATTTTCTCTCTCATAATTAATCCCAGATTAATTCTGTTCGAGTCAAATGTCATCGGTGAATCTTTGGGAAACGACCCAAGAGATCACTGGATATGTTGGTAGTAAATACAGTCATCGGACTATCCGAACATGTGCGTACCCCGTACCACATTCTTACCGATTTACAAGATATGATTGGCTTCTAGCAAAGCACCATGCCTACCCAATTCTCCAGAAATATTCAACGAGGAACATATAATCTGTATCAGGCATAATATACTATGTATTGCGTATTACGTATTACGATCTTGTATCGGATGTCACATGTTAGGCCTAGGGCTAGAATTGTGTCTGCCCCGTAAGAAGCATATATCGGATCATCAGCAACTTGTCTCTGTAATCGGATAATCATGACATAGTCATACTATCCCGATAGCTGGAGCATTTAAGAGTACTTGTTCTGTATCATGTGTGATCATCGTCTCCATATGACTGAAGTGATACTTCCATCTTGACATTACACCCAATACACTACGATTCTCAATAAACCCAGAAGAGGAGTAAACAGAACCTGTTAAAGCTCCGGACGACCAAAATCAAAGCGTATTGATTGTCGCAAGTATTAGCGATGCAAGTCTTAGGTTAAGACCACATACACCCAACCTGATTCGGATTCCTATAGACACATAGTCATATTACCAATGGGATTCCGAGAGGTCTATCCAGAGCGAAGCTGTTCCCGGTCCAATGGCTAACAGAACCTCCTATCACACTTGCATAAGTATCCAATACTTAAATATATGAGAACTATATTGTTAAGCTTCCATAACGCGCACAAGTGTAATACCAGTCTATTCTGCATTATCGATGTCTGGTCTCGATAATACTACGACTATGAATATTTAATGATTAAACCATTCGTGGATTAATATTGTCTCATATCTTATTAATTCGGAACTAATCATAAGGACTTTTATCATTTATATATATCCGAGTAATCCAATTACAAAATGATAAAATAGCAATTTCCTTTGTCACATAGTTAATTTGTACAAAAACACAATGTCTATTACAAATAGTAATGCTATGGGTCATAATTTTCCAACAATCTCCCAATTGGCTCATAGCTAATCACTCAAGTATCTAACACCTGAACTATGTACATGTCGCTCAAACTTTTGCTGAGAAATAGCTTTCGTCAGCGGATATGCAATGTTGTCATCTGAATCGATCTTTTCGATCTTCACATCGCCACGATGTATGATCTCACGAATCAGATGGAAACGTTGAAGTATATGCTTGGATCCTTGATGAGACAGTGGTTCATTAGCCTGCGCTATAGCCCCGTTATTGTCACAATACAAAGGTACAGACTCAACTACTAACAGAACTACTCCTAATCCAATTAGGAATTTACGGATCCAAACTGCTTCTTTTGCTGCCTCAGTTGCAGCGATATATTCCGCTTCTGTTGTTGAATCGACACCAGTCTCTTGCTTGGAAGATTTCCAGCTCACTGCTACGTTGTTAAAACAAAATATGTACCCAGATTGTGACTTAGAGTCGTCTTTATCGGTTTGGAAACTTACATCGGTGAACCCAGTCACCTTAAGTTCTCCATCTCCATAGACTAAGAAAGGATCCTTAGTTCGTCTAAGATACTTAAGGATGTTCTTTATAGCAATCAAGTGACCATCACGTGGATCGGCCTGATAGCGACTGCATATGCTCAAAGCATATGAGACATCAGGTCGCGTACATATCATGACATACATGATCGATCCGACTGCAGAAGTGAACGAGATCCGACTCATGGTATCTCTCTCATCTTTAGTTTTAGGACACATGTCCTTAGATAGAGAGACGTCATGTGACACTGGAAGCAGCCCCCTCTTAGACTAATCCATGTTGAATCTCTTCAACACTTTGTCAATGTACGAGCTCTGGGAGAGTCCAAAAAGCTTTCTAGATCTATCCCGGTAGATCCTTATTCCCAGAATAAAGGCTGCTTCTCCCAGATCTTTCATGGAGAAATTTAATGAAAGCCAAGCTTTCACCGATTGTAGCATGGGAATGTCATTGCCAAGAAGCAATACATCATCAACGTAAAGGACAATGAATGTCAGTGCGCTCCCACTAACCTTCTTATATACAAAAGGATCATCTTCGTTTTGAATGAAATCATATTCTTTTATAATCTCATCAAAACGTTGGTCCCAAGAATGCAATGCTTGCTTCAATCCATAAATAGATCGATTTAACTTGCAAACCTTATTTGCATGTTTTGGCACGACAAAACCGTCAGGCTGTTGCATATAAACTTCCTCCAAAAGGTTTCTGTTAAGGAAATCAGTTTTGACGTCCATCTGCCATATTTCATAATCGAAATATGCAGCAATAGCAAACATTATCCGAATGGATTTAATCATGGCAATAGGTGAAAAAATTTCATCATAATCGACACCATGTCGTTGACGATACCCTTTCGCTACAAGCCTAGCTTTGTATGTTTGTATGTTGCCATCCATATCGGTCTTCCTCTTGAAGACTCATTTACAACCAATAGGCTTAACGCCTTCTGGTGCATCAACCAGTGTCCAAACTTGGTTGGTATACATGGAATCCATTTTGAATTTCAAGGCGTTTTGCCATAAAGCGGAGTCGATACCTTGTATCGCTTCCTCATACGTAGCCGGTTTTCTTTCCTCAATAAGATTAATATCTACATGAGGTGAGATCATAAACCCATACCTCTCAGGTTATTTTTTGACTCTCTCCAACCTGCGCAGTTATTGTGTATTAGAAGATTGTGGTACATTCTCATTCCTGATGAACTGTTTGTGTTTCGTAAGGGAGTCGGTGCCAGGGATAGTATCACTCCGATTTTCATCGAATTCTACTTTCTTCCTACTTACCACTGCATTTAGGAATTCCTTTTCGAGGAAAATCGCATGGAGAGCAAAAAATACCTTGTTCTCTTGTGGGTTGTAGAAGTAATATCATTTGGTTTCCCTAGGATAACCTACAAATCAGCACTTATCCGATTTGGGTTCTAGTTTGGTACCATCCAAACGTTTAATATATGCCCAATATCCCCAAATCTTCAGGAATAAGAAACTCGGTTTCTTTCCTGTCCATATTTCATATGGAGTCTGTCCAATAGACTTTGACGGAACCTTATTCAAAATAAGTATTGCACTGTTCAATGCGTATCCCCAGAAGGAAATTGGTAGCTCAGTGTGACTCATCATTGACCTTACCATGTCCAACAAAGTTCGGTTTCTCCGTTCAGACACACCATTCAATTGAGGTGTTCCTGGAGGAGTCCACTGTGAAAGAATACCATATTCTTTCAAGTAATCGAGAAACTCATTGCTTAAGTATTCTCCACCACGGTCCGACCGCAATGTTTTAATACTTTTACCGGTCTGTTTTTCTACTTCGTGTCGAAACTCTTTGAATTTCTCAAAAGTTTCTGACTTATGTCTCATCAGATACACATAACCATAACGTGATGCATCATCCGTAAAGGTTACGAAGTATTCATATCCACCTCTAGCCTGGCTAGACATGGGTCCGCATACGTCACTATAAATGAGGGCTAACAGTTCGGTGGCACGTACATCTTTACTGTTAAAAGGCGTTTTAGGCATTTTGCCTAACAAATAAGATTCGCAGACGTCATATGAATTAGGGTCAAATCTGTCCAAGTATCCACTCTTCGAAAGTGTGGATATACGAGTCTTGTTAATATGTCCCAGACGACATTGCCACATATAAGTTTCATCTGTTTTATTCACTTTGAGCCTTTTGTTTGTAATGTTATATGTTTGAGATTCATTTATATTCAAAATATAAAGACCATTATTAGCATCAGTTGTACATATCTCAAAATCATATTTATAAACAAAACACCCAGTGTTCCGGAATACATAGGTATACCCACATTGGATCAAACAAGATACAGAGATAATGTTTCTAGTCAAACTAGGTTCATAATAACAGTCTGATAATGAAAGTACATGCCCCGAGGGAAGTTCCAAAACATTGGTCCCTATAGCCAAAAAATCGACTCTCGTCCTGTTTCCAACTCGTAAGAGTACATTGGTCCCTATAGTGTAATGATTACTATAGTCCAACTATATAATCATCTACAATTGAAGTTATAAGAGTACAGTCCAACTGTTCAATAAAAATAATAAAATATTAGTCCAACTAATATAAATATATAATGATGAAAATAATTCAAAAGCGTGTATTTGGCAAGTATTAAACGAAATTGCAAATCTAATACTGCCCTCCCACTATTTTTCGGCGAGCCTCTAACCCTCTGTTTAGTATTCGGGAAACCTAGTTTCCTAGTGGGCTATGATCCCGTTAAATAACACACAACCTTGACTTTGGCCAACATGCTGTATGAAACTTAAGTAGGTAGATCTCTAAGATCAATTGGATCCCATCCAATTCCTAGATCCGGTAGGTGGACTTCCAAGTCCAAGATATATATCCAATATATATTTCCTAACTTTTTTCCTCTGAATCAACTAAGCCTTGGCTTTGGCTCAACAAGCTTAATGATTCCAGTTAAGCGCGACCTATGGACAGTGGGAAAAATTCGTAATCCACGTTGATGTACAGAAATGACCTTGACTTTGGCCAAAAAGTCACAACTGCCCAAGACATGCGATATAAAACAAAGCCTTCGTGGTTCAAACATATCCGCGATGGACAATGATCTTGACTTTGGCCAACAAATCAAAGCCAATCTTGGATCTTGAGAAAGAACCACTCAATGGAAGGAAAACGCTTAATATTAAAGTGAGGGTTTTTTTTTCGTAAATTGGCATCCAATTTATTATCTTTGATTAGGTCTCATCATACACCCTTAAACATGCATTCTAAAAGCATAATAAGGTGCGAATAAATTAATAATGATATGCGGATGGATATATAATACAATTTGTTCCTAGAACAAATCACTATCTCTTTCATCTCTGCTGCCAGCACTGCACATACTTCTACCCAATTAGATAATACATAAAGAAACCTCATTTACATTAAGGGGAATTGGTGAGAAGAGAAATACAAAGAGTAAATAGATGATAGGCTGGACATGCAGGTCCAATTTAATAAATTCCAAATTTATTACAACAATTTCCAAAATTGCCCCACCCGACTAATATCCATCCGTTATACATTATTCAAACAAATACATCCAAGTATTGACACAAAACATGATGTTCAATCAATCTAATCCAATTAATTAATCTTCAATTAATGACCATCCAATGTTCATACAACAATTTGATTTGCGCGAGTCCAACCCGTTTAAGAATAAATACTCAAAGTACATATTCTTGAATTATATCGAACTATAATTTTAAATCCAATTTAAATTGTATCCAATACTAATTCATATTTAATTCTAAATTAAATAATTACACTTTTAATAGTGCATTTTAGACTTGGATTCCAAATCCAATCTAAATGGGTCTCAAAGGCCCAATAAGCTTCCGAAGCCTATTTAATTAAAGTCCAATGGGCTTTCAATTAATTCTTTAGGCGTGGGCTTTGGCCATTATGGATCCAATCCAATAACCAAGGCCCAATAAGGAATCACCCTATGCCAAAAATCAATTTAGGCTCATTAGGCCCAATTAAATTATTAAAGGCCCAAAAGTCATATTTGGACTTTTATGGAAATGGTTTTAGGCCCAATTGGATCCAACCCAATTGTCCAAAACCAAACTTGGCCCAACCAAACCCATTAGCCCAATCCAATTTTACATACTAATTTATATTAACATAATATTCCAAATATCACATTAATTTAATTAAAGTGTAATTAACACAATTAATCTATTAATCTAATATTTCCAAAACATTAATTAATCAAATTAATCATGCTTTAATTATCCAATTCATGTCCAACACAAATTGAAGTAAAATCAATCCATTCCAACATGTTATAACTCACGGCAATGGGCATAAATAATATCCAATTTCGATTTCAATCTAATTAAATCAACAATCAATATTCATTTCATGCCTTAAACTCATCAATAGTATAAATCAAACATTACCATGAGTGTTCCAAGGGTTCATGTATTCGACCATGTGAAGGAATTTGGGGAAAAATTAATCTAATCAATTTTCTCAAATCCTATGATGCACAAATCCAATTCATCATCATCAAAACACAACGAAACAACCAATTTGGAAAACTACATACTCCAAGCACAAAATCCCCAAATAAAATCCATAAACCCTAAACTCAAATCATGCTTAGATATGGCTCTGATACAATTTTTAGTGTCCTAGACATGCCCAAGGTCTCTAAATCATGATTTGTATGTGAATAGAACAAGTAAGTTTGCGCAAAGAACTTACATTGATTGTTTGAAGTTCAAAACTTTCTTTGATGTATGGAGGCTCCAAGCTTTATGTTGAGTGTTTCCAACCCAAGGGTGAGTTTCCCTATCACCTTGATTTACTCTAAATGTGCTAGCAAGCTTGAAAATATTGCAACAAAACTTTCAATGAGAGAAGAAGGCTCTCGGCCAAGGAGGAGGGAGAAGAGAGATTTTGGGTTTTTCAACTTGTTACAAAAGTTTATGTGTGTTAGTTTTCCAAAAACCAAAAGTAATTATATCAAAACTTGTTCAACACACTTTAGTTGTGTGAAAGATGGAATTAAATGAGCTCAACCACTTCCATCAACTTTTGGCAAGTTGATGTAAGTCAATTGGGTCCCACCACTTTGAAATTCAAAATTTGATTGGCTTCTCCAACACATAACTAAGCTTTGGGCCCGGATTCATTTAATCCGACTAAACAAATTTCCCGTCGCAAAATAAGTAAATCCATTTTAATTAAATAATTATGCCTCGCAAATTTATTACGATAATCGCTTACGAATTAATTCCAAATTAATTCGTTCGCTTGAATTAAAATCCAATTTTAATTCCGTATTGAAATCCAATTTCAATTAATATATCCATATATTATTTTAGCCCAAATAAATAAATTAAATAGTAAAACCCAATTTAACTATTGAATTTATCTTACCTATTAATTCCAAATCAATCGCATTCTTTCTTATATACGAATTTAATCCCAGATAAATTCTTGCCATAATTAATCCCAAATTAGTTTTCTCTCTCATAATTAATCCCAGATTAATTCTGTTCGAGTCAAATGTCATCGGTGAATCTTTAGGGAGCGACCCAAGAGATATCTGGATATGTTGGTAGTAAATACGATCATCAGACTATCCGAACACGTGCGTACCTCGTACCACGTTCTTACCGATTTACAAGACATGGTTGGCTTCTAGGAAAGCACCATGTCTACCCAATTCTCCAAAAATATTCAACGAGGAATATATAATATGTATCAGGCATAGTATACAATGTATTGCATATTACGATCCAGTATCGGATGTCACATGTTAGGCCTAGGGCTGGAATTGTGTCTGTCCCGTACGAAGCATAAATCGGATCATCAGCAACTAGTCTCTGTAATCTGATAATCATGACATGTCATACTATCCTGATAGCTGGAGCATTTAAGAGTTCTAGTTCTGTATCCTGCCTGATCATCGTCTCCAAATGACTGAAGTGATACTTCCATCTTGACATCACACCCAATACACTATGATTCTCAATAAACCCAGAAGAGACATACACAGAACCTGTTAAAGCTCCGGACGACCAAAACCAAAGCGTACTGATTTTCGCAAGTATTGGCGATGCAAGTCTCAGGTTAAGACCACATACACCTACCCTGATTCGGATTCCCATAGACACATAGTCATACTACCGATGGGATTCTGATGGGTCTATCCAGAGCGAAGCTGTTCTCGGTCCAACGGCTAACATAATCTCCTATCACACTTGCATAAGTATCAAATACTTAAATATATGAGAACTCTGCCGTTAAGCTTCCATAACGCGCACAAGTGTAATACTAGTCTATTCCGCATTATCGATGTCCAGTCTCGATAATACTACGATTAGGGATATTTAATGATTAAACCATTCGTGGATTAATACTGTCTCATATCTTATTAATCCAGAACTAATCATACAGACTTTTATCATTTATATACATCCAAGTAATTCAATTACAAAATGATAAAATAGCATTTTCCTTTGTCACATAGTTAATTTGTACAAAAACACAATGTCTTTTACAAATAGTGATGTTATGGGTCATAATTGTCCAACACGAAGGTCCATTTTGATATATGATGTTTATTTTAGGTTCGTTTTGATACTAGAATGAGATCCAGATTGTCAAGTTTTGGGATTCATCATGCCGGATTATCGTAAATTTATAGGCTTATGGAGATGGGTTAATATTATCTCCTACCGGTAGCATCCTACCTCTAGCGGGATGTTACACAGGATATGTAAAAATGCTGAGATTTCCTCCAACCTCTTCAACACTCCCACCATCAACATTACCAGGAAAATACTGAGTTTTGCTTTCTCCATACATCATATGTTTGTAGGAAAAAAAACATATGAATGAAAAGACTAAAGGGAAAAAACAAATAAAAACCACTAACAAAATCTGTAGGAATGAAAATTAAGAGAGTCCTTGACCATAAAAGGGAATAATCTTCGAAGAGAGTGTGATCCCACCACGTAAATGAGGCTAAGGAGGAACCTAGACTAGCCAAATAGTCAGCAACACCATTTTCTTCATAGTAAACATGAGTGAATCGAACCATCATTGTGTTCATGAGGTGTACACAATTGTTCTATCGATTAATCAAATGTAAAGAAGTGGGATCCTCCTATTGAGAAGATGAAGAATAACAAGCATCGAATCACTTTCAATCCAAAAATTTGCTATTCACGAACGAAGCTTTTTCAATAAACAAATGATAGCCATAATTTCATTTTAAAAAAATGGTCGTGTGAATACCAAGGGGACGAGCAAAACAACTTAGAACTAAGCCACTATAATTTTTTGAAAAATGCCCCACAAGCAGATTCACTTGGTTCATCATTCGACATACCATTTATATTAACTTTGATCCAGTTACTAAGAAGGGATTTCTAGACAATGGTATGGACTTTAGGAATTTTGCAAAAAGTGAAAGTCACCCCAATCCTAGTTAAAAGGTCTCTTACATGACCAAATTGCACAAAATCCACATAAAGGTGACGGATATTGAAAAGATAAGTATGACAATTGGAAAACACCTTATTGATGATATAGGCCTTTTTATTCTCAAACCTGAGCAAGTTCCTAAATAGCCAAACTTCACCAATAATAAACATGAACAAAGCAATCCATAAATTCTAAACTTGAGAATTAGCTCTCTTGCTTGAAATCATATTTAAAAAAACCATCTAGAGAGTCGAAGGTAGGCATGGCAATACAAAAAGTATCCTTGAACCAGCCCCATAACTTAAAGGAAAACTAACACCTGAAGAATAAATGAAAAGCATCCTCCTCATAGCCAATCCTCTTCTTCTAATATCATCATCAGTAGGAAGCCTGTTATTGCCAAGTCTCTAAGCCAGAACAAAATGTCTTCGCAGAATATGAGGATCCTAAAACTTCTTCCAACCAGTGGAGAAGTTGGAGCTAATTTTGAGCACGTTGTATGCTGAAGCAACTGAAAAAGGACAATCCAAAAAAACTCACACATGAGCTTATCTGGACTGGGAGATCTCAACAAAGTAATTTTCTCAATTTTAGAGACAATTGGGGAGGAAGCAAAAGCCACATATCAAGAGTCATATGCTTTTGGAGTTGGTACTTGGCGTGCCGATTTATCATGTATTTTCCCGTAAATACGTGTATGAACAATATTTATAATGAATAAAATATATAGTTTATTCGATATATTACCTTTTAAGTGGTAAGGACGTACAAACCTAGGAATGATTAAGTTATAATATAATTGCAAAAGTGTCGCAATTGACATTGAGAAATGTTATAACAGTCTCATTCTTGAACTGTTCCTGGTCAAGGTTTACATTATTGTCCGTATGTAAATCCGGGAGACCGGTACATGTTATATAGCAGAATATTAGATTCCGGTGGTTTATCTCAATGAGCCATGAGTCTAGGGAGACTCGTATAGACATATAGGTGTTCATAGCAGATGAGCACTGAACGACTCACGGAAGATTCCTAATAGATGGTACGCTTGCCTCAATAGGAATCTTCTCGAGTTGAGTAGCATGATGGTCCTTTGACTTGAGATACCACGGTGGATATATGAGTTATTCTCCACAATTTGATGGCAGTCACTTCTTCAACCTTTTTACGTTAGACATCTGCTTGTTCGTTGGGTGTGGACTGATGCTCATGATATCCGGTGATGTATCCAGAGAAGATTTGTCAGTCCTGCGTACAGGTTTTACGTGTCCACTTCATGAGATTGAGATTTGTCAAATCCATGGCCATGGTACACTCGGAAATCAGTTCTGAATGTTATTGAGAAATCGCGGATCTATACGTCGATGATATTATACATTATGAGATTTGACAATTATATCTATGTCTTTGGAATTTATCTGGATACCAATGATGGAAGGATTATACGTATGCGAAGATCTCAACTTGTATGGTTCATCGAGAATATATGTGGTCATCATAATTTATAAGTGGATAAATTATGGACACGGGATTGGATTCCGTGATGGATATACTTGAACTTAGAGAGTCTCACATAATAAAAAATACTCATAGAGCACTAGGACGACTTAAAATGAATAATATTGATTATTCAGAAATCGTTTAACGATTAAACGAAAAATTGCACATGTGGGTACATTCGATAATTTCCTAAATGAATGTATATATGTATTAGATACATAATTTGATTAGATATGCAATAATTAATTACCACAAGAATTTGGAATATATGTTGACCGTGAATGTATTTTATCATTTAGTGTAAATGTAGAAATACATTATATATTTAATTAAATGACTTAATTGATTAAAATATTAATTAATTAATTCGTTAAATAAATGTATTTTAAATATATTAGTATGTGTCTTTTGAGAATATGACACGTGTTATACATTTAAATGGTGACATATGGCCTTTTTGAATATTAGTGGGATGAGATATTTTTTATCTTGAAATTATTTTAAAATAAAGAAATTTTAATTTTTTCTCTCTTCCTTGGGGCCAATTTCGACGATGAATTCCCAAATTTAACAAACAAGAACAACAAAAAAGAAAACCCTAAGAAAAGGAGAAAAATTGGTGAGATCAAAAACTCAAATTTAAGTTTAAAGATTTAAAAATTCAAGGTAAGTTTCTAAATCTTTTAAGTAGGAAATTATTTCCTTTGCTTTATTTGAATACATGTGATGTAGTTTTGATTTTCTCTTCTCTCTGGATATGGGTTTTGCTTGTTGGATGCTTGTTGGGAAGAATATATGCATGTGTGATGAAACTTTGAGCTTAATAATGGTTATTAGAGTTCAATTTTCTCTAGGAAATTTAAGTTGCCATTCTAGAGTTTCTATGCCACTTATGGAATCTTAAAATTATTCTTGAGTATTTTTGGATGTGGTGATACTTTAAGAATGTTGGAAAGATTATTTTAAAGATAGATTGAAAGTAAATTTGGTGAAATTTGATTAATTGGATTTTTTAGGGTTTATGCCTAATACTAAATTGGGACTTTTCATTCTATGGATGTAATTGAGTATATAAGAAGTATACTAATCATTTTGATAGTGTTTTGGAAACACTTAATTATGCAATTGACACTTTTGGACTAAAATGAGCAAATTACAAAAAGTTTGCAACTTAGATAATTTTCGGTAATAGGGTATTTTGGACTTTTCCAAATTTGATTTGAGATTCAATATTAAAATAAAGACTAAAGAAAATTTTTGAAATTTGAAAAATATGATTTTTCGGCTTCCGCTGCGCTACACGGTAAAACCGCAAATACGCCAACAAATGATTTTTGAGCAAGTCTGATTCTTAATCTATGAAATGATTCTAGCTTGATATTTGATATGTAATCTAAGAATTATTTCCATAAATGGATGCTTTCTAAGATTGGATCTGTAAACACTGGAAATCTCGACTACTGTTACATCGTGGGACGAGTGATATATAACATAAATTAGGTATGAACACATATACAGTCATGAAAGGACTCTGGGAAAAATCGGTAAATTCCTTGAAATTCCAATACGAAACTGTATAATGTTCCACTTCGAACAGCCCATGATATTTGAGCCATAAGATTCTCATACGAACTCCTATTTTTATGAACTTTATATGGTAGGAAAGTTGAGATCTAGGTCTACAACTTTTACGTTGAATACTTTTCCAAATTCGACCCAGAAACCGGTCAAAAATATGACTCAAAATTTCGGATGAATAGTAACTACAGACCCATCTAGAGAATTCCACACTTCGCTCAAATTTTCTATTTTTTTTCAAAATAAAATATTACAAATTAGCCAAATGGGTCTCTACTAAGTATAAGGGATGCTATTTGCAAATCCCTAACCTTGGAGAGAGAGAGAGAGAGAAACGAATGAGAGGAAGAAAGAAAGAATAAGAAGAAGAAAGAAAAAAAAAGTGGAAGAGACAAATACCAACCCTCACATACCAAGCTAAGAGGAAGATTAGAAACCATTGAAGGCTTGTAGAATGGAGAGAAAAAAAAATTTGAGGTAAAGAAACTTGACCCAAAACTTGAGTTATGGATTTTTGAAGGAATAATAGTATATTAGTGTGTTTAGCATGAATGTAATTACATTAGGGTGGAGAGTAAATTAAGAAATTGATTTTATTAAAGTATGTCCAAGAATTAAGAAAATCTAGATGATAAGTTTAATTTAAGATTTATAAGAAAAAAAATGGGGTTGTTGTGGTAATATTAATTTGGAATATGAAGTATGAATAGTGAGATTTAAGAGTTGATTGAGTCAAATTGTGGTATAGAAGTGTGGGAAGTGGTTTGGGCAAGATATACATGGAGAGTTGATGATAAGCCCTGAAATTGTCCCTGCGTCGCGACGCTGCACGTCCAGCATCACGACGCGTACTAGAGATTTTCCCAGTTTCATTTCTGGAATCATTAGCGTCGTGACGCCCAAGGCCATACGTCGCGACACAAATATAGAGATGCTTACTGGTTCTTCAGAATGTGTGAGCGTCGCGATGCCCAAGGGACAACGTCGCGACACATGATCAATAATTTGCCCAAACTAGTTTTAGTTTATTTCGGTTTCACCCTAGCGTGTTAGGGGCCTGTTGGGTTTCTGGTTAGTCCCAAGATCAATTTCAAGCATAGAAATCATGTGCGAATATAACAATGAAGAATGGCGGAATCATACTTACATTGAACGGCTTTGGCGATGCGAGGAACAACAAAAAACTTCAAGCTTTCCTCCAAGGTGGCTCACGAAATTTGCTCCATTTTCGGTCATCTCCAAGCTCCAAGCTTGGTGTGCATTCCATGCCCACGGGTGGGTTTCCCTATCACCTTCGTAAGACCCCGAAAGTGTGCTAGCACTTTGAAAATTTTGCCACAAAACTTCCTAAGCTTCTCCTTCATCTCACGGTTTTGACAGAAAAATGAAAGAAGAAAATGAGGCCCTTGGCCGAGAAAGAAAAGAGAGTGAGAGGAGAGAATGTGTTGTGTATTGGTTAATTGATTTCCAAAATCAATTAAAACATATACCAAATTTTTGAATTTCCAAAAGTCAAAAAGGTACAAGCATTAAAGCTATCCAATTACCACCATCAATCACAAGTGACAAGTTGTCACATCACTCAAAGTGACTAGACATCACATCAATTGATTGACTAGTGATTTGACGCTTGATGTGACTTGTGGGCCGCACTTGAATTCGAAATGCGAATTAACGAATTAAAAAATTTTCGCTAATTCCGAATTAACGAATTTTCGCTAATTCCGAATTAACGATTTACAAGACATGGTTGGCTTCTAGCAAAGCACCGTGCCTACCCAATTCTCCAGAAATATTCTTACTGGAATATGTGATCTATATCAGGCGTAGTATACGCAGTATTGCGTATTTCGATCCAGCATCGGATGTCACGTGCTAAGCCTGGGGCTGGAATTGTGTCTGCCCCGTACGAAGCACATATCGGATCTCTGGTAACTAGTCTCTATAATCGGATAATCATGACCTAGTCATATTATCCCGATGACTGAATTACATAAGAGAACCAGTTTCGTATCCTACGTGATCATCATCTCCACTATGACTGGAGTGATACTTCCATCTCGACATCACACCCAATACACTACGATTCTCAATATACCCAGAAGAGGTGTACACAGAACTTGTAAAATCCCTGGACGACCAAAACCAAAGTATATTGATTGTCGCAAGTATTAGCGGTGCAAGTCTCAGGTTAAGACCAAATACATATGCCCTGATTCAGACTTCCATATACACATAGTCATACTACCAATAGAATTCCGAGGGGTTTATCCAGAGCGAAGCTATTTTCCATACCATCGGTAAACACAACCTCCTATTACACTTGCATGAGTATCCTATACCCAAATATATGAGAACTATGTCGTTATGCCCAAATACGCCTACCCTGATTCGGACTTCCATAGACACATAGTCATACTACCAATAGAATTCCGAGGGGTTTATCCAGAGTGAAGCTGTTTTCCATACCATCGGTAAACACAACCTCCTATTACACTTGCATGAGTATCCTATACCCAAATATATGAGAACTATGTCGTTATGCTCCCACAACACGCACAAGTGTAATACTAGTCTTTTACGCATTATCGATGTCCAATCTCGATAATACTCTGACTAGGGATGTTTAATGATTAAACCTTTATGGATTGATACTGTCTCATATCATCTCAATCTGGAACTAATCATATGGACCCTCTATCATTTATACATCTTGGTAATCTAATTGCAAATGATAAAAGGGTAATTTCCTTTGTCACATAGTTAATTTGTACAACAACACCATGATCTGTACAAATAATGATGTTATGGGTCATAATTGTCCAATAATCTCCCACTTGGCCTATAGCCAATCACTGAAGTGTCCTACACCCGAACTATGTACGGTTCGCTCAAACTTCTGCTGAGGAAAGGCTTTCGTCAGCGGATTTGCATGGTTTTCATCTGATACGATTTATTCGATCATCACATCGCCACGATGTATGATCCGAACGAATCAGATGAATATTTGAAGTATATATCTGGATCGTTGATGAGACCATTAATTCTTTAGCCTACGCTGAAGCCTAGCTCAGCTACTAACAGAACTATATCTAATCTAATTCGATTATTATAGATCCAAAAGACTTCTATTGCTGCCTCAGCTGCAGTAATAATCCACTTTTGTTGTTTATTCGGTAACAGTATCTTGCATGGAAGATTTCCAGCTCACTATTCCGTTATTCAAACTTTATAGTACCTTTGTTACTACGACTAATAGTCGTTTTTATCGGTTAGGAAACTTGCAGTAGTAAACCCAGTCACTTCAAGTTCTCATTCTCCATAGTATAAGAAAGCATCCTTAGTTCGTCTAAGATACTTAAGGATGTTCTTAACATCAATCAAATGACTATCATTTGGATTGGCCCGATTGTGACTCCATATGCTCAAAGCGTATGAGACACCAGGTCGCGTACATTTATTTCAATGTACGAGTTCTCAGAGAGTATAAACAACTTTTAGATCTATCCCAGTAGATCTTTATTCCTAGAATAAAGGTTATCTCTCCCAAGAATTCTACGGAGAATTTTCATGAAAGCCAAGTTTTCACCGATTGTATTATGGGAATATCATTTCCAAGAAATGACATATCATCATTTATTTAGGACATTCACTGTTAGTGCGCTCCCACTAACCTCCTCATATACACAAGAATCATTTCATTTTTGAATTAAATCATATACCATTATGATTACATCAAAACGATAATTTCAAGAACGCAATGTTTGCTTCAATCCATCCATGGATCGAATTAACTCGCAAACCTTGTTTGCTCGTTTTGGTATGACAAAACCGTTAGGATGTTGTAAACATTCTCCAAAAGGTGTCCGTTAAGGAAAGCGGTTTTGGCATTCAACTGCCATATTTCATGAATGAAACATGCAGCTTCAGCAAGCATTATCCAAATGGATTTAACAATGGCAACTGTTAAAAGGTTTTGTCATAATCGACACAATATTGATAACGATACCTTTTCGCTTCAAGCCTAGCTTAGTACGTTGGTTTGTTCCTTCCATGTATGTCTTCCTTGAAGACTTATATAGTACCAATAGGCACAATGCCTTTCGGTACAACAATCAGTATCTAAACTCGGTTGGTATACATGGAATACATTTCGGACTTCATGGCACTTTGACATAATAGGGAGTCGATACCATGTATCACTTCCTCATACGTAGTCTGTTTGGTTTCTCAATAAGATTAACATCTTTATGAGGTGAGATGAGAAACCCATACCTCTCAGGTTGTTTTCTGACTCTCTCTGACTTACGCGGTTCTTGTGTATTCGAAGATTACTGGTATAGTTCCATCCTTGATGAACTATTTGTGTTCCATTAGGAATTGGTGCCTGGTATAGTATTACTCCGATTTTCATCGAGTTTTACTTTCCTCCCACTTACCACTGCATATAGGTATTCCTCTAAGGAAAACCGCATGGTGAGCAACAATTACATTGTTTTGTTGTGAGTTGTATAAGTACTATACTTTTGGTTTCCCTAGGATAACCTACAACTTAGACACTTATCCGATTTGGGTTCTAGTTTGGTATCATCCAAACATATGCATAGCATCCCCAAATCATCAGGAATGAGAAAACCTAGTTTCTTTCCTGTTCATATCTAATATGAAGTCTGTCAAACAGATTTTATGGAACCTTATTCAAAATAAGTTTTGCACTTGTTTATACGTATCCTTTTGAAGGAAATGGTAGCTCAGAGCGACTCATGATTAACCTTATCATGTCTAACAAAATTTGGTTTCTCCGTTCGGACACACCGTCAAATTGACGTGTTCCGGGAGGAGTCCTCATTGAAAAAATACTATACTCTTTCAAGTATCTAAGAAACTTATTGCTTAAGTATTTTCATCATGGTCCAATCATGGTGTTTAATACTTTAGCCGATCTGTTTGTCTACTTCGTGTCGAAACACTTTGATTAATCAAAAGTTTCTGATTTTTGTTTTAAAAGAAACACATAACCATAACGCAATGCCACATCCGTAAAGGTCACGAAACATTCATATCCACCTCTAGCCTAGCTAGACATGGGTCCACTTACGTTATTATGAACGAGGGCTAACAGATCGGTGGCACTAGCACTTTTACCAAGTAAAAGGTGTTATAGACACTTTGCATAATAAACTAGATTCTTAGACATTATTTGAATAGAATCAAATCCGTCCTAGTATCCACTCTTCAAAAGTGTGGATATACGAGTCTTGTTTAAAGTTGTCCTATACAACAATGCAACAAATAAGTCTCAACTGATTAATTCAGTTTGAGCTATTTGTTTGTCATATCATACGTTTCAGATTTATTTATATTCAAAATATAAATACTGTTATTCACATCTAATGTGTTTACCTCAATATCATCTTTATAAATTAAAACACTTTAGTGTTCTAGAATATAAAGGTATACCCGCAACGGGTTAAACCCTGATATAGAGATAGTGTTTCTAGTCAAACAAGTTACATTGTAACAGTTTCCTAATTCAAGTACATACCCGAAGGGTAGTTCCTAAACTTAGGTATCTACGGTTAAAACATCGACTTTCATCCCATTTCCGATTCGCAGATAAATCTCAACTGAAGTCAGTATCCTGCTAATGAGCAGATTCTGCACACCAGTACATACTTATGTACCACTTTTAGTATCTAAAATCCAATTTTAATACTAGTAGTGAACATGTTTATGACAAACATATTTGAAGTCGGAGCCTTGCACCGTCTTCAATTCCTTTATGTCTGCCTTGTCCATACGGCAGTCACGCTTCTAGTGACCCCATTTGCCACAATTTAGGCAGACATTTTGGGATATTTCCTTTATCTTCCCAGAAGATTCTAATGACTTTGCATTTGCCCTTTTCACACCCAGAAGCCTTTGGCCAAGCCTTGGACTTCCGGAATGTCATGTAAGATGCGTTTTGCGCTTCTTGCCCTATTGCAAACTCTGGCTTTGTCTCCTTGAGAATAGCCATTAACTCTCCAAGAGTTTACTATTGCAATTTAGTACTTCTAAGATCTAAGAATAGATTTATGAAGATCCTTCAGTTTCATTATCATACTATAAGGATCTAATCCTTAGTTCTGACTAAGAAATTAAGGAGTCTTTACGGCAAGCATAACAGATTAAGCACTAAAGTTATCATCACATGATTCTTCCAAAGATCATGCTCTACTATTTGCTTAACTCCAGGCTTAGGCCCAAGATGTTACTCTATCAAATAGAATAACTTCTCAGTTTTCAGGACTATCCTGAATTTTTAATCCCAATTTGAAAATTAAAACCGTTTAATAAACATTTTCACCCAGGATTATGTTTACTAATCTTTCATTTATCTTGATTTTAATAGTCCAACTATTTAATCAATGATTTTAGGTACTATTGATTATAATGATTACTATAGTCTAACTATATAATCAACTATAATTTAAATGGTTCAATTATATTGATTACTATAATCCAATTATAAAATCAACTATTAATTGAAATGGTTAATTCAAATATATTGATTACTATAATCCAATTATATAATCAACTATAAATGAAATAGTTTGAATACAGTCCAACTGTTTAATTAAAACAACGATTAATTATTTGTCCAACTAATATATTAATTTATATGACGAAAAATTGAAATGAGCGCATATGGCAAGTAACTAAACGAATATTGCAAAGTTAATACTTGCCTCCCACTATTTTTCGGTGAGCCTCTAACCCTCTGTTGAGTACTCGGGAAACCTTGTTTCCTAGTGGGCTAGGATCCAGTTAAATAACACACAATCTTGACTTTGGCCAACAAATTGTATGATAATTAACTAGGTAGATCTCTAAGATCAATTGGATCTCATCCAATTCCTAGATCCAGAAGGTGGACATCAAAGTCCGAAACATATATCTTATATATGCCAATATATCCAATATATTACCTAACCTTTTTCCTCTGAATCAACTAAGCCTTGGCTTTGGCAGAACAAACTTAGTGATCACAGTTAAGCGGAACCCATTGACCATGGAAAGCTTCGTAATCGATGTCGATGGACAATAAGTGATCTTGACTTTGGCCAACAAATCACAACTTGGACAAGAAACCGATATGGAATAAAGCCTTCATGATTCAAACACATCTGCGACGGACAAAGGTCTTGACTTTGGCCAACAAACCAGTGCCAGTCTTGGATCTTGAGTAAGAATCACTCAATGGAAGGAAAAACGCTTAATATGTTTTAAGGTTTTTTCGCGGAATTGGCAACCAATTTATTATCTTTGTTAAGGTCTCATCATCATACTCCCTTAAACATTCATTATAAACACATAATAAGGCGCGTAAATAAGTATAATAATGATATGCGGATGGATACTTAAACACATTGTTCCTAGAACATATCTCTCAATTTCCTCTCTCCCGCTAGCACAAGTATTACTTCTACCCGATTACATAACACTTCTAAAGAAACCTCATTTACATTGAGGGGAATAGGTAAGAAGAGAAATACACAGAGTCAAGAGGTAATAGGCTGGACACGCAAGTCCAATTAATAAATTCTAAATTTATTACAACAATTTCCAAAATTGCCCTCACCCATCTAATATCCATCCGATATACATTATTCATACATCGCATCCATGTATTCACACAAGCATGTTATCAATCAATCTAATCCAATTAATTAATCTCAATATTAATGAGCATCCAATGTTCAAACAACGATTTGATTTTGCGCGAGTCAAACTCGTTTTGCGAATAAGTACTCAAAGTACGAATTCACGAATTATATTAAACTACAACATTAAATCCAATTTAATTTGCATTTAATACTAATTCATTTATTTAATTCTAAATTAAATAATTACACTTTTTAATGTACCTTTACGACTTAGATTCCAAATCTAATCGTTACGGGTCTCAAAGCCCGATTAACATCCAATGTCAATTTAATTTAAAGTCCAATGGGCTTTCAATTAATTTCTTAAGGCATGGACTTTTGGTCAATATGGGTCAAACCCAAATACCAAAGCCCATTTAAGGAATCACCCTTATTTGCCAAGAAACCAATTTAGGCCCAATTAAAATTAAAGGTCCATTAGGTCATATTTGGACTTTATGGATATGGTTTTTGGGCCCAATTGGATCCAACCAATTAGCCTAAACCAAACTTGGCCCAACCAAGCTCATTAAGCCCAATTACAACTTTACAAGCCCAATTCCAAATTTGGCCCAATTAATTAAATTACCAAAATTCCAAATTTCATAATTTAATTAACCTAAAGTGTATGCCATAATTAATTAACTAAATTAACATTTCCAAAATACTAATTCACTCAATTAATTATGCTCATTATCATCAAAACATGTCCAACACATTTGAATAAAAAATCAATCATTTTCCATGCTACTACACTCACGGCAATTAGGGTTTTTCATGTCCGATTCCGAATTCAATCCAATTAAATCCTAAATCAACATTCCCCAAATGATTTCAACTCATCCAATGATAAAAATCAAAAAATACCATGACATAGGGCAACTCCAAGTATTCGGCCAAGCCTAGCAATTTAGGGAAAATTTATCCAATTCAATTTTCATCAAATTGATCATGCATAACACCATGTTATCATCATTCAAGCATATTTAAACAATCAATTTCACTCAAACATGCTCAAATCAATTTTTCCCAATTTTACCCTAAATTCAATTTCATGTTGAAAATGCCTCAAGATACCATTGTTGGGTTTCTAGTTAGTCCCAAGATCAATTTCAAGCATAGAAATCATGTGCGAATACAACAATGAAGAATGGCAGAATCATACTTACATTGAACGGCTTTGGCGATGCGAGGAACAATAAAAAACTTCAAGCTTTCCTCCAAGGTGGCTCACGACATTTGCTCCATTTTCGGTCATCTCCAAGCTCCAAGCTTGGTTTGCATTCCATGCCCACGGGTGGGTTTCCCTATCACCTTCGTAAGACCCCGAATGTGTGCTAGCACCTTGGAAATTTCGCCACAAAACTTCATAAGCTTCTCCTTCATCTCTCGGTTTTGACAGAAAATGAAGCAAGAAAATGAGGCCTGTAGGCACTGTATTTTTTGCATATAAGTCCCTATGATGAGTCTCATTTGGAGACAATACCTTTTAAGTCAAGGAAGTCGTGGGAAACGGACGTCGGAAGGGAATCTAGATTTTGTTTGATTTTATTCGCTTGTTTAGCTTCGGGCTCACTCGTTGGACTTCCTTTTTAAAGCACTTTAGCCCAAAAAGCCACACACCTAGCCACATACCTAGCCCACACACACCAAGCCCACCTCCAAAGCCAAGCCACACGCCCACACCAAGCTCATTCATGCCCAAGCCCACTTGAAACACATCCAAATTAATAAAATGCATATTTAACAAATGGAGAATTAAATAAAATCTAAAAATCATATACCAAATTAAAATAAATATCAAAAAAAATCATGCCTAATTAAAATCAATCAAGTATATTATATTCCTAACTAAACAAATCTCATGCCTAAACAAAACAAATTAAATATATCATATTCCTAATCTAGCCAAGACATGTCCCCCAATCAAATATTAAACTTTCCTTGTTAGACACTAATTGATTCCTTCATTTTCAAACAAGGAGAAGCCCTAGCCTTTGTCTATAACAGAAACCGAATTCCAACACTTCACCCCTCTCTCTAATCCACTCATACACAACAAAAAAAAAGCCCTAGACTTCACGCCCAACTCCAAGAAAGAAGCAACAAAACAATTCTCTTCTCCTCTCTTCACATTGCCGAGAACATCACCCCAAATTCCCCTCTAATTGCCGCAAAACGACAACCTAAAACACCATCTCTATTGTCAAACAAACCACCATTGAAACACTCCCCCAAATAGCAATCTAAACCACCGAATACA
Organism: Zanthoxylum bungeanum; assembly: GCA_019454045.1. Classification (NCBI taxonomy): domain Eukaryota; kingdom Viridiplantae; phylum Streptophyta; class Magnoliopsida; order Sapindales; family Rutaceae; genus Zanthoxylum; species Zanthoxylum bungeanum. The sequence continues at coordinate 30,053 of SKCR01025376.1, forward strand.
CAGCCCCATACACTCCCTACATCCACTGAAACAGTAGCCATTCACAGCCCCTACATCCACCGAAACAGCAACCCAAGACAGCCCTCAACACTACCGAAAACAGCAGCCCCATACACCCCATAAACCACCAAAAACAGCAGCCCCATATAGCCCCCTAAATCACCGAAAACACAGCCCCATACAGCCCTATAACCACCAAAAATAGCAGCCCCATACAACCCCATGATCACCGAAAAATCACCCTAAAACAGTAGCTAAAATCACCAAAAACGGTAACAAAAACTGCACTTTAAAACCCCTAAAAGAAACCGCAAAACAGCAGCTCCTAACCCTTTTAAAAACCGTAAAAATAGCCTCTGATACATCAAAAATAGTGATTAAAAAACAACATCAAAATAGCAGTAAAATGGAGTGAAAACAGTAGCTTGAGCAGCGAAACAGTAAGGAAAGACGTGGACCAGTGAACCAGAAAAGTTGCGGAGTGTTAGCCCTTCCGACGGCCTTGTAACGTATTTCCGAGAGTCGACATAAAAGGTTAGACCTGAGAGAACTTTTCACATCTATTTTCATTCGTATTTTTATTGTTCATTGAATTTTATTTGCATAAGTATTATGGAATAATGTGTGTTGTGGCCCTTGAATAAATGGAAAATGTGTGTATTGTGGAATGATGTGTGTTGTGGCCCTTGAATAAATGGAAAATGTGTCGCCTGTTGTGGTATATATGATGGAAACCCAGACTTAAACTCCGTAACCGAATCCGAATGGATGATAGTGCGGTCTGTACTTGGGATACAACTCCATGTACCAGTCGAGCAAACGGCACATATTTCGATTTATTTTGTCTTGTTTGTTTATTATCTGTTATTTAATTTCTGCATGTTATTTGTTTGTGTAATGATGAGATAAAGCGCATGGGCTTAGTAAGTTGGATTAAAGGTCTTCAATTTCGAGGGGTAAAATCTTTTACCACGATGCTTTGCCGCGCCAGATGATGTATATTCGGTTGAATGCAAGATGTGTTCAATTGGGTATACAAAGTCCGATACTGTTGTCTTTATTTTTATATGCATTATGTTGTTAGCGCATGGGTTTAATAAGTTGGATTAAAGGTCCTCCATGTCGAGGGGTTAAAATCCTTTACCACGATGCTTTGCCGCGCCGGATGATGTATATTTGGTTGAATGTAAGATGTGTTCAATCGGGTATACAAAGTCCGATATTGTTGTCTTTTTTTTATATGCATTATGTTATTAGCTCATGGGCTTAGTAAGTTGGATTAAAGGTCCTCCATGTTGAGGGGTTAAAATCCTTTACCATGATGCTTTGCCGCGCCGGATGATGTATATTCGGTTGAATGTAAGATCTGTTCAATCGGGTATACAAAGTCCGATATTGTTGTCTTTAATTTTTATATGCATTATGTTATTAGCGCATGGGCTTAGTAAGTTGGATTAAAGGTCCTCCATGTCGAGGGGTTAAAATCCTTTACCACGATGTTTTACCGTGCCGGATGATGTATATTCGATCGAATGTAAGATGTGTTTAATCGGGTATACAAAGTCCGATATTGTTGTCTTTATTTTTATATGCATTATATTATTAGCGCATGGACTTAGTAAGTTGGATTAAATGTCCTCCATGTCGAGGGGTTAAAAGCCTTTACCACTATGATTTGCCGCGCCGGATAATGTATATTCGGTTGAATGTAAGACGTGTTCAGTCGGGGATACGAAGTCCAATATTGTTGTCCTTACTTTTATATGCATTATGATGTGATGCGCATGGGCATAGTAAGTTGGATTAAAGGTCCTCTATTTGGAGGGATAAAAAGCCTACGGTCTACCTTTACCACGATACTTCGCCGCGCCTTTTATTTCGTTATTTTCTTTTCTTTGTATGTCATCTTCTTGCATAATCATGCATTATTTTGCATCGCACCATGGCATGTTTATTTTAACATATGATTTCCTCTATAGTTATCTTTTTACATTATGCGCTTAATTTCCCCTCTTTAATATGCATGCTTGTATAATTATTGCTTGTTTGCGCTTCAATGATTATCAATGCAATGTGTTTGTGAAATTATACGCTTGCCATTATTCTGATTCAATTTTATGCATGCTTGTATGATTATTGTTTGCTTGCGTTTCCGTATCCATGAATATAATGTGCTTATGAATTTGCATGCTTGCCGTATTTCAATTTACCTTTATGCATGCAAATTTGGACATAGGTTATATGCAAATAGGTTGTATGCAAATTCTGACATAGGTTATATGCAAACTTAGATATGAGCCTTGTACTTATGCATGTGAAATAGAATACCCTTAGGAACGTATGTTGCTAGATTCGATTAAATTATTGCACAAATCATATCATTACAAGTGGCATAAGTAAGGGATCATTCTGAACCCAATGGTTTGAGGTCTTCCCTTGCGATGGGTGAGTGCGGACATAAATCTTTATCCCGGTTCACACCGGGTGGCGACTCCATTATTCTCCAGTTTAGTCCCCCGCGGGCTACTCCTTACTCCCAACTAGGCCACGAGCCTAGAACAGCATGCGTCGCCCAGTTTCTGTGTCCTACAGTCTAGCGACTCCACTGGGCATAGAGAATCGGACCCGAAATAATATCTTGTAATATTATGATTTGTGCTTTAAGTTAACCGTTCCTATAGTGGGTTGAAAGGGGTTTAATCAAAGGCACTTTTAAGGCTAGGTAATGGTTTGGTGTCTTCCTTCACTCACTACCTTTTTATAAGGAAAAGCTGTGGAGGCACCTAGATAATCATCTACTCGTAGCCTGCTGTGATGGACTAATTTGGAGGACTCGATGTTTATTCCTGACACCAAGCGATAAGAGCCTAAGAGGCTTGGGTACTTAAGAGAGCCTCGCTCCACCCTCTCTCTGGGGAATCTACAACCGGAAATCCATTTGACAGTCAGTCACACACCATAGCTCGTTGGCACGTACCTTAGTGTATAAAAAAGGTGCGCTCACTTGGTCACTCGGACCCTTGAGTGGGGAGACCTAGTTGTGGGTAATCCTTCGTCAGCGAGAGCCTTTGTCCACACCCCCGTAAACCCGCATGTAAACCTTAGTCGTAGATCTAATAAGAATTATTTACTTGTGCTTGTGTTTGGGAACATGGTCGTTTGGATCCATTCAGACCTTTTGTCATGAGGTACGAGCTTGTTGGGCCATTTAAACTGGGACAAGAACATATCTTATGATGATTGGGCCAAAAGCTTCTAAAACGCCAATGGGCCATTATATGTTTTTGTTTAGGAACATTATCATTTGGATACGGTTGGACTTCTTGCCATGATATGTGACCTTGTTGGGCCATTTAAACTGGGATGAGATCACTCCTATGACAGTTAGCCCAAAAGCTTCTAAAATGATGATGGGTCGTTTTGTGTGAAAATTTTAATGAGTTGATATATTCCTTGTATTGCATGCATCTCATTCATCTCATGCATATATATATCCTGTTAACACCCTCTATGTCTATAAAAGACATCATAGATCCCCATTGGGTTAGATAAGATGGAAGACTCACTAAAAGATCGGTAACAGATATGAGTACATCCGATAACAAGGTATCCCAGATAGATCAGTTGGAAAATGGTCTCGCCAAAATTACTGAACAGTTGCAAGCCTTGACTACTACTGTGGCTGGTATGGCTGTACCCCGTGTCAGGGGAAGTTTTGAGAATGTGAGGCGCGAGGAGCCTCCAAATGGGTTGGGGGATGATATCCCCGCTTTTGATGACGACATGGCAGAATATGCAATAGGCAGAGTGATTGGGTCTCAGGCAGAATTTCAGAAGCTTCGAGATCAGGTTGAAACAGTTACCCGTAAAATGAGGGGTAAACATGAAGAGTTGTTAGATTATGAGGCAATGACCTTCGAAGAACAGTTGCCAGCTCAGTTCAAGATGCCGAATATGGCTATGTTCAACGGGAATGGGGATTCGAGGGTCCATCTCCTTCAGTATGTTTCAGTTATGAGTTCAGTGGGTTTATCCAAGCGTCAAGTGCAGAAAATGTTTGGGATGTCACTTGAGGGAGCGCCGATAGTTTGGTATCATAGCCTTCAGAAGAAGATTAGGGAAGATTGGAGGGAACTGGCTGAAGCTTTTCTGAAGTAATATGTTACAGATTTGGAAATTGATTTGTCACTCTGTGATTTGGAGAACAGTAAGTAGAAGCCGGAGGAAAGCTTCAAGGAGTATGTAGACCGCTGGAGAAGCCAACTTCTAAAAATGCAGACTCGGCCCTCTGAGAAGGACCAGATTAAAATTATCATCAATGGCACCAAGCCCTCAATTTATGGCAAGCTGAGGAGGATGACCTCCATGATTACTGATTTTTGACGGTTGAGAGAAACTGTCATGGATATTGAAGAAGAAGAGGCAGAGAATAGGAAGTTTTATGGCCTAAGTAGGAGGCTAATTGGGGGAACATCAGGTACCAAACCTATTTCTGCGGAGATTACTGCCATCCGAAATCAGAGATTCTCTAACTTAGGGAGGCCCTTATCTAAGGTGCTGGAGAAATTAAAAAGACAATGACTTCTGAAACCCCTGGAGACCAAGCCACTTCCCAACCCTCCACCACCACATCTCAATCTGAGCCAATACTGTCACTTCCACCAACAGAAAGGCCATGACACTGATAATTGTGCCCGCCTCCGCCATGAAATCCAAGACCTTATAGACTCTAAAAAGATACCCGACCCTGAAACAGAACACCCTAACACACACCAAAATCCCCTACCAAATTACCACTCTGTCCCCCACCGACCTATATGATAAACTCTGGCCTACCCGAAAGCCTTGTCCTCAAGTCCTTTGACCATCAAGCCTTGTGCCTGGGTATTTGGGACAGTAACAATAAAAAAATGAGACAAAACGGGGGCAGAGTTTTTGGGAAGACTTCTCCAGTAGTGATGAAGAAGAAGTGAGGGGAATGACACGCAGCGGTCGTTTATATAATGATATGGCAGAAAAGGTTAAGGAAGTATTAACAGATGGCAGAGAAGTGATTGAGAATTTAGAGATTACTGAGGGAGATACAGTGTTGAGGCAGTTGAAAAAGTCTCGGGCACAGGTTAGCATCTGGGAATTGTTGTGTTCATCACAGGAACACAGACGGGCCATGGTTGAGGCCTTAAACAAGATAGTAGTTCCAGAAGACACCAACCCCGCAATGTGTGTTGGGTCAGTCCAAAAGGAAACTCTGCCAATATCCTTTTCTGAGGAAGAACTCCTGGCTGAGGGTAGAAATCATAATAGACCCTTGTTTATCAGAGCTGAAGTGAGGGGTAAAATGACCTCTTGTGTGATGGTGGATGACGGCTCATCCATTAATGTGTGACCATTGAAGATTTTGGCCAAGCTGGGTATGAAGGCAACAGATCTGGATCCCTCTAGTGTGACTATCAAGGCTTATGATGATAGTATGCGAGGAGTTGATGGTACATTTGTGGCAGCGGTCAAGGTTGGTCCTATTAAGGACGAAGTTGAGTTCACAGTGCTGGATATCCCAACTACTTTTGCCTTGTTGTTAGGAAGGCCTTGGTTTCATAAGCTTGGAGGCGTGCCCTCTACTCTGCACCAGATGATTAAGTTCCTGTATGAGGGAGAGATTGTCACCATTCGAGCTTAGGTGGACAATGTTGTAGCTGCTTTGGAGATAGAGCCTTTCACGAAGTGTCGGTGACTTTTGAGGAGTGGGTGGATCCTAGGGTGGCTAGGATCATGGAAAAGATGAAGTTCGAGCTGGGCAAAGGTTCAACATTGCCTAACTTTAAAGGTCAGACCACTCGAAGGGGTTTGGGGTACAAGTCTGATGAAGAAAAACCGAGGGCTAAAAAGAAAGGGTTGAAATTGATGGAATGCTTTGTGAAGGCTTCAGGGTATCAAGGTGAGCCCGAACCAATAGAAGTTAATGGGATTGTGGTGCCTAGATTTGAGATCTTCCAAGATATGTTGGGTGAAAAGCCGCTGACAGAAGAAATTGTGAAAGAATAAGATAAATGGGAAGAAGAGTTGATGAAATTGGAGAGCCTGACTCTCGAAGAGGATGAAGAAACTGAGAAAAATCCGGTTGCGGAGGAAGATGTGTCTGTGGATGATGAAGACATTTATCTTCCTGATTTATTTGAGTGTACTTCTGTATTTGCTAGTAATAAAGACAATCATTTTGCTTACTTTCCTGAGTCTCATCATTTCAATTTGCATGACTTGAGTATATTTGACATCAGCTCAACCAGAACAAATGCATTTAACTTGGGCATGCCTGAGAACCCGAAGGAAATTCTGATTGCAAGTGAGGTTACCTCCGAGGAGAGGGAGAAATTAGAAGAAATATTGGTAAAATATGCCAAAGTGTTTGCTTGGTCCTACGAGGACATGCCTGGGGTAGACAGAATTATTCCCCTTCATACAATACCAACTTATCCGAATACGAGGCCAGTAAAACAGAAACTCCGACAGATGAGACCAGAATGGGCTGAGAAAGTTAGAGAATAAGTCAAGAAACAGATAGATGTGGGGTTCCTGGAAGTGGTAAAGTATCCCGAATGGTTAGCAAATATTGTGCCAGTGCCGAAGAAAGACGGGAAAGTCAGAATGTGTGTGGATTACAAAGATCTCAACAAGGCTTGTCCGAAAGATGACTTTCCTCTACCTCATATTGATGTACTAGTTGATAGTGCAGCTTTATCTGCCATGTATTCATTTGCATATGGGTTTTCAGGGTATAATCAGGTTCTTATGGCTGAGGAAGACAAGCACAAAACTGCCTTCGTCACAGAGTGAGGTACTTATTGTTACAAGGTAATGTCGTTTGGGCTCAAAAATGAAGGAGCTACTTATCAACGGATGGCCACTACATTATTTCATGACTTGATGCACAAAGAGATTGAAGTATATGTGGATGACATGATGGTGAAATCAGAAGCCAGAATCAGACATATAGAAGCGCTGGAAAAGTTCCTTCAGAGAGTTGACCAATACAACTTGCGGTTGAATCCCAAGAAATGTGTGTTTGGGGTAACATCAGGAAAATTGCTGGGACATACAGTGGGAATGGGAGGAATAGAAGTAGATTCTGAGAAAATCAAGGCAATTACTGAGATGCCGGCACCGAAGACAGAGAAAAAGGTTAGAGCATTCCTGGGAAAAATTCAGTACATCAGTCAGTTCATCGCCAAGTTGACATTAGTGTGTGAGCCTATTTTCAAACTGTTGAGAAATGACCAGCCAATGAAATGGAATGAGCAGTGTCAGTCAGCCTTCGACAAGATCAGAGAATACTTAGTAAAACCTCCTGTATTGAAACCTCCAAGACCGGGAAAGCCTTTGGTACTGTATTTGGCTATAGAATCAGAAGCACTGGGTGCAATGATGGTATAGGCAGATGAGACCAGGGTAGAGCATGCAGTCTACTATCTCAGTAAGAAAATACTTCCGTATGAAGCCCGCTATCAAGAAGTGTTGGATAATATGACCCATAGCGTCACTATTTGTACAGATCACGGTGTTGTTGTACAAATTAACTATGTGACAAGGAAATTGCACTCTCATCATTTGTGATTAGATCACTATATATGTATAAATGAAGAGAGGTCCATATGATTAGTTCATGGATTGAGATGATATGAGACAGTATCAGTCCACGAAGGATTAATCATTAAATATCCCTAGCCGGAGTATTATCGAGACTGGACATCGATAATGCGGAATAGGCTAGTATTGCACTTGTGCGCGTTGTGAGGGCACAACGGCATAGTTCTCATATATATAAGTATTGGATACTTATGCAAGTGCGATAGGAGGTCGTGTTTCACCGATGGTACGGGAAACAGCTTCGCTCTGGATAGACCCTTCGGAATCTCATTGGTATTATGACTATGTGTCTATGGGAGGCCGAAATCAAGGTAGGTGTGTATAGTCTTAACCTGAGACTTGCATCGCTAATACTTGCGATAATCGGTAGACTTTGGTCTTGGTGGTACAGGGCTTTAACCGGTTCTGCGTACACCGCTTCTGGGTTTATCAGAGAGTCGTAGTGTATTGGGTGTGATGTCGAGACGGAAGTATCACTTCAGTTATAGTGAAGATGATGTCACGCAGGATACGGTATTAGTGCTCTTAAGTGCTGGCCGGCCATCGGGATATTATGACAAGGTCATGTATCCGATAATAGAGACTAGTTACCAGACATCCGACATGTGCTTTGGACGGGGCAGACACTTATCCAGCCCCAGCCCTGGCACGTGACTATCCGATACTGGGCCGATATACACAATACTACGGTATAACTACGCTTGATACAGATCTATATATTCCTGTAAGAATATTTCTGGAGAATTGGGTAGGCATGGCGCTTTGCTAGAAGCCAACCTTGTCTTGTAAATCGGTATAAACGTAGTACGAGGTGCTTACGTGTTCGGATAATCCGACGACCGTATTTACTGCCAACATATCCGGAGATCTCATGGGTCGCTTCCTGAAGATTCACCGATGATGTATAACTCGCACTTTAATTAATCTAGGATTAATTAGAAGAGAGAGAAAATTAATCTGGGATTAATTACGGAGATATTTTATCTCGGATAAAATATCGTTAAAGAGAGAGAACGATTAATTTGGAATTAATCGATAAAATTAATATATTCGATATATTAATCGAAATTAGATTTCGACGCGGAATTGAAATTGGATTTTAATTCGGGCGAACGAATTAATTTAGAATTAATTCGTTAGTGACGTGAATAGTGAATTCGCTAGGTGTAATCATTTAATTACGACGCGACAGAAAATTCATTAATTTGGAATTAGCGAACCTGAGCCCGAGAGTGATTGCGAGCGCATTCGCATTTCGAATTCGAACGCGGCACGCAAGTCACATCAAGCGTCCAATCGCTAGTCGCATCAATTGTCAAATCACATGTCACTTTGAGTGATGTGACATGACATGTTGTCACTTTATTAAAGTAACTTGATGTGAATAGTGAAAAGATGATTATTTGAAAGTTGATAGGACTTGTACCTTTTTGACTTTTGAATTAATTGTTGTGTATATATATTTATTCATTTACTTGGTAAATGGAATATAGAATATATATGTATATACAAAAAGCATTTCCTCTCTCTTGGACCGTGTGCATTGTTCACGTTTTTGGCTATTCTTGGAACCATTTTCACGTGACTCTCTCAATTGTTTTTTGGTCTTCACGGTTTTAGGCTTTTGGAGCCAAAAAACCCTTCATCTCTCTCTCACGGCTCACTGCCGTTTTCTTCATCTTTTCTTCTGTTTGACCGAGCAAATGAGAAGCAAGGAGAAGAAGATGTGGTGCTAGCACACACCTAGGGTTATACATAGGTGAAAGGGAAACGAATTTGTGAGCTTGGATTTGGTTTTTGGAGCTTGAAGCTTGGAGCTTCAATGGTGGTTCATCAATGGCCGAATGAACAAGGAGGAAGAAGGCTCAAAACCGAGCAGCCCCTGCTGTTTTTGGAGGCCAAACCGAGCACCTACAAGGAGCAAAAACGCATCTTGTTCTTCCTAGCATCAAACCCATCAATGTGAGTATGTATTCCGCCTTACTCCTTTGTGTATTCAACTCGTTTTTATGCATGTTTGTGATCCTTGGGACTTGATTGAAACTCAACAATGGTATCTTGAGCTATTGGTTGCATAAAAACGAATTAGGGTTCTTGAGCAAATTTGGGGCTTTTTGATTTAAGCATGATTTTAACAAATTGTTTGTTTAAGAATGCTTGTATATGATTAAATTAGAGTTATATGTAATCAATTTGATGAAAAATTAATTGGATTGATTTTCCCCAATTTGCTTAATGTTGGCCAAAACTTTAATTTGGGTAAACTCATTTGAGCATCAAATGATTAAATTGTTTAGTATAGTATGCTTGAATGAGGTTGAATTGATGTTGTGTATAATCAATTTCATGAAATTTGGTTGGATCCATTTTTCCCCAAATTTTGGGCATGACAAATTTGGGTAAATTTGATTTTGAGCATGTTTAATGAAATTGGATGATTTAGAATGCTTAAATATTGTTTAATTGATGATTGATTAGATCAATTTGATGAAAAGTGTTTGGAACAATTTTTCCCCAATTTGCTTGTGATGGCCGAATTTGGCAAGTGCCCTAATGTCTTGGATTTTTGATTTTTTGTTCATTGGATGACTTAGAAATCATTTGGGGATGTTGAATTTATGTTTGATTGGGTTCAATTGGATTGAATTTGATTTGGGCATATTTTTCCCCTTTGGCCGAGACACATGAAGCATGAAATTGGGTTTGATTTTGATTTAATTATGTTGGACATGATTAATTGATGATAAGCATGATTAATTGGACAAATTTGATGTTTTGGAAACTTTGATTTGGGTAATTAATAATGCTATACACTTTAGGTATTTAATTGGAAAATTTGGAATTTTGAAATTAAATTATTGGGCCTTAAAATGGATTTGGGCTTTTAAAGTTGTTATTGGGTTTATTGGACTTTGTTGTACAAAGTTGGTTTAGGCCAAAATTGGTTGGATCCAATTAGGCCCAAAACCGCTTCCAAAAGGCCCAAATGCGACTTATAAACCTTAAAGTTTAATTGGGCCTAATGGGCCAAGATTAATTTATAGGCTTATGGGGTAACTCCCGGATTGGATTTTGGTTATTCGGTTTGACCCGAGTTGACCAAAAGTCCACGCCTCAAGAAATTAATTAAAAGCCCATTGGACTTTAATTAAATTAATATTGGATATTAATCGGGCTTTGAGACCCGAAACGATTAAATTTGGAATTTAAGTCGTAAAGGTTTATTTTTATAAAGTGTAATATTTAATTTGGAATTAAATAATGAATTAGAATTAAATGCGTATTAAATTGGATTTAATTATGTAATTTAATTTAATTCGTAGAAATCGTACTTTGAGTACGTGTTCGCAATACGAGTTTGACTCGAACAAAATCAAATCGTTGTTTGAACATTGGATGATCACTAATTATCAAGATTAATTAATTTGATTGATTGATTGATAACATGCTTGTATGAATACATGGTTGTGATGTTTGAATAATGTATATCGGATGGATATTAGAAGGGTGGGGCAATTTTAGAAATTGTTGTAATAAATTTGATTTATTAATTTAACCTGCGAGTCCAGCCTTATCTCCTATTTCTTTGTATTCTCTTCTCACCTATTCCCCTCAATGTAAATGAGGTTTCTTTAGAAGTGTAGTGTAACGGGTATAAGAAATTATGTGTGCTAGCGGGAGAGAGAGAGAGTATGAGAGATGAGAGATTGATCTAGGATCAATGTGTAAAATATCCATCCGCATATCATTATTATTTTACATATGCGCTTTATTATGTGTTTAGAATGCATGTTTAAGGGTGTATGATGATGAGACCTTAACAAAGATAATAAATTGGTAACCAATTTGCACGCGAAAAGCCCTCATAAAATATCATGCGTCTTTTCCTTCCATTGAGTGATTCTTACTCAAGATCCGAGATTGGCAGGGGTTGTTGGCCAAAGTCAACCCCTTGTCCGTCAAAGATGTGTTTTAATCACGAGGCTTTGTTCCATATCGGTGTCGTGTCCAAGTTGTGGTTTGTTGGCCAAAGTCAAGACCACTTCTTGTCCATTGACATTGATTACAAAGCTTCCATGTCAATGGGTCCGCGCTTGACTGGGATCACTAGGTTTGTTGTGCCAAAGCCAAGGCCTAGTTGATTCAGAGGAAAAAGGTTAGGGTATACATTCGATGTATAGGCATATATAAGATATATGTTTGGGACTTGGATATCCACCTACTGGATCTAGGAGTTGGATGAGATCCAATTGATCTTCGAGATCTACCTAGTTAATTATCATACAATTTGTTGGCCAAAGTAAAGATTGTGTGATATTTAACGGGATCCTAGCCCACTAGGAAACACGGTTTCCCGAGTACTCGACAGAGGGTTAGAGGCTCGACGAAAAATAGTGGGAGGCAAGAATTGAATTTGCAATACTCGTTCAATTACTCGCCATACGCGCTCATTTAAATTATTTCGTCGTTATATTAAATGTTAGTTGGACTAATATTTAAATTGTAGTTTTAATAAACAGTTGGACTGTATTATACTTGATTATATATAATTGGATTATATTAATCAATATATTTGAATTAATTAATTTCAGTTTACAATTGATTTTATAATTGGATTATAGTAATCAATGTAATTGAGGTTAATTAATTTGGATTATATTTGATTATATAGTTTGACTATTATAATCATTATAATATATATAGTACCACTAATCGTTGATTAAATAGTTGGACTATTGTAATCAAGATAAAATTGAAAAGTTGGATATTTAAAATATAATCTGGGATTAAAATATTTTAATGAAATAATTTTAAAATTGGGAATAAATAATAGGTACTTTATTTGATAAAATAACTTATTATACCTTACGCCCAAAATTAAGCAAAATAAGTAGAGCATAAAATCTTTGGAAGATTTATGTGATGATGACTTTAATGCTTAATTTAATATACTTGTCATAAATCTAATTTTAGATTTAAGAAGTATTAAAATTGCAATTTATAATTCTTGGAGAATTAATTGACTATTCTAGAGGAGATAAAGTCAAAGTTTGCAATTGGGCACGTAGCACGAGGTGCACATCGTTTCGATATTCTAAAAACCCAAGGCTTGGCCTAAGGTTTCTGAAATATTGAAAAGGATAATTGACATATCCCAAAGTGACTACCATTTAGATATGGCAGACACGAAGGAATTAAAGAAAGGGCAAGGCTCTTACTTTGAAAATGTTTGTCTTAGTTATGTTCACAGCTAGTATTGAAATTCGATTTTAAATACTTAGTGTGGTACATAAAATATATGTATTGATGTTCAGAATCTGCTTTGAGCAGGATACTGACTTCAAGCTGAGATTTCTCTATGAATAGGAAACGGGACGAAAGTCGCTGTTTCGACCGTAGATACCTAAGTTTAGGAACTACCCTTCGGGTATGTACTTGAATTAGGAACTGTTATAATGTAACTAGTTTGACTAGAGACATTATCTCTATATCAGTGTTTAATCCGTTGCGGATAAAACCTTTATATTATAGAACACTAAGTGTTTCATTATATAAAGATGATACTGAGATAAACACATTTAGATGTGAATAACAGAATTTATATTTGAATATAATTAAAATCTCAAAATATAAAATGACAAATAAATAGCTCAAATTGATTGATCAATAGAGACTTATTTGTGGCATTGTTGTCTGGGACACAATTATACAAGACTCGTATATCCACAAATTTGAAGAGTGGGTGGGTACTAGGACTGATTTGACTATTCAAATAAAGTCTACGAATCTAGTTTGTTAGGTAAAGTACCAAAACACTGTTTACTTGGTAATAGTGTAAGTGCCACCGATCTGTTAGCCCTATTCATGGTGAAGTAAGTGGGCCCATATCTAGCTAGGCTAGATGTGAACATGAATATTTCGTGACCTTAACGGATGTGGCATCACGTTATGGTTATGTGTTTCTTTTGAAGAACACAAATCAGAAACTTTTAGAGTTTCGACACGAAATAGACAAACAGATCGGCTATAGTATTATACCGTCACGGTAAGACCGTAATGGAAAATACTTAAGCAATAAGTTTCTTATATACTTGAAAGAGTATAGTATTCTTTCAAATGAGGACTCCTCCCGGAACATGTCAAAGTGACAGTGTGTCCGAATGGATTAACCGAATCATGTTAGACATGATAAGGCTAATCATGAGTCGCTCTGAGCTACCATTTCCTTCAATGGATAAGTTTTAACAGTGCAATAACTTATTTAGAATAAGGTTCCATAATAATCTGTTTGACAGATTACATATTAGATATGAACAGGAAAGAAACCGGGTTTCTCATTCCTGACTATTTGGGATGCTAGGCATATGTTTGGATAATACCAAACTAAGGACCCAAATTGGATAAGTGCCAATATAGGTTATCCTAAGGGAAACCATAAGTATAGTACTTATAAATCTCACATGAGAACAATGTGATTGTTGCTCACCATGCGGTTTTTCCTGAGAGGAATACCGATATGCAGTGGTCAGTGGGAGGATAGTGATACTCGATGAAAATCGGAGTAATATTGTTCAAGGCACGAAGTCCTTAATGGAACATAAATAGTTCATCAATGATGAAACTATTCCATTAATCTTCGAGTACACAATAACCGCGTAGATCAGAGAGAGTCAGAAAACAACCTGGGGTATGGGTTTCTGATCTCACCTCATAAAGATGTTAATCTTTTAAGGTACACCAACTGATTACGTATGAGGTAGTGATACAAGGTATCGACTCCCTATTATGATAAAGTGTCATGAGTCCAAAATGGATTCCATGTATATCAACAAGTTTGGATACTAGTTGTTGTACCACAAGGCATTGTGCCTATTGGTACATTAAACGTCTTCAAGGAAGACATACATGGAAGGCAACATACCAACGTACTAAGCTAGGCTTGTAAAGAAAAAGGTAGAGTTATCAACATTGTGTTGATTCCAACGAAACCTTTTACCTGTTGCCATTGTAAATCCATTTGGATAATGCTTGCTAAAGCTGTGTATTTCATTTATGAAATATGACAGCTTAACGAAAAATCGCTTTCCTGAAAAGGAAACCTTTCGGAGGATGTTTATAGCATCCTGTCGATTTTATCGTACCATAACAAGAAAACAAGGTTTGCAGGTTATTCGATCCATGTTTGGATTGAAGCAAGCATAGGTTCTAGGAATTGTCGTTTTGATATAATCATAATGGATTATGATTTAATTCAAAACGAAATGATTCTTGTGTATATAAAAGGGTTAGTGGGAGTGCACTGACATGAATGTCATGTAAAATAATGATAATATGTCATTTCTTGGAAATGAAATTCCCATAAAGCAATCGGTGAAGCTTGGCTTTCATAAGAAATTCTCCGTAGAATTCTGGGGAGTAACAACCTTTATTCAAGGAATAAAGATCTACTGGGATAGATTTGGAGTTGTTAACACTCTCTGGGAAATTGTACATTTAAAATGTACTTGATATGGTGTCTCATACGCTTTGAGCATATGGAGTCACAATCAGGACAATCCAAGTGATAGTCATTGGATTGAAGTTAAGAACATCTATTAGTATCTTAGAGAACTAAAGATGTTGTCTTAAATTATGGAGTAGGAGAACTTGAAGTGACTAGGATCACTGCTGCAAGTTTCCAAACCGGTAAATACTGCGGTACTATAAAGTTTGAAGGACGGGACAGTAAGCTGGAAATATTCCGAGCAAGATAACTGTTACCAAATTAACAACAAATGTGGATTATTGCTGCAGCTGAGGCAGCAATAGAAGCCATTTGGATCAATAATAAATCTAATTAGATTAGATATAGTTCTGTTAGCGGCTGAGCTAGGTGTCAGCACAAGCTAAAGAATTAATGGTCTCATTGACGATCCAGATATATACTTCTATATTCATCTGATTCATTCGGATCATACATCGTGGCGATGTGATGATAGTATAAATCGCGTCAGAAGATAATTACGCAAATCCGCTGACGAAAATCTTTTCTCAGCAATTTGAGCGAACCGTACATAGTTCGGGTGTTAGACACTCGAGTGACTGGCTATGTGCCAAGTGAGAGATTGTTGGATAATATGACCCATAACGTCACTATTTGTACAGATCACGGTGTTGTTGTACAAATTAACTATGTGACAAGGAAATTGCACTCTCATCATTTGTGATTAGATCACCATATATGTATAAATGAAGAAAGGTCCATATGATTAGTTCATGGATTGAGATGATATGAGACAGTATCAGTCCACGAAGGATTAATCATTAAATATCCCTAGCCGGAGTATTATCGAGACTGGACATCGATAATGCGGAATAGGCTAGTATTGCACTTGTGCGCGTTGTGAGGGCACAACAGCATAGTTCTCATATATATAAGTATTGGATACTTATGCAAGTGCGATAGGAGGTCGTGTTTCACCGATGGTACGGGAAACAGCTTCGCTCTGGATAGACCCTTCGGAATCCCATTGGTATTATGACTATGTGTCTATGGGAGGCCGAAATCAAGGTAGGTGTGTATAGTCTTAACCTGAGACTTGCATCGCTAATACTTGCGATAATCAGTAGACTTTGGTCTTGGTGGTACAGGGCTTTAACCGGTTCTGCGTACACCGCTTCTGGGTTTATCAGAGAGTCGTAGTGTATTGGGTGTGATGTCGAGACGGAAGTATCACTTCAGTTATAGTGAAGATGATGTCACGCAGGATACGGTATTAGTGCTCTTAAGTGGTGGCCGGCCATCGGGATATTATGACAAGGTCATGTATATCCGATAATAGAGACTAGTTACCAGACATCCGACATGTGCTTTGGACGAGGCATACACTTATCCAGCCCCAGCCCTGGCAC
Source organism: Zanthoxylum bungeanum (assembly GCA_019454045.1). Lineage (NCBI taxonomy): Eukaryota > Viridiplantae > Streptophyta > Magnoliopsida > Sapindales > Rutaceae > Zanthoxylum > Zanthoxylum bungeanum. Next base: position 46,586 of record SKCR01025376.1, read on the forward strand.
GTGACTATCCGATACTGGGCCGATATACACAATACTAAGGTATACTACGCTTGATACAGATCTATATATTCCTGTAAGAATATTTCTGGAGAATTGGGTAGGCATGGCGCTTTGCTAGAAGCCAACCTTGTCTTGTAAATCGGTATAAACGTAGTACGAGGTGCTTACGTGTTCGGATAATCCGACGACCGTATTTACTGCCAACATATCCGGAGATCTCATGGGTCGCTTCCTGAAGATTCACCGATGATGTATAACTCGTACTTTAATTAATCTAGGATTAATTAGAAGAGAGAGAAAATTAATCTGGGATTAATTACGGAGATATTTTATCTCGGATAAAATATCGTTAAAGAGAGAGAACGATTAATTTGGAATTAATCGATAAAATTAATATATTCGATATATTAATCGAAATTAGATTTCGACGCGGAATTGAAATTGGATTTTAATTCGGGCGAACGAATTAATTTAGAATTAATTCGTTAGTGACGTGAATAGTGAATTCGCTAGGCGTAATCATTTAATTACGACGCGACAGAAAATTCGTTAATTTGGAATTAGCGAACCTGAGCCCGAGAGTGATTGCGAGCGCATTCGAATTTCGAATTCGAACGCGGCACGCAAGTCACATCAAGCGTCCAATCGCTAGTCGCATCAATTGTCAAATCACATGTCACTTTGAGTGATGTGACATGACATGTTGTCACTTTATTAAAGTAACTTGATGTGAATAGTGAAAAGATGATTATTTGAAAGTTGATAGGACTTGTACCTTTTTTAGTTTTAAATTAATTGTTGTGTATATATATTTTATTCATTTACTTGGTAAATGGAATACAGAATATATATGTATATACAAAAAGCATTTCCTCTCTCTTGGACCGTGTGCATTGTTCACGTTTTTGGCTATTCTTGGAACCATTTTCACGTGACTCTCTCAATTGTTTTTTGGTCTTCACGGTTTTAGGCTTTTGGAGCCAAAAAACCCTTCATCTCTCTCTCACGGCTCACTGCCGTTTTCTTCATCTTTTCTTCTGGTTTGACCGAGCAAATGAGATGCAAGGAAGAAGATGTGGTGCTAGCACACACCTAGGGTTATACATAGGTGATAGGGAAACGAATTTGTGAACTTGGATTTGGTTTTTGGAGCTTGAAGCTTGGAGCTTCAATGGTGGTTCATCAATGGCCGAATGAACAAGGAGGAAGAAGGCTCAAAACCGAGCAGCCCCTGCTGTTTTGGATGCCAAACCGAGCACCTACAAGGAGCAAAAACGCATCTTGTTCTTCCTAGCATCAAACCCATCAATGTGAGTATGTATTCCACCTTACTCCTTTGTGTATTCAACTCGTTTTTATGCATGTTTGTGATCCTTGGGACTTGATTGAAACTCAACAAGAAGTGGAGAAGATCTGTTTGGCAGTAGTATAGGCATCCAAAAAATTGCGGCATTACTTCCAATCTTACAAGATCCATGTAGTGGCAAAGGAGAATCCTTTGAAATATATGCATTCAGTGCCTTCGCTAGTGGGAAAATTGGGTAGATGGTTAGTGTTGCAGACATAGTTTGACATTGAGTACCTCACTTCCAAAGGGATCAAGGGGCGAGCCATAGCAGATTTTCTGGCATTGCAACCTATTGAAGGGGATCAGCATAAGTTTGAATTTCCAGATGAAGAGATCCAGGCAATAACAGTTCAGGGATGGAAAATGTACTTTGACGGAGCAGTGAATTACAAGGGAGACAGAATTGGGATTGTGATAGTGACCCCGGAAGGAGAAACCTTGCCTATGGCCAAGAGGTTGACATTCGGAGTAACCAATAACATGGCCGAGTACAAAACATGTGCTTTTGGGTTGACGGCACTGATAGCCTTGAAGGCTGAGAGCGTAGAGGTCTACGGGGATTCAATGTTAGTAATTCGACAGATTTAGGGAGAATTGGAACTGAAGGAAGAACGGTTGAAACCTTATCTTTTTCACCTCAGAAAGTTGGCACAAGCTATCCCTGATTGTAAATTTCAGCACTTGTCGCGAGAAGAAAATCAGATGGCAGATACATTGGCTACACTTGCAGCGACTTGGGAAAATCCATAGAAGTTAGTGATGAGACCATTGATACTGACAACAGTAAGCAAACCGATCTATGAGACAGAAAGAGTTTCAGAAGTAGAGATCGATGATGATAAACCTTGGTATCATGACATTCAGAGGTATCTGGAACACATAGAGCTCCCAGAGTAAGCGAGAAGAAAAGACAGAATAGCCATTCAGAAGTTGGCTTCTCAGTATGTGATTTTGAAAGGGGAACTGTACAAGAGGCAAGCAAATGCCATTCAGCTAAAGTGTTTGAGAATAGAAGAGGCTCAGAAGATAATGGAAAAAATACGTTCCGGGGTATGTGGACCACACATGAATAGGTTGAATTTGTCTTGCAAGATTGCAAGACAAGGTTTCTATTGGTTAACCATGGAGACAAACTGTGCGAAGCTGGTAAAACATTGTCACGATTGTCAAGCACATGGTAATATGAATCATCTGCCTCACACAGAGTTACACGGGTTGTCAGAGCCTTGGCCTTTCTCAGCATGTTGAATTGATATGATTGGAGAGATTCGACCAAATGCATCGAATGGACATCGTTTCATAGTAGTGGCAGTAGACTACTTCTCAAAGTGGGTGGAAGCTGAATCATTCCGCAATGTTACAGCAAAGCAGATGGCAAAGTTCATAATCCGGAATCTCATATATCGGTATGGTATGCCGCATCATGTGGTCATAGACAACGGAGTTCAGTTCCATGGGGAAACAAAGGCAATGCTGCAGAAGTACGGGATAGGCCATCACAAGTCATCGCCTTACAGACCGCAGGCAAATGGGGGCAGTCGAGGCAGCCAACAAGACAATAAAGAAAATTTTAGCCAAGATGACAGATAACTACAGAGACTTTGCCGATAAATTTCCGTACGCCTTGTGGGGGTATAGAACGTCTGTGAGAACAGCAACAGGAGCCACGCCTTACTCTATGGTTTATGGAATGGAAGCAGTACTGCCAGTGGAAGTTGAGATACAGTTAATGAGGGTATTAGTAGAAACAGAGTTACCTGAACAAGAATGGGCCGCACAGACGTTTGAACAGTTAGCACTGCTAGATGAAAATAGAATGAAGTCCTTGCATCACATGCAGATATATCAGAAGAGGTTGGCTCGGGCATTCAACAAGAAGGTGCGCCCTACTAAGATTAAAAATGGTGATTTGGTACTTAAGCAGTCAAGGCCGTCGACGACATATCCGAGAGGAAAGTTCAGACCAAACTGGGAAGGACCTTACAGAGTGTAGAAAGTGATGGGAAATGAGGCAGTGAGACTGTCAGACTTGGAAGGTAACGAGTTCACTGAGCCGATCAACGTAGACAGATTGAAGCAATATTTTTCCTGAGAAAGAGAAGACTTGGCAAAAGACCTAACCCGACGGGATAAGGAAACTCATGCATGCATGCATCCACGTAACACATTTTTGCATTCGTTTTGTGTTTGTTTTGTATTCACAGGTTTTGAAGAAGAAAAGAGAAGGCGGCAAAGACAAGCTGATCAGAAGCATCAACAAACCAGCAGTAGTTTTGGGATGCGTCCCAAGGGGTGAGGCCCACATCAATACTAGCAGCAGTTTTGGGGATGCGTCCCGGAGTTGAGGCCCACGTCAATCACATACCAGTTGCAGTTATTGGGATGCGTCCCAGGATCGAGGTCCACTGCATCATCAGTTTCGGGATGCGTCCCAGGGTCGAGGCCCACCTTTTGTCAGCGGTATTGGGATGTGTCTCAGGGTCGAGGGCCCCGTTGTCAGTTACAGCTATTGGGATGCGTCCCAGGATCGAGGTCCACTGCATCATCAGTTTCGGGATGCGTCCCAGGGTCGAGGCCCACCTTTTGTCAGCGGTATTGGGATGCGTACTAGGGTCGAGGTCCTCGTTGTCGATTGCAGCTATTGGGATGCGTCATAGGATCGAGGTCCATTGCATCATCAACTCAGTTCGAGACAGCAGACAAGTCAGGTGGCAGCTAGCGAGCCAGGTAAGTGAAAATACATTACATAACTTTGATAAGATTGTCAATGTTACACATTACACAAGTCCCATCAAAGTGGGGGCGACTGTAGGCACTGCATTTTTTCATATAAGTCCCTATGATAAGTCTCATTTGGAGACACTACCTTTTAAGTCGAGGAAGTCGCGGGAAACGGACGTCGGAAGGGAATCGAGATTTTGTTAGATTTTATTCGCTTGTTTAGCTTCGGGCTCACTCGTTGGACTTCTGTTTTAAAGCACTTTAGCCCAAAAAGCCACACACCTAGCCACATACCTAGCCCACACATACCAAGCCCACCTCCAAAGCCAAGCCACACGCCCACACCAAGCCCATTCACGCCCAAGCCCACTTGAAACACATCCAAATTAATAAAATGCATATTTAACACATTGGGAATTAAATAAAATCTAAAAATCATATACCAAATTAAAATAAATATCAAATAAAATCATGCCTAATTAAAATCAATCAAGTATATTATATTAATAAATAAACAAATCTCATGCCTAAACAAAACAAATTAAATATATCATATTCCTAATCTAGCCAAGACATATCCCCCAATCAAATATTAGACTTTCCTTGTAAGACACTAATTGATTCCTTCATTTTCAAACAAGGAGAAGCCCTAGCCTTTGTCTATAAAAGAAACCAAATTCCAAAAATTCCCCCCTCTCTAATTCACGCATACAAAACAAAAAGAAGCCCTAGACTTCACGCCCAACTCCTAGAATGAAGCAATAAAAAAATTCTATTCTCCTCTCTTCACATTGCCAAGAACATCACCCCAAATTCCCCTCTGATTGCCGCAAAACCAAAACCAAAAACACCATCTCCATTGCTGTACAAACCACCATTGAAACACTCCCCCAAACAGCAAGCTAAACCACAGAATACACAGTCCCATACACTCCCTACATCCACTGAAAAAGTAGCCATTCATAGCCCCTACATCCACCAAAACAGCAACCAGAGACAGCCCTCAACACTACCAAAAACAGCAGCCCCATACAGCCCCCTAAACCACAAAAAACAGCAGCCTCATACAGCCCTATAACCATCGAAAATAGTAGCCTCATACAGCCCCATGATCACCGGAAAATTACCCTAAAATAGTAGCTAAAATCCCCAAAAATAGTAAGAAAAAAAATAGCAGCAAAACAGCAGTAAAACAGTGTGAAAACAGTAGCTTGAGCAGCGAAACATTGAGGAAAATAGTGGACCAGTGAACCAGAAAAGTTGCGGAGTGTTAGCCCTTCCCACTCGAGCAAACGGCACATATTTCGATTTATTTTGTCTTGTTTGTTTGTTATCCGTTATTTAATTTCTGCATGTTATTTGTTTATGTAATGATGAGATAAAGCGCATGGGCTTAGTAAGTTGGATTAAAGGTCGTGCATTTCGAGGGGTAAAATCCTTTACCACGATATTTTGCCATGCCGTATGACGTATATTCGGTTGAATGTAAGATGTGTTCAATCGGGTATACAAAGTTTGATATTGTTGTCTTTATTTTTTATATGCATTATGTTGTTAGCGCATGGGCTTAGTAAGTTGGATTAAAGGTCCTCCATGTCGAGGGGTTAAAATCTTTTACCACGATGCTTTGCCGCGCCGGATGATGTATATTCGGTTGAATGTAAGATGTGTTCAATCGGGTATACAAAGACCGATATTGTTGTCTTTATTTTTTTTATATTCATTATGTTATTAGCGCATGGGCTTAGTAAGTTGGATTAAAGGTCCTCTATGTCGAGGGGTTAAAATCCTTTACCACGATGCTTTGCCGCGCCAGAAGATGTATATTCGGTTGAATGTAAGATGTGTTCAATCGGGTATACAATGTCTGATATTGTTGTCTTTATTTTTTATATGCATTATGTTATTAGTTCATAGGCTTAGTAAGTTGGATTAAAGGTCCTCCATGTCAAGGGGTTAAAATCCTTTGCCACGATGCTTTGCCGCGCCTGATGATGTATATTCGGTCGAATGTAAGATGTGTTCAATCGGGCATACGAAGTCCGATATTGTTGTCTTTATTTTTATATGCATTATGTTATTAGCGCATGGGCTTAGTAAGTTGGATTAAAGGTCCTCCATGTCGAGGGTTTAAAAGCCTTTACCACGATGCTTTTCCATGCCGGATGATGTATATTCGGTTGAATGTAAGACGTGTTCAGTCGGGGATACGAAGCCCAATATTGTTGTCCTTACTTTTATATGCATTATGATGTGATGCGCATGGGCTTAATAAGTTGGATTAAAGGTCCTCTATTTGGAGGGATAAAAAGCCTACGGTCTACCTTTACCACGATACTTCACCGCGCCTTTTATTTCGTTATTTGCTTTTCTTTGTTTGTCATCTTCTTGCATAATCATGCATCATTTTGCATCGCACCATGGCAGGTTTATTTTAACGTATGATTGCCTCTCTAGTTATCGTTTTACATTATGCGCTTAATTGCCCCTATTTAATATGCATGCTTGTATAATTATTGTTTGTTTGTGCTTACATGATTATCAATGCAATGTGTTTGTGAAATTATGCGCTTGCCATTATTCTGATTCATTTTGATGCATGCTTGTATGATTATTGTTTGCTTGCGTTTCCGTATCCATGAATATAATGTGCTTATGAATTTGCATGCTTGCCGTATTTCAATTTACCTTTATGCATGCAAATTTGGACATAGGTTATTTGCAAATAGGTTGTATGCAAATTCTGACATAGGTTATATGCAAACTTAGATATGAGCCTGGTACTTACGCATGTGAAATAGAATACCCTTGGGAACGTATGTTGCTAGATTCGATTAAATTATTGAACAAATCACATCATTACAAGTGGCATAAGTAAGGGACCATTTCGAACCCAATGGTTTGAGGTCTTCCCTTGCGAGGGGTGAGTGCGGCCTTAAATCTTTGTCCCGATTCACACCGAGTGGTGACTCCATTATTCTCCGGTTTAGTCCCCCGCGGGCTACTCCGTACTCCCAACTAGGCAGCGAGCCTAGAGCATCATGCGTCGCCCAGTTTCTGTGTCCTATAAGGCCCTTGGCCGAGAAAGAGAAGTGAGTGAGAGGAGAGAATGTGTATTGGTTAATTCATTTCCAAAATCAATTAAAACATATACCAAATTTTTGAATTTCCAAAAGTCAAAAAGGTACAAGCATTAAAGCCATCCAACTACCACCATCAATCACAAGTGACAAGTTGTCACATCACTCAAAGTGACTAGACATCACATCAATTGATTGACTAGTGATTTGATGGTTGATGTGACTTGTGGGCCGCACTTGAATTTGAAATGCGAGTGGGCCCGCAAACACTCCCGGGATCGGGTTCGCTAATTCCGAATTAACGAATTTTCCGTTGCGACGTAATTAAATAATTATGCCTAGCAAAATTACTATTCACGTCGCTAACGAATTAATTCTAAATTAACTCGTTCGCCCGAATTAAAATCTAATTTTAATTCTGCATCGAAATCCAGTCATACTACCAATGGAATTCCGAGGGGTCTATCCAGACCGAAGCTGTTTTCCGTAACATCGGTAAACACAACCTCCTATTACACTTGCATGAGTATCCTACACCCAAATATATGAGAACTATGTCGTTATGCTCCCACAACACGCACATGTGTAATACTAGTTTTTTACGCATTATAGATGTCTAATCTCGATAATACTCTGACTATAGATGTTTAATGATTAAACCTTTATGGATTGATACTGTCTCATATCATCTCAATCTGGAACTAATCATATGGACATTATATCATTTATACATCTTGGTAATCTAATTGCAAATGATAAAAGGGCAATTTCCTTTGTCACATAGTTAATTTGTACAACAACATCATGATCTGTACAAATAGTGATGCTATGGGTCATAATTGTCTAACAGGGCCACCCTAAGGGTTTCTTTTCAGCTCGCATACATACTTTACGATACGCCTTGAAGTAATAGCAAGTACTTAAATAGATAAATTTAGCCTAATTTCGTAATATATTCCCTAATTAACTTTCTAATTAGAGTTATCAATTAAGAGTTATTGTAGGAACCACAAATTCCTTCGGCAAAATGAAGTATGCTAGCATGACTCCAAATCAGTGAGTGGGCACTCTTCATTTAAGTTGATTTTCATTATGTTATTTTTTTCATGTCAGACTTCCTTTCTCGCATTTAGAGCATTAGCCAAGTTCACTTTCAATTATATTTTGATTAAGAATATTTGAAAAATGACTTAGACGATAGATGTTTTCAAATCGTGATTTTTTGTTTTCGAACCATGGGGAAAAAACCTACCTCAGTATTGATGGAGTTGGTGCTTGGAGTGACAATCCCAATTTTATATTTTATTATTTATTAATAAAATAACTACATTTTCATTTCATACCTTATTAATGGTTTGTCATTATACGTATTAGATTGATGTATAGATATGCTAAGAATGACATCAACCTTTGAATAGTCTTGACATTAGGTGTAAACTATTCTTAAAGTAATTATTCCTAATCGTTGGTTTCAGAATACGGTCGAACACTTATAACCTAGAATAGTAGCACATGTCGTATATTAGAATTGGAGTTCCAATGGTTTAACCCTATGTACCATGAGTTTTGGAAACTCGTATAGACATGTGAGTATTCATTGAAGCGAATACTGAATGACTCATAGGTGATTCCTAAAAGTTGGAAGTACACACCACCGTCAATAGGAATCTCCTCGAGTCGAGTAGCATATGTAATCCTTTGACTATAGGATAAAATTGATTTTCTGTGAGATCCTCCACACTTTGATGCCATGTATGTAAGAAACCTTTCATGGTCTGGCCTCTAGATGTTCATTGGGTGTGGACCGATGCACTAAGTAATTAAGTGCGAATAAAGATAGGATCCGTCGGCCCGATTGTGTACCATAAGAGGTTTAGGTATCCATGTTAGTAAAGTCACGATTCTTAAATTTTTGGCCAATGTTGATCACCTAGGGTGGATCGCATCAGTTATGAAGAATCATGGACATGTCGACATGAGATGTGCATCTCAAAAACTTGACGTTATATTATATGTTTCCTAAGCACAACTCGGATAGCCTACGATGGAGGGATTGTTAAACATATGTGATGACCTCGACTTTTATAGTTCAGAATGGTCATTCGTGTTTTTCGCGAATTCCGATGTGGCAGAATTTTTCCAAATATGTATAATTAGTTGTGAACTAATTATACATATATACGCAATTATTTTATTAATTAAAAATTTCCTAAGTTTTGCAATAAATAGCAAGCTTTGGGAAGGTTTTAATTACAAGTACAAGTACAAGCAAATTCTTAGAGAAATTACCCTAAGTTAGAGAAGTGTTTAGAGAAGCTTGTGAGGTCTCTACAACATTTCATCTAGGAGAAATCAAGATTGGATCCTGAAGTGAAGCTTGCTAGTATTGGAAATCAAGGTTGGATGTTGAAGTCAAGCTTGCACACCTTGGAGGTTCTCCAACCATTTCAACAGAGAAGAAGTAGATTGGATCTTGCATCAAGCTTGCTAGGTAAGTTTGAACTTCTCTTAAGTTATGAATTATGTATTAGATGCATGATCACAGAGCTTAATGTTGAAATAAGGCTAATAAATTATGTTAGGATGCTTTGGAAGTATAAACACAATATGCTTGTAATTGGGTCAAAATATTTAAGTTAGACATAAACATAAAATTAGAGTTTGGAACTCTAGATTAAAGATTAGAGTTATGGCTACCATTCTAGAATCACTCGACCAACTTTAGGTGACCTAGAATTGTTCACGAGACATTTCTTATTGGGATTCAAATTTGGTTCGTGTATTAAATTCAAAATTTATGCAAGTGCGTATTTGGAATAAATTAATATTTTTGTAAAAATATTTGATATTTTGAAAAACTTGATTTTTATTCTATAACATGTGTTGATGTAGGTTTTGAAATTAAAAATTAATTTTTGGCATTTTTAAAGTGTTTAGGGAAGACCAGAAGAAATTAGGGTAAAAGAAAGAAAGGTGTGCTGCTGATTACACAGTGTGCGCACTGCGCGCATCATGGTACGTGCCACAATTTTGTTGTCGTCCATTTTTGAATTTTCGGACTCTGATTCAGCCCCGATTTTTTCCTATACACTCGTAGTTAAATATAGTATTTCATTCAATAATTTAAAATTACACCCATACTTGATATCTATGGGTTTGACCCATTTCCGCTGCGCGGGGCACCGATCCGACCCTAGGGGTTCCATAACTGCCCTAACAGAATGGTATCAGTATCAAGGCTTAACCACACAACACATGTTTTTGAATCTTTGCCATCGTAATTTTAATTTAATTATGCATAAGACATATTGGATATGTAAATCATGTTTTAAATTAAATCTTTGACCTAATTAACTTAATGACTTGATTGTCATAAATCTCCCGTGATTAGGTGATTACTTTATTTTAGTAATGATATTAGTAATGTTGGAGTATTATTGGATGGTCCGTCTTGTAAATACGGAGATGAATGGGTTCTTACTACTTATATCCAATATCGTTATTAATGTGAGGGTATAAGTGCTCGGAACTTAGGTCGCTCCAGTAAAACATTAGATGTAGAGTGATGAGTTAACGTAGTCACCCAATATCGTAATTAGTGTGATGGTGTACATACGAAGCTCATTAGTGCACATTGACAAGTATACACCTAGAACACGTCTTAATCTATTATTGTCATTAGTGTGAGGAAAAGAAACAGTTTAGGACCAAACTAGGAGTCACATGAATGTGATTGACCTTGAAGGTCTACCTAATGAGTTTACAAAGGCCGATATCGTCATTAGTGTGAGGCTATAGTAAATTTCATGGGATCCACTTCCCGCTATGAAATTTTGATAGTCAAATTTCTATTTTTCCATTAAGGGAGATTACAGAATTACATAAAGTAATAGGATGACACTAATAGATTTAAAATTCCATAATCAATTAGTGTTATTACGTTTGAAATGAAAAATGTTCTGCTACTCTTTTAAAAAATGTTGTCTTGTAGATGGCTGCCGTTAATCCATTGATGAAACTTTTGGATACCAATAAGCTAACAGGAGCTGAGAACTATTTTGAATGGAAAATGAACATACGCATTGTCTTGGAGTATGAAAAGTTGAATTATGTCAATATCAATCCACTGCATGTTGATATCGATCCTAACTCCACTCCAAAACAGTGAGAAACTTTTGATATATGGAATGATGATAGCCTGAATGTGAAATCCTACATCTTGGGATCGATGGTTCCACATTTGCTATGACATTACATTGAAGTACCACATGCTTGGAGAATCATTCGAACACTCAAGGAGTTGTTCGAGGTAAACCAAGAGATGGAAATTTATCGAAGGTCTAAGGAATTGTTCCATGCTGAACTCAAAGAGGGAGGAGCTGTCAGCACTCATGTTTTGAACATGATCGACAAGATTCGATATTTGGAACGACATGGCATTGTGTTTGATAACGGCTGGGCCATATGCTGGCTTGAGTGTTCAGAACAAATAGAATTAAGTAACAGGACGACTTAGAAAAGAATTTTCTGAGTGTTAGTCGAAATTATAGAGGCATAAATAATTAATTAAAATAAGTGAATGCTTGGGCTATAAAAGAAAATTAAGCAAGTCAAGCCCAAATCTGGGCCACAAATTAAAGTAGAAATAAAAGCCCATTTTCATATTTATTATTCTAGAAAATGAAATAACGAAATAAAAATATGGAAAATGAAAAGAAACTCTCATTTTTTTCCTTTGTTTCCCTCACTCACGTGTAACCTAGAAACAATAAGGGATAAATTTTTTTTTTCATTTCTTTGTTTTCAAACCTCAAAGGTTGGTTCATTCCATTTCCCTAATCTAAGTCCAAGTGAGAGAAGGAAGATTTGGGATTTCTTTGGTGAGAAAGACATTGAAATAAGGTAAGGTTGCTTAACCCAAACTTTGGTGTTTTGAATTTTGATAGTTGGATGATTGTAGTGTGTTGTTAGCATGATGATAATGTAGTTGGGATGGTTTTGTGTGAATGTGTTAATGTGTGAAAAACTTTTTATACCTTACCCTAATTAAAACATTAAGGAAGATTGATGGGATTTTGGTGGAGATGAGATGTTGAAAGTTTGATATAATGATAATTAGATGATTGTTTTTACTTTTGTTTGAAAGGAATGAGGTTTGGAGTTAACCATTGATGAAATGAAATCTGGTCAAGGAAACGGCGACGCGTTGCGACGCGCCAGGTTTGCATCGTGATGCAAACGAGGCAGAAGCTTGGGTTTATTTAATAAGGCAGCATCGTGACGTAGACTGGTCGGCGTCGTGACGCGCACCCAAAAATTGTGAACCTGTATTTTAGTCATTTGCAATTTAAAATTTTCACTTGTTTAATACATCAAGGGATAGAAAATAGTATAAGGAATCTGTATCTAGAGTAAAGCGTTTAGATACAACACTTATGAGGGGATGATTCGTCTAGGATAAGGGATTTAATTTAGTTTGAACTATGTTTTATAACTTATGATTGTAACCCAGTTTATTCCTCATAGATACTCATTAGGAGCTACGTTCTCCCCCAGAGATGTGAAGGAGACTTGACCAGACTTTAAATTTATGAATGGATGCTTTTTCTTTCAAAGTTGATTTGTATTCACTTGTTATTGATACATATTTATTTGAAATGCTTTAGGGAGTTAGCCTTATTGATTATCAGTTATTTCTTATGTAAGAAAGTTTAGAAATTTTAAAATTTAAAAGCATGAGTTTTTATGTTTTCTTTTTCGAGGCATGAGGGAAAACCCACCTCAGCTTTGACTTATGGAATTGACGGACAGAGAACGTGTGCACACGTAATTCAGGGCAATGGGGACAATTATACGTAACGCCCCTAGACCCTAGTTTCAGGGTCATGTAGTAGCATGGATTAGCACTACCGGCTCTAGTTCAGTGGTTTGGGGGACATCGATACGTAACGCCCCAAGACCACTTGTTAGGCGTATGGGGGGACGATGATACATAACGCCCCCATGCGTCAGGTTTTCTACAGTATCAGAGATTTTCACAGGAAGTTTTCAGAAAATGTTTTCCTCCACCTTAAAAGAAAAGAATCTGTTTTCAAACAAAGATTTCAGAAGCATTTTAAGAATAAATGATTTTACTCAGATGTACTGATTTAGTTTCTTATTTCTGTAGCTCCACTTACTGAGATCCTCAGGGCTTCACCCCCACCACTTCCCATTTTTTTGTAGGATTCTTCTTTTGGTGAGCCACGTGCTACTTTTGGAGACCCAGTTCGAGGAAAAGTATTATGCTGCAGTCATTAGTCATGGGGTCCATCATTCTAGATCTATATTCATGTAGAATGTAGTTCTATGGGATGTCATTTTGTTGTTTCATTTGTTGGGTTCCTAAAACATGCCAATGATCTATAAGTCATGATTTCATGTGTGAATACTTAAAGAAGTTGCGGAAAAATACTTACAATGAGCGGATGTAGGATTTCAAAAATTTTTGAGTATTAGAAGCTCCAAGCTTTGTGTTGAATCTTTAATTCCAAGGATGAGTTTCCCTATCACCTTCTTTAACTCCTTGTGTGCTAGCAATGTTGAAATTTTGCAACAAAATCTCGAGAACAAGAGAGGGTGTGTTCGGCCAAAGGAGAGAGAGATAGAGCTTTTGTGTTTTTTTTTTTTTTGTATTTGATTCTAACACAATTACCACTTATGAAAAGTCAAACACAAAATTGGTATATGCTATACCAAAAGCTTTTGGGAAAAGTGTTGGAGGGAAAATGGCAATTAATGCCTCTAACCACTCCCATCACTGAAATTGACACTTGATAGACAAGTGATGTAAGTTGGTGGGACCCACTTTAATTTAAAATTCAGGTGGCTTTCTCAACACACTTCGGGCTCGGGTTCGCTTAATCCAATTAAACGAATTTTTCGTTGCGACGTAATTAAATCCAATTTAATTAAATAATAGTACCTCGTAAAATTATTACGAAAGTCGCTCGCGAATTAATTCTAATTTTAATTCTACTTTGATATCTAATTTAAATTAACATATCCAATATATTATTTAATCGATTAATTCTCAATTAATCGCATTCTCTCTCTTCTAATCGAATTTTATCTCAGATAAATTATTGCCGTAATTAATCCCAGATTAATTTTCACTCTTAATTAATCCTAGATTAATTCTGTTCGAGTTAAATGTCATCGGTGAATCTTTGGGAAGTGACCCAAGAGATCTCTGGATATGTTGGTAGTAAATTCGATTATCGGACTATCCGAACATGTGTGTACCCGGTACCACATTCTTACCGATTTATAAGACATGGTTGGCTTCTAGCAAAGCACCGTGCCTACCCAATTCTCCAGAAATATTCAAAAAATAATATATAATCTATATCAAGCGTAGTATACTAAGTATTGCGTATTACGATCCAGTATCAGATGTCACATGCTAGGCCTGGGGCTGGAATTGTGTCAGCCCCGTACGAAGCATATATCGAATCACAAGCAACTAGTCTCTTTAATCGGAAAGTCATGACCTAGTCATACTTCCCCGATGGTTGCAACACTTTAGAGTACCAGTTCTGTATCCCTGCGTGATCATCATCTCCATATGACTGAAGTGATACTTCCATCTTGACATCACACCCAATACACTACAATTCTTAGTATGCCTAGAAGAGGCGTACACAGAACCTGTTAAAGCCCCAGACGGCCAAAACCAAAGTATACTGATTCTCGTAAGTATTAGCGATGCAAGTCTCAGCTTAAGACCAAATACACATACCCTGATTCGGACTCCCATAGACACATAGTCATACTACCAATGGGATTCCGAGGGTTTATCCATAGCGAAGCTGTTTCCGTACCATCGATAAACAAAACCTCCTATTACACTTACATGAGTATCCAATACCCAAATATATGAGAACTATTTCGTTAAGCTTCCATAACGCGCACAAGTGTAATACTAGCCTATTTCGCATTATCGATGTCCAATCTCGATAATACTACGACTAGGGATATTTAATGATTAAACCTTCGTGGATTAATATTGTCTCATATCTTATTAATCCGATGCTAATCATATGGACTTTTATCATTTATATATCCAGGTAATCCAATTACAAATGATAAAAGAGCAATTTTCTTTGTCACATAGTTAACTTTGTACAAGAACACCATGTTCTTTACAAAATAGTGATGCTATGGTTCATAATTGTCAAACAATCTCCCACTTGGCCTATAGCCATCACTCAAGTGTCTAACACTTGAACTATGTACGGGTCGCTCAAACGTTTGCTGAGAAACTGCTTTCGTCAGCGGATTTGCAATGTTGTCATCTGATGTGATTTATTAGATCATCACATCGCCACGATGTATGATCTGACGAATCAGATGAAATAGTCGAAGTACATACTTGGATCGTTGATGATATCGTGATTCCTTAGCCTATGTTGTAGCCTAGATCAGCTGCTAACAAAACTACTCATAATCCAATTTGGAATTTTATTAGATCCAAAATTCTTCTTTTGCTGCCTCAGCTGCAGCAATATTCCGCTTTTATTATTTAATCGGCAACTGTATCTTGCTTGGAAGATTTCCAACTCACTGCTCCGTTATTCAAACAAAATGTGTACCCTTATTACGATTTAAAGTCGTCTTTTATTAGTTTGGAAACTTACAACGGTGAACCCAATTACCTCAAGTTTTCCTTTCCCCATATTCAAAAAAGCATCCTTAGTTTATCCAAGATAAAAAAATGATGTTCTTTACATCAATCCAGTGACTATCACATGGATTGGCTTGATTGCGTCTACATATACTCAAAGCATATGAGACATCAGGTCACATACATATCAAAATGTACGAGCTCTGGGAGAATGTCAGCTGCTTTCTAGATCTATCCCAGTAGATCTTTATTCCTAGAATAAAGCCTACTTCTCCCAGGTATTCCATGGAGAATTTTAATGAAGGCAAGCTTTCACCGATTATAGTATGGGAATGTCATTGTCGAGAATCAATACATCATCAATATATAGGACAGTCATTGTCAGTGCGCTCCCACTAACCTTCTTGTATACACAATAATCATCTTCGTTTTGAATTAAATCATATACCATTATGATCTCATCAAAACGTTGGTTCCAAGTACGCAATGCTTGTTTCAATCTATAAATGGATCGATTTAACTTGCAAACCTTATTTGCATGTTTGCCACGACAAAACCGTCAGGATGTTACATACAAACATCCTATAAAAGGTTTCTGTTAAGGAAAGCGGTTTTGGCGTTCAGCTATCATATTTCATAAACGAAATATGTAGCAATAGCAAGCAGTTTGATTACTATAGTCCAACTATATAACCAACTACAAATGAAGTAGTTTGAATACAGTCCAACTGTATAAATTAAAAAAAATTTTGAATATTAGTCCAACTAATATATTTATATTTTTAATGACGAAAAATAAAATGAGCGCGTATTGGCAAGTATTTAAACGAAATTGCAAAATTAATACTTGTCTCCCACTATTTTTCGGTGAGCCTCTAACCCTCTGTGGAGTACTCGGGAAACCTAGTTTCCTAGTGGGCTAGGATCCTGTTAAATAACACACAACCTTGACTTTGGCCAACAAGCTGTATGAAACTTAACTAGGTAGATCTCTAAGATCAATTGGATCCCATCCAATTCCTAGATCCAGTAGGTGGACCTCCAAGTCCGAAACATATATCCAATATATGTAAATATATCCAATATATTTCCTAACCTTTTTCCTCTAAATCAACTAAGCATTGGCTTTGGCTCAACAAGCTTAATGATTCTAGTTAAGCGCGACCCATTGACAGTGGGAAAGCTTCGTAATCGAGGTCGATGAACAAAAAATGACCTTGACTTTGGCCAACAAGTCACAACTGTCAAAGACACGTGATATGCAACAAAGTTTACGTGGTTTAAACACATCCGTGATGGACAAAGGTCTTGACTTTGGCCAACAAACCAATACCAATCTTGGATCTTGAGAGAGAACCACTCAATGAAAGGAAAAAACGCTTAATATTGAATGAAGGTTTTTCTTGTAAATTGGCTACCAACTTATTATCTTTGATTAGGTCTCATCATACACCCTTAAGCATGCATTCTAAAAGTATAATAAGGCACGAAATAAATAATAACGATATACAGATGGATATTCAACAAATTATTCCAAGAACAAATCTCTCGATTTCCTCTCTCCCGCTAGCACTATTATAACTTCTACCCAATTACATAATACAATAAAGAAACCTCATTAACATTGAGGGGAATTGGTGAGAAGAGAAATACAAAGAGTCAAGAGATAAAAGGCTGGACACGCAGGTCCAATTTAATAAATTCAAAATTTATTACAATAATTTCCAAAATTTCCCTCACCCTTCTAATATCCATCTGATATACATTATTCATACAATACATCAATGTATTCACACAAAGCATATTATTCAATCAATCTAATCCAATTAATTAATC
The DNA here is from genome assembly GCA_019454045.1 of Zanthoxylum bungeanum. NCBI lineage: Eukaryota > Viridiplantae > Streptophyta > Magnoliopsida > Sapindales > Rutaceae > Zanthoxylum > Zanthoxylum bungeanum. The sequence goes on from SKCR01025376.1 coordinate 64,236, forward strand.
TTTGATTAGTGACCATCCAATGTTCAAACAACGATTTGATTTGTGCAAGTCCAACTCGTTTAAGAATAAGTACTCAAAGTGCGTATTCTTGAATTATATCGAACTATAATTTTAAATCCAATTTAATTTGTATTCAATACTAATTCTAATTTAATTCCATATTAAATCATTACACTTATTTTTGTACCTTTTAGACTTAGATTCTAAATCCAATCTTAATGGGTCTCAAAGGCGCAATTAACATCCAATGTCAATTTAATTAAAGTCCAATGGGTTTTTAATTCATTCTTAAGGCATGGCTTTGGCCAATATGGATCAAACCCAAATGCCAAGGCCCAATTTAGGAATCACCCTATTTGCCAAAAATCAATTTTGGCCCATTAGGCCCAATTAAATATTTAAAGGCCCAATTATTATATTTAGACATTATGGAATGGTTTTAGGCCCAATTTGGATCCAATCCAATTTTCCTAAACCAAGCTTGGCCCAACCAAGCCCATTAAGCCCAAATACAACTATATTAGCCCAATTCAAAATTAAAGACCAATTTTAATTAATACAAAATTCCAAATTTCACATTAATTTTAATTAAAGTGTAATAGCCATAATTAATTAGTTAAACCAATATATCCAAAACACCAATTAAACTAATTAATCATGCTTTAACATATTCAATTCATGTCCAACACAATTGAAGCAAAATCAATCAATTTCATGCTTCTTAACTCACGGAAATATAGCACAATTTATATCCAATTTTGATTTGAATCTAATTAAATCAACAATTAATATACTCATTATGCATTAAACACATCCAATGGTTTAAAATCAAAAAATCACCTTGATAAAATTAGGGTCAAGTTTCTGCCAAACATAGGAATTTCGGGAAAATTAATCAAATCAATTTTTTTCTCAAATTTTAAGATGCATAAATCTAATTCATCATCATCCAAGCTCAACCAAACAACCAATTTGAAGAAAGCATGCTTCCAAAAACAAAAACCCCAAATAAAGTCCATAAACCCTAAAACAAATCATGCTTAAAATTGGCTCATGATACCATTGTTGGGTTCCTAGAACATGCCAAGGATCTATAAGTCATGATTTCATGTTTGAATACTCAAAGAAGTTGCGGAAAAATACTTACAATGAGCGGATGTATGATTTCAAAAATCTTTGAGTATCGGAAGCTCCAAGCTTTGTGTTGAATCTTTAATTCCAAGGATAAGTTTCCCTATCACATTCTTTAACTCCTTGTGTGCTAGCAATGTTGAAATTTTGCAACAAAATCTCAAGAACAAGAGAAGGTGTGTTCGGCCAAAGGACAGGGAGAGAGAGCTTTTGTGTTTTTCTTTGTATTTGTTTCTAAAACAATTACCACTTATGAAAAGTCAAACACAAAATTGGTATATGCTTTACCAAAAGCAAAAAGCAAAATTGTTGGAGGGAAAATGATAATTAATGCCTCCAACCACTCCCATCACTCAAGTTAACACTTGATAGAGAAGTGATGTAAGTGTTGGAATGTATGCCCTAGAGCTACATGTGATGTAAACGATTTTATATGTTTTTGAAATAAAACTATGCATTATTCATTTATCAAATTGTTTGTTTAATTTTCTCATATTATATATCATCTTAAATACCACAGATTACTTATGTGCCTTCAAACTTAGTGTATGAAAGTCATACACAAGAGGATTTAAGTCTGAAGTTAGTAATCTTAAATAGTCTATAGAGAGCAAACAAAGCGGGTACTTTGTTTGTGGTTTATCTATAGCTATAGTCCATTATATATTTGTATGGCAATCTTGATTCGGATCGTCCATGTAGAGACATGAGAATGGAGACACCTTGTATGATGCGATCATATAGGACTGGGCCCAGATGGAAATGACATTCTTATAATATCCGTTAAACTAAGAAAGTCATTTCGATCTACTAGATGGTCATATATAGATTGATCTTAATCCTGAGTGTACTACGAACTCCTACATGGCAGTCTATGTCCTTTGATTTACAAAGGTGAGGTTGGTGTAGCAGTCCCGACCAATACCTACGTACTTTGGGGACACATTTTGTTTTGTAGCTGAGAATGTTTTACATAGACATGGAGTTCACTCATTCTTGGGAGAAGTAGATGAGTATCTTTCTTAAGGGTTGATTCGGTACTTGAACGATTTGAGCTCTCAAGTCTCTCTATTACGAATAGAAAGATTAAAATTCATAACAGTTATGAATAAATCGTTCATTAGAGAATCAATGGTACTTAAGGTAAAAATAATTAGAGGGTTATAACAGACATTATGGCCCGACTCTAATTACGAGATACTCGTGAATGGTCAATTCATATGTAATGACTATATCCATGGACACCGACTTGGTTCGGCTTAATATATCATCTACGACAACGAGAGTGCAACTTCGGGTTTTTAGTGGAATAACCCGGAGTTAATAATTCAGAATATTTAATTAAGAGCTTAATTAATATTTCGAGATTATTGGAGCTCGGAACCGTAGGTCCATTTGGTCACCGTGCTAGCTCGATATACTATAGCTGATTTAGTATAATTGGATAGTCCAATTATATACTTACAAAAGAATAAATATTATTAATATGATTAATAATATTAATTAAGTCACACTTGTAACTATACATTAAAAGTTAATATATGATTAATATAATAAATGATTATATGATAATTATTTATTGTTAATAATTAAATTATATATGATATAATTTAATGAAGGCTAAAGTTGTAATTTCCAAATTAAAAGGTTTCGGAAACCCTTGGCATTATTTTGGAAGTCACACCATTTAATTGGATGTCAAATATTCAATTTTGTAACATATATTTTCTTTATGGAAAGTTAATATAATTGTTACAAAATTAATGAAAAGAATTATGCCATTGCCGATTTTGTCAAGGAATTAAAGGGAAGTTTTGATGGCTTTGGAAGTTATCAAAATTTGTAAAGGCAAATTACTTAGTTAATATTTGTAATTGATTTTGTCATTCAATACTTGATTGATGTTACAAAAAATTCATATTCACTTCCTACCTTGGCCGATTGTTGCACTAAATGGGAGGGGATTGGTTGTTTTGTTTTGGAAACAATTAACCTAAGTATAAAAAGAAAATTTGATTTTCTTTTGTGGATCTCTCCCATTCTTGCAACCCTAGGCATCGCCTTCTTCTTCTCTATTCTCTCAAAAGTTGAGAAACACCATTGAAGAGCAATAAGAAAAAAAATAATACTAAGTGTGTTTGATATCTCTAAATCGTTTAGGGATTCATTTTGTGAGTGTAGCCCACACTACTCTCCGTTGGTAGCGAGTCATAGCACGGAAGACTTTGTGGTGATGAAAAAATCAACTTCTTCCTCTAATCTTATAGGTCACGGCAGTGAGGCTTTATTTCACCTCATTGTCGCACCTTGGTTACTCGTTTCGGGGCTTGTTTTGTGTTGTTTTAATTCATTTTTTTTAAACACTTTGGGGATATTTTGGTGTTGAGTTGAGATTGTTTTTGAGTGGAAAAATCAGACCTTATACACCCTTGCAGTTCACGCAAATAAGGGACTGATTTGTGTGCAGTTCCGTTGTGTAACGAGTCCAAAACAGTCCAGTTTTTCACTACAGTTCGGGGGCTGTTCAGGTACTGTTTCGGGGGTATTCCAGGGCTAAAATCTTGTCCGAAACAGAAGAAAAATTTCAGTATTCCTACTGGTCAGATTCGAAAAAAGGAAGGGGAAAGCAGAAAAAAAATTTCAAGTCCGATCAGGGTGCCTAATCGCTTTCGCTGCGCGAGGAAAGCGTTTCCTACAATTGGCATCAAGAGCGAGGTTGAAAAGTGTTCTTAATCCTTTTCTTTTTCATTTAAAGTTTCTGGTTTTAATATATTTATATGAGTTATAAATATTACATGCATGTTTAGATGAGTGGGCACATTGTGATATTCATATGATGACTGTTTTTGTTATTTCATGTGATGAATGGATTTTGCATTGGTCGTAAATTTTTCCAGCTCTTATTTTGTAGTTGGTTTTGTTTTTGGGATGTAAGGCCATAAGGCCATTGTTTACATTTGTTGTAATTTTATTTTTCAATGTAAAATTTCAATTTTTGTAATTTGGAGCACCGAAGTCGCAAAAGGAGCCAACACCACTTTGAAGCGGGATTTGAAGACCAAGGAATGCCTTGGTGAATCTTATGTACTATTTAGATTAGTATAGGAATAAGAGCCCGGTCAATGCAAAATATTTTTTATGTTATATGTATGTTTATTTCGAATTGTTTGAATAACATGCCATATAGCTTAGGATGCCCACTCTTGCATTTTATATGCCATAACATGTCATAGATGCATTATCATTGTACACATAAAAATATGATTTTATGTTATTTAAAATGTTTAAATTAAAATATGATATGCATAGAAATCAATTAATTAGATTAATTGGATTTATGGTTTCAAATTTGAATTCTAATATATTGGCCTTAATTGGTGCATAATAAATTCCATTGGTATATAGGATGGAAACCCGGATATAAATTCCATAGCTGAATCCGAATGGATGGTAATATGGTCTCCAGTCGGGATACAATTCCACGTACCATTGGATTTTATAACGCACTAAGATTTATTAAAATGTTTAATTATAATTTTGACTTTTTAGAATTCCATAAATTTTAAACTTATTAGTGTCTAGTATTTTAAGAGTTAAAATATAATAGCTCACTAATACCACTCTAATTAAATTAGTTTAATTGAGTAAAACTATTAGTAGAGACTAATAAAATATTAGTGATACGATTTTAATAGTTAAAATTGATTAGCTCACTTATGACAAACTAGTGTAAATAAAACTATGATTTAGCCGCCATAAATTTATCCACACTAGTTAAAATAAAATATTAGATATTTTATATAGAAACCTTAATTTTTAAAATAGTGAGTGGGAGAGGGATATACGACAGTATATCCCGCGATCTCCGTTGTTAGTCCAAAAATGTGAGATTCAAAAGGCGCCTCGAGACGGCTTTATTTTTGTCCCCCTACGGATGGTGTCCATTTGAGTCAATATCAAGTTTGGGTTCCGAGAGGATAGAGATTCTGGATGTATCTTGTGAACTGACCTACCCTACGGCGACACTTCACTCGTTAAGTCCAAGAATCCTGAAACGACGGGTTTCACTAATAAAGGAATAATTAACTGTTAATAAAATTCCTTGATCGAATGAAACAGTAGTTGGTTAATATAGGAATAAGAGTTGTTCCCGTATATATTAAATTGACTGAGATTGTCTCGATCTATCATGCAAGTACTTGACCTACCCTACGGCGGCACTTACTTATGGGATGACAGATTTTCGTGGCATAGTAATTCTCTTAGGTTTCTAATTCATTATTCATGGTTCATGCATCGTGTTTAATTTTATGCTAAAAATATTTAATTATTTTAATATGCGATGAATGAATGTTAAATGCATGTTTATTTTATTTTTCAGCCATGGTTTCTCCAATTATTTCCATACTCTCAAACGACAAACTAACGGGAGAAAACTATGTTAAGTGAAAAAGTAACATGAACGCTATCTTGGTCTATGAAGACCTAAAATTTGTCCTGACGGAGAAGAGTCCTCCCGAGTCGGCCAGAAATACTGGCCAAGCTGTGCACGATACCTACCAGAAATGGGTCGCAGCAAATGAGAAAGCCCGCTGCTACTTGCTAGCATGGATTTCGGAGGTTCTTGTTGAAAAGCATGAACATATGGCTCTAGCATCTCAGATGATGGAGTCATTGCAGGGCATGTTTGGGCAGCCTTCGAAGCGTCAATGCCATGAGGCCATGGTCTCAGCGATGACTACTAGGATGAAGGATGGGACATCAGTACGAGAGCACGTCTTAAAGATGATGACCTATCTCAACACTGCTGAAACCCATGGAGCTCGTATTGACGAGCGTAGTCAGGTGACCATGATTATGGAAACTCTTCCGAAGAGTTTCCTGTAGTTTAAAAGCAACTATGTTATGAACAAGTTGACTTTTACTTTGACCCAACTGCTTAATGAGCTCACCCATTACGAGTCCATGCTTGTGGATCCTCGTAAGTCCAGTGCAGAGGAAAATGTTGCCGAATCTTCTAAATCTTCAATGATGAAGAAGAAAAGCACTGGGAAGGCTGAAGGGAAGCCCATGAAGAAGAAAAAAAACAAGAAAGGCTCCAAGGATGCCAAGCCCAAAGGAAAATGTTTCCACTGCAACAAGAATGGGCATTGGAAAAGGAATTTTCCTAAATACCTTGCTGAGCTGAAGGAGAAAAAGGAAACAGTTAAATATGATTTACTAGTTATTGAATCTTAATTAGTGGAGGATGATAAATCCGCTTGGATTATTGATTATGGAGCCACTAACCATGTTTATTCTTCTTTGCAGCTACTTGATTCATGGAGGGACCTTGCTGAAGGTGACTACACCATGGGGGTCGGGACAGGGGATGTCGTTTCAGCAAGAACAATGGGGTTTTCTAGTTTAAATTTCATGAATAATAGTTATTTAAATTTGAACAATGTGTTATTCATTCCTGGTTTTCGTAGGAATTTGATTTCTGTTTCTAAACTTTTGGATGATGGTTATTCAGTTTCTTTTAATAGCAACTTGGTTATTATTGGTAGAAATGAATTAACTATATGCACAGGAAACTCAGAAAATAACTTGTATGTGTTAAGACCGTTAACACATAGGTCACTGCTCAATACTGAAATGTTTACGGTTGAGAAACCTGAAACTAAACGGCCAAATATTTCTCACGATGACACATATCTATGGCATCTTAGACTCGGTCATATCAACCTTGACCGAATAAATAGATTGATAAAGAACGGAGCCTTAAACCAGTTAAAGCTCGGGACTTTACCAGTTTATGAATCCTGTTTAGAATGAAAAATAACCAAGAGACCTTTTACTGGAAAAGGTATAAGAGCCAGTCAACCACTTGAGTTAATACATTTGGACGTTTGCGGATCGATGAATGTAAGAGCCCGAGGTGGTTATGAATACTTCGTCACATTCATTGACGATTATTCAAGATATGCGTATGTCTACCTAATGCATCACAAATCAGATAACTTTGAAAAGTTCAAAGAGTATCATGCTGAGGTTGAGAACCAATTAGGTAATATAATCAAAGCTCTATGATCGGATCGTGGAGGGGAATACCTCAACAGAGATTTTGAGGAATTCTTAGTTGAGCATGGGATAGTATCCCAGCTCACAGCGCCTAGAACACCACATCAAAATGGTGTTGCAGAGAGGAGAAATCAGACCCTACTAGACATGATAAGATCTATGTTTAGTTATAGCTCACTACCTAGTTCATTCTGGGGATATGTACTGCAAACTGCAATGCATATCCTTAATGTAGTTCCATATAAGCATGTTCCTAAGACTTCCTTAGAGTTGTGGAATGGTCGTAAAACTAGTTTACGACATTTTCGCATATGGGGGTGTCCAGCACATGTGCTGAAGAATAAGAACACAAAGTTGGAGCCATGTTCTCAGTTGTGCCTATTTGTAGGCTATCCTAAGGAGACTAGGGGTGGATTCTTCTACAGTCATGATGATAAAAAATTTTGTATCGACAAATGCTACGTTTCTAGAGGAGGACTATATGAGGGAGTTCAAGCCTCGAAGTAAGTTGTTACTAGAGGAGTTACTTGCTGGTTCGGCCAGCACGCCATCGTCAACGAAAGTTGACAAATACATAGTACCTTTGACATCTGAGAGTCAGATGAAAACTCTTCAGAATGATCTACCGCCTAGACGCAGTGGGAGGGTTGTACGACAACCTGATCGCTACCTTGAGGTTGGAGAGGCACAAGTTGTCACATCCAGCAATGGCGTAGATGATCCATTGACCTATCGTAGTGCAATGAATGATTCTGACAAAGAGGAATGGCTCAAAGGCATGAACCTAGAGATGGAGTCCATGTACTCCAACTTAGTCTGGGAACTTGTAGACCAACCCGATGGGGTGAAACCCATATGTTGCAAGTGGATCTACAAGGGGAAGAGGGGATCAGATGGGAAGGTACATACCTTCAAGACTAGACTAGTGGCCAAGGGTTATACCCAGAAAGAGGGAGTTGACTATGAGGAAACTTTCTCGCCAGTAGCCATGCTTAAATCCATCCGCACTCTTCTATCCATTGCCGCATATTATGACTATGAAATTTGGCAAATGGATGTCAAGACTGCATTCTTGAATGGCAATCTTGATGAGAGTATCTATATGATGCAACCAAAGGGGTTCATCGCCCAAGGTCAAGAGCAAAAAGTTTGCAAGCTGCAAAGGTCCATTTATGGACTCAAGCAGGCATCTCGATCTTGGAATATAAGATTTGATACAACGAACAAGTCTTATGATTTTGAGCAGAATGTTGATGAGCCTTGTGTATACAAGCGCGTCATTGATGGGAATGTGGTTTTTCTTATTTTATACGTCGATGATATTTTACTCATTGGGAATGATGTAAATATATTATCATACGTGAAAACCTGGATAGCTAATCAATTCCAAATGAAAGATTTGGGAGAGACCAGTTATATTCTTGGGATTCAGATACTTCGGGATCGCAAGACACGACTGTTAGCTATGTCTCAGACATCCTATATCGACAAGATCCTTGTGTGATTTGGGATGGAGAATTCCAAGAAAGGCAATCTACCTTATCGGCATGAAATTCATTTGTCATAGGAACAGTCTTCTAAGACACCTCAAGATGTTGAGGAAATGAGAGATATCTCATACGCCTTAGCAGTTGGTAGTCTCATATATGTTATGTTATGCACGAGACCGGACATCTATTTTGCAGTGGGAGTAGTCAGTAGGTTTCAGTCAAACCCAGGATTGGATCACTGGGTGGCTGTGAAACACATTCTCAAGTATCTTAAGAGAACGAGAGATTATATGCTCGTGTATTCTGGTGTGGATATGATCCTAAGGGGATATACATACTTTGATTTTCAGACAGATGTTGATTCTAGGAAATCTATATCTGGATCAGTGTTCACCCTATATGGTGGGGCCATAGTATGGCAGAGTATAAAGAAATCTTGTATTGCTGACTCCACCATGAAGGTTGAATATGTAGCAGCTTGTGAAGCAGGTAAGGAAGCAGTCTGACTCCGTAAATTCTTGGGAGATCTGGAAGTTGTTCCAGATATGGATAGACCACTCACACTCAATTGCGATAATAGTGATGCAGTGGCAAACTCCAAAGAACCAAGAAGCCACAAGAGGGGAAAGCATATAGAGAGGAAATATCATTTCATCAGGTAGATAGTGCAAAGAGGAGACATTACTATCACAAAGATTGCATCTGTAAAGAACCTGGCTGATCCCTTTACAAAGACCTTGCCGGCTAAAATTTTTGAAGGTCACCTAGATGGTTTATGATTACGTGACATGTCTCATTTGCTCTAGTGCAAGTGGGAGATTGTTGGAATTTATGCACTAGAGCTACATGTGATGTAAACGGTTTTATATGTTTTTTAAATAAAACGATACATTATTCATTTATCAAATTGTTTGTTTAATTTTCGCATATTATATATCATCTTAAATACCCCCAGATTACTTATGTGCCTTCAAACTTAGTGTATGAGTGTCATACACAAGAGGATTTAAGTCTGAAGTTAGTAATCTTAAATACTCCATAGTGAGCAAACAAAGTGGGTACTTTGTTTGTGGTTTATCTATAGCTGCGGTCCATTCTATATTTATATGGAAATCTTGATCCGGATCGTCCATGTAGAGACATGAGAATGAAGGAACCTTGTATGATGCGATCATATAGGACTGGACCAAGATGGAAATGACATTCTTATAATATCCATTAAACTAAGAAAGTCATTTCGATCTACTAGATGGTCATATATAGATTGATCTTAATCCTGAGTGTACTACGAACTCCTACGTGGCAGGCTATGTCCTTTGATTTACAAAGGTGAGGTTGGTGTAGCAGTTCCGACCAATAGCTAAGTACTTTGGGGACACAGTTTTTTTTGTAGCTGGGAACGTTTAACATAGACATGGAGTTAACTCCTTCTTGCGAGAAGTAGATGAGTATCTTTCTTAAGGGTTGATTCAGTACTTGAATGATTTGAGTGCTCAAGTCTCTCTATTACGAATAGAAAGATTAAAATTCATAACAGTTATGAATAAATCGTTCATTAGAGAATCAAAGGTACTTAAGGTAAAAATAATTAGAGGGGTATAACAGACATTATGGCCTGACTCTAATTACGAGATACTCATGAAGGGTCAATTTATATGTAATGACTATATCGATGGACACTGACTTGGTTCGGCTTAATATATCATCTATAGCAACGAGAGTGCAACTTCAGGTTTTTAGTGAATAACCCGAAGTTAATAATTCGGAATATTTAATTAAGAGCTTAATTTATATTTCGAGATTATTGGAGCTCGGAACCGTAGGTCCATTTGGTCCCCGTGCTAGCTTGATATATTGTAGCGGATTTAGTATAATTGGATAGTCCAATTATATACTTACAAAAGAATAAATATTATTAATATGATTAATAATATTAATTAAGTCACACTTGTAACTATATATTAAAAGTTAATATATGATTAATATAATAAATGATTATATGATAATTATTTATTGTTAATAATTAAATTATATATGATATAATTTAATGAAGGCTAAAGTTGTAATTTCCAAATTAAAAGGTTTTGGAAACCCTTGGCATTATTTTGGAAGTCACACCATTTAATTGGATGTCAAATATTCAATTTTGTAACATATATTTTCTTTATGGAAAGTTAATATAATTGTTACAAAATTAATGAAAAGAATTATGCCATTGCCGATTTTTTCAAGGAATTAAAGGGAAGTTTTAATGGCTTTGGAAGTTATCAAAATTTGAAAAGGCAAATTACTTAGTTAATATTTGTAATTGATTTTGTCATTTAGTACTTGATTGATGTTACAAAAAATTAATATTCACTTCATACCTTGGCCGATTATTGCACTAAAGGGGAGGGGATTGGTTGTTTTGTTTTGGAAACAATTAACCTAAGTATAAAAAGAAAATTTGATTTTCTTTTGTGGATCTCTCTCATTCTTGCAACCCTAGGCATCTCCTTCTTCTTCTCTATTCTCTCAAAAGTTGAGAAACACCATTGAAGAACAATAAGAATAAAAACAATACTAAGTGTGTTTGATATCTCTAAATCGTTTAGGGAATCGTTTTGTGAGTGTAGCCCACACTACTCTCCGTTGGTAACGAGTCATAGCACGGAAGACTTTGTGGTGACGAAAAAATCATCTTCTTCCTATAATCTTATAGGTCACGGCAGTGTGGCTTTATTTCACCTCATTACCGCACCTTGGTTACTCGTTTCGGGGCTTGTTTTGTTTTTTTTTTTAATTCGTTTTTTTTTTGGAAACACCTTGGGGATATTTTGGGGGTGAGTTGAGATTGTTTTTGAGTGGAAAAATCAGACCTTATACACCCTTGCAGTTCACGCAAATAGGGGACTGATTTGTGTGCAGTTCTGTTGTGTAACGAGTCCAAAACAGTCGAGGTTTTCACTGCAGTTCGGGTGGCTATTCAGGGACTATTTCGGGGGTATTCTGGGGCTGAAATCTTGTCCAAAACAGAAGCAAAATTTTAGTATACCTGCTGGTCAGATTCTGCAAAAGGAAGGGGAAAGCAGAAAATTTTTTCAAGTCCGATCTGTGTGCCTAATCGCTTCCACTGCGCGGGGAAAGCGTTTCGTATAGTAAGTTGGTGGGACCCACTTTAATTCAAAATTCAAGTGGCTTTCTCAACACACTTTGGGCTCGGGTTCGCTTAATCCAATTAAACGAATTTTCTGTCGCGACGCAATTAAATCCAATTTAATTAAATAATAGTGCATCGCAAAATTATTACGAAAGTCGCTCGCGAATTAATTCTAAATTCATTCGTACGCCCGAATTAAAATCCAATTTTAATTCTGCTTTGAAATCTAATTTCATTTAATATATCCAATATATTATTTAATCGATTAATTCTCAATTAATCGCATTCTCTCTCTTATAATCGAATTTTTTCCCAGATAAATTCTTTCCGTAATTAATCCCCTATTAATTTTCTCTCTCTTAATTAATCCTAGATTAATTCTGTTCGAGTTAAATGTCATCGGTGAATCTTTGGGAAGCGACCCAAGAGATCCCTGGATATATTGGCAGTAAATTTGGTTATCGGACTGTCCGAACACGTGCGTACCCGGTACCACGTTCTTACCGATTTACAAGACATGGTTGGCTTCTAGCAAAGCACCGTGCCTACCTAATTCTCATGAAATATTCAACAAAGAATATATAATCTGTATCAAGCGTAGTATACTAAGTATTGCATATTACGTTCCAGTATCAGATGTCACATGTTAGGCCTGGGGCTGGAATTGTGTCTGCCCCGTACGAAGCATATATCGGATCACAAGCAACTAGTCTCTTTAATCGGAAAGTCATGACCTATTCATACTTCCCCGATGGTTGCAACACTTTAGAGTACTAGTTCTGTATCCATGCATGATCATCATCTCCATATGACTGAAGTGATACTTCCATCTTGACATCACACCCAATACAATACGATTCTCAGTATATCCAGATGAGGCGTACACAGAACCTGTTAAAGCCCCGGACGATCAAAACCAAAGTATACTAATTTTCGCAAGTATTAGAGATGCAAGTCTCAGGTTAAGACCAAATACACATACCCTGATTCGGACTCCCATAGACACATAGTCATACTACCAATGCGATTCTTAGGGGTCTATCCAGAGCGAAGTTGTTTCCATACAATCGGTAAACAGAACCTTCTATTACACTTGCATGAGTATCCAATACCCAAATATATAAGAACTATGTCGTTAAGCTTCCATAACGCGCACAAGTGTAATACTAGCATATTCCGCATTATCGATGTCCAGTCTCGATAATACTACGACTAAGGATATTTAATGATTAAACCTTCGTGGATTAATATTGTCTCATATATTATTAATCCGGTACTAATCATATGGACTTTTATCATTTATATATCCAGGTAATCCAATTACAAATGATAAAAGAGCAATTTCCATTGTCACATTGTAAACTTTATACAAGACACCATGTTCTTTACAAAATAGTGATGCTATGGGTCATAATTATTCAACATCATTGACATATATATGTTTGATGTTGTATATATACTATATATACTTTCGGATATGTATATATTTATATATATATATATATATTGTTTCATGGTTTCCTATTTAAGTTTATTTCAAGTTTTTAAGTTTGCATTTGTGGCAATTATGGATTTGCACGGTAGTAAGATGAGTGTAAGTGGAATCTATTGCCTGCCGGTAGCATTCCCGTATTGGGGATGTTACAAAGATGGTATAAAAGCATGGTATAGGGAGTCAGTGACTGCAGTAAAAGAGTAACAACGGCTTGTATATGTAGTATACCCGAGGTACTACTATATATAAGAAGCTGTTTACTCTAGTAACCTTGTCTCGACGTATGTCTCAATCTGATTAGTTATAATTCCTTTAAATGTAATTGACTATTCTTTTCTCTCTTAATTTCTTAGATTCCATGCCACACAAGGGAAGAACTAGAGTTAGGGGTAGACCTAGGTGTGGTAGGGCACCTCAGGCCATAGATCCGGATCAGAGATCGGTCGCACCTCCCCTGGGTTAGATAGGGGCCAGAGAGTGGGGTTTGTTCATGAGAGTAATGTAGGGGAGGGTAGAGCAGCACTAGTGGTTCAACCTAATGACCCAGTAGTTGCGGGTTTACAGCAGATTCAACAGTCTGTAGCACCTTTAGCTCAGTTGGTTACCCGTCAGCTGTTAGTGTCCTACACATGCCCAAGGTCTCTAAACAATGATTCGCATGTGAATTTATCAAGATAAGTTGCGGAATACTTACATTGATTGGCTTTGAAAAATCAAAACTTTCTTTTGGATGTAGAAGCTACAAGCCATTTGTTGAGTTCCAAACTCTTGGGTGAGTTTCCCTATCACCATAAAATGACTCATTTAAGTGCTAGCTTGAACAATTTTTGAAATAAAAGTTTCCCTTCCAAAGAGAAATATGTTCGGCCATGGGAGAAAAAAAGAGAGAAGTTTGGTTGTGTTGATTTTCCAAAAATCAAGTAAGTGTTATGTTTTTCCAAAAAGCAAAAACTAAGTGTGTTGGAAAGAAAAATGCATTAAATGCATCCAACTACTTCCATCAACTAATGACTAGTTGATGTAAGTCAAGTGGGTCCCACCTCTTTAAATTTCAAATTTAGTTCGCTTATACAACACACTTTGGGCACGAGTTCGTTTAATCCGATTAAACGAATTTTCCGTTGCTAAATAATTAAATCCAATTTAATTAAATAATAATGCCTCGTAAAATTATTACGAAAGTCGCTTACGAATTAATTCCAAATTAATTCGTTCGCTTGAATTAAAATCCAATTTTAATTCCATATTGAAATCCAATTTCAATTAATATATCCGATAAATTATTTTAGCCCAATTAAATAAATTAAATAGTAAAATCCAATTTAACAATTAAATTTACTTTGCCGATTAATTCCAAATTAATCACGTTCTTTCTTCTAGACGAATTTAATCCCAGATAAATTCTTGCCGTAATTAATCCCAAATTAATTTTCTCTGTCATAATTAATCCCAGATTAATTCTGTTCGAGTCAAATGTCATTGGTGAATCTTTGGGAAGCGACCCAAGAGATCCCTGGATATGTTGGCAGTAAATATGGCATCAGACTATCCGAACACGTGCGTACCCCGTACCACGTTCTCACCGATTTACAAGACATGGTTGGCTTCTAGCAAAGCACCGTGCCTACCCAATTCTCTAGAAATATTCAACGAGGAATATATAATCTGTATCAGATGTAGTATACAATGTATTGTGTAATACGATCTAGTATCAGATGTCACATGCTAGGCCTCTGGCTGGAATTGTGTCTTCCCCGTAAGAAGCATATATCGAATCCCGCGTAACTAGTCTCTGTAATCGGATAATCATGACCTAGTCATATTATCTCGATAGCTGCAACATTTAAGAGTACTAGTACCGTATCCTACGTGATCATCATCTCTATATGACTGAAGTGATAATTCCATCTTGACATCACACCCAATACACTACGATTCTTAGTAAACTCAGAAGAGGCGTACATAAAACCTGTTAAAGCTCCAGACGATCAAAACCAAAGCAAACTGATTGTCGCAAGTATTAGCGATGCAAATCTCAGGTTAATACCACATACACCTACTCTGATTCAGATTCCCATAGACACATAGTAATAATACCAATGGGACTCCGAGGGGTATATCCAGAGCAAAGCTGTTCCCGGTCCAATGGCTAACAGAACCTCCTATCACACTTGCATAAGTATCCAATACTTAAATATATGAGAACTATGTCGTTAAGCTTCCATAACACGCACAAGTGTAATACTAGTCTATTCCACATTATCGATGTCCAATCTCGATAATACTACGACTAGGGATATTTAATGATTAAACCATTCGTGGATTAATATTGTCTCATATCTTATTAATCTGGAACTAATCATAAGGACTTTTATCATTTATATACATCCAAGTAATTCAATTACAAAATGATAAAATAGCATTTTCCTTTGTCACATAGTTAATTTGTACAAAAACACCATGTCTTTTACAAATAGTGATGTTATAGGTCATAATTCTCCAACAATCTCCCACTTGGACTATAGCCAATCACTCAAGTGTCCAACACCTAAACTATGTATGGGTCGCTCAAAATTTTACAGAGATATAGCTTTCGTCAGTGGATCTGTAAGGTTATCATCTGAAATGATCTTTTCGATCTTAACATCGCCACGATGTATGATCTCACGAATCAGATGAAACTGTTGAAGTACATACTTGGATCATTGATGAGACTGCGGTTCCTTAGCCTGTACTGTAGCCCAGCTCAGATGCTAACAGAACTACTCCTAATCCAATTAGGAAGTTATAGATCCAAAATGCTCATTTTACTGCCTCAGCCGCAGCCATATATTCCGCTTTTGTTGAATCGATAGTAGTATCTTGCTAGGAAGATTTCCAGCTCACTGCTCTGTTATTCAAACAAAATATGTACCCTTATTGCGACTTACAGTCGTCTTTATCCACTTGGAAACTTGCATTGGTGAACCCAGTCACCTCAAGTTCTCCTTCCCCATAGACTAAGAAAGCATCCTTAGTTCGTCTAACTTACTCAAGGATGTTCTTTACATCAATCCAGTGACCATCACCTGGATCGGCCTGATTGCGACTGCACATGTTCAAAGCATACGAGACATCAGGTCGCGTACATATCATTGCATACATGATTGATCCGACTACTTAAGCGAACGAGATCCGATTCATTGAATCTCTCTCATCTTCTATTTTAAGACACATGTCCTTAGATAGAGAGGCACCATGTGACACCGGAAGCAGCCCCTTCTAGGACTGATCCATGTTGAATCTCTTCAACACTGTCAATGTAAGAGTTCTCGAAGAGTGCCAACAACTTTTAGATCTGTCCAATAGATCCTTATTCCTAGAATAAAGGTTCCCTCTCCCAAGTATTTCATGGAGAATTTTAATGAAAGCCAAGCTTTCACCGATTTTAATATGGGAATTTCATTGCTAAGAAGCAATACATCATCAACATATAGGACAATCATTGTCATTGCGCTCCCACTAACCTTCTTATAGACACAAGAATCATCTTCATTTTGAATGAAACCATATTCTTATATGATCTGATTAAAATATTGGTTCCAAGAACGCAATGCTTGCTTCAATCCATAAATGGATCAATTTAACTTGCAAACCTTGTTTGCATGTTTTGGCAAGACAAAACTGTCAGTCTGTTGCATATAAACATCCTCCAAAAGGTTTCCATTAAGGAAAGCAATTTTGACGTCCATCTGCCATTTAATAGCATAGATTAATGTCAAGAAATAGGGTCCGAGGATAGTAAAGGGAGTTGTAGAAATGGCAAAGAAATTTAGTAAATATAATAACATAGAGAATATAGTTGAAGAAGAAAATGATTATGAGACCTTATAATAGGTTAAGAGAGTCGTGGAACCCTAAGACATTGAGTAAGTCAATCTAGGCCCCGACGGAGTGAATGACAACTATTTCTTCCAACAACACGACTCTAGTAGGCTTAAGAAAACCTAACTAGACCATTACCAAGTTTAAGTAAACAACATAAATATGTATTCACAAACTTCCATGGAATGCATATACTCACCCTTATACTCGTAGCCTAGTAAGGAGAAGGACCAGCAAATGAGTGTATTTGACATAATAAACAAGTCGAGAAATAGCTGGATAGCCAAGCCAAAGAAGTTTAAAGGAATATAGATGAGAAATATAAGATATAATAGTTCGAAGTCATAATAATTCGAGCCCAAATCTGGAAGCCATAATTGAATTGGAAATCCTTAAGGGAGTTAAGACTCCATAGTATGCAGGAATTAGAGAGAACAAGTAGCGAAGATGGACCTCATTGATCGCCTCAGGATATCCCCAGAAACAAGTAAAAACCATAATGCAGTAAATATCCTATAAGGAAGGGTAAAAGACAATTGAAAAATAATACCCCTCAGAGAAGAAGACAAAGATATAGAATCCATAAGTTCTAAATATAGGATAAGAGAATAGAAGAAGAGAAAAGAAACTCCATGTAAATAATTTAAGGAAGAGGATGGCCCTATAGATTTATGGAAGCATAATGTAATAGCGGCCAAGGAAACTAGGTAACCAATATTGAAAAGACAAGGACAACACCTGATAAGACAAGACTATAGAAATGACTAAAAGTGAGATACCATAGAAGTACAACTAGGCAGGGAAAATGGGTCAGTATGGGAAGCAATTAACCAAAGCTGTGTTAACAGTGAATTTGGTATAACTCAAAGAGTAACCAGTCATAGGTAAGTTGAGCAAACCACCCTGGGTTTTGGATGGCCGTAGCCACGGGTTTGGGTGGTTTGGTATATATGTAGTATAGTGCGGGGTTTAGGAAATGAGTTTACTATAATATTACATTTAGCACAGCGAGTGAGTTATCAAGGAATAATACGTAAACGGACCTCGAGTGAAGATAAGATTTATAAGTCACGTATACTTACATATATTCGGTTAACTCCACTTAGTATAGCAAGACTATAGGAACAATAAAATGGGGATATCCTAGAAAGCAACCAAGCATGAAGAACAAGTCATGTCAAGGTACAGAAGAGTAAATCAGAATAGTATGACCAGTGTCAACATTAATTATAAAGAATATAACTTTAGCATAAAGGTATATACAATCATGCTTAAAATAGATACATTGCCCCATAACTCCTTAGCCAATCAATAAAGATCACCAAAGAAAACTACCCTGATGTAACGTCCTATATATCGGAGCTATCAGTTGACAATGAGAGTACATGGACAAGTTAGCTATGAGTCATGAAATCTTAAACCCATAAATAGTCGTTGGTGCGAGAACTCGAAGGAAGAAGAATACAAGCAATGGAGACTTAGTGAAGTGGAAACAGAGAGGGTCACATAGTTGGTTAAGGTACGATAATAAATATTAAAATAAGGTATATCTTATAATGTCATTTAAGAAAATAGTTAAAGAACCCGAATTATACACAGGTCAAGGGAAAGTTAAAGTTATTGGGTATAATATAAAGTACTTGTTGGACAGTTATGACCCATAGCGTCACTATTTGTATAGATCATGGTGTTGTTGTACAAATTAACTATGTGACAAAGGAGATTGCTCTCTTATCATTTGTGATTAGATCACCAAGATGTATAAATGATAGGAGGTCCATATGATTAGGTCCTGGATTGAGATGATATGAGACAGTATCAATCAACGAAGGATAAATCATTAAATATCCCTAGTCAGAGTATTATCGAGATTGGACATCGATAATACGTAAAAGACTAGTATTACACTTGTGCACATTGTGAGGGCACAACGTCATAGTTCTCATATATTTGGGTATATGATACTCATGCAAGTGTAATAGGAGGTTGTGTTTTACCGATGGTACGGGAAACAGCTTCGCTCTGGATAGACCCCCTCGGAATTCCATTGGTAGTATGACTATGTGTCTATGGAAGTCTGAAATCAGGGTAGGTGTATTTGGTCTTAACCTGAGACTTACACCGCTAATACTTGCGACAATCAATATACTTTGGTTTTGGTCGTCCAGGGCTTTAACCGGTTTCTGTGTACGCATCTTCTAGGTATATCGAGAATCATAGTATGTTGGGTGTGATGTCAAGATGGAAGTATCACTCAAGTCATAGTGGAGATGATGTCACGTAGGATACGGGACTGGTGCTCTTATATGCTGCAGCTATCGGGATATTATGACTAGGTCATGTATATCTGATTATAGAGACTAGTTACCAGACATCCAACTTGTGCTTCGTACAGGGCAGACACAATTCCAGCCACAGTCCTAGCACGTGACATCAGATACTGGATCGACATACCCAATACTACGTATACTATGCCTGATATAGATAGCTTATTCCTGAAAGGATATTTCTGGAGAATTGGGTAGGCATGGCGCTTTGCTAGAAGCCAACCTTGTCTTGTGAATCGGTATAAATGTAGTACTAGGTACTTACGTGTTCGGATAGTCCGACGACCCGATTTACTGTCAACATATCCAGGGATCTCATGGGTCGCTTCCCGAAGATTCACAGATGACGTATGACTCGTACTTTATTAATCTGGGATTAATAAGTAGAGAGAGAAAATTAATATGGGATTAATTGCGGAGATATTTTATCTGGGATAAAATATCAATTAAAGAGAGATAACGATTAATTTGGAATTAATCGATAAAATAATATATTCGATATATTATACGAAATTGGATTTCGACGCGAAATTAAAATTAGATTTTCATTCGGGCGAACGAGTTAATTTAGAATTAATTCGTTAGCGACGTGAATAGTGATTTCGCTGGCATAATCATTTAATTACGTCGCAACGGAAAATTCGTTAATTTGGAATTAGCGAACCCGAGCCCGGGATTATTTGCGAGCCCATTCGCATTTCGAATTCGAGTGCGGCACGCAAGTCAAATCAAGCGTCAAATCGCTAGTCGCATCAAGCGTCAAATCATTAGTCACTTTGAGTGATGTGAAAACTTGTCACTTGATTGATTGAATGATGTGACTTGATGGAAGTGGTTGGAAAGCTTTTTGAAAGCTTGATTGACATTTAATATATTTTAAATGTTTGGTATTTGTTTTGTTTTTTGGAAATCAATAAATTGATTTTGCAAAATTAAAAATGTGTATTAGATACTCACTTTTGCCACCAACACACATAACACTCTCTCTCTTTCTTCTTCATCTCTCTCACACGCCCATTTGGGCATTTCTTGTTCTGTTTTTTGGGCAAAACTGTGAGCAAGGAAGGGAAGCAAAGTCGTGATTTTGTTGTAAAATCAAGAGTGCTAGCACACTACGAAGTCATGCGAAAGTGATAGGGAAGTCCACCCATGAGCATGGAATCACATCACGAAGCTTGGAGCATCAATGGAGGACCAAGATGGCCGAATCCATGGAGGACAGAAAGTGGACTGCCGTGACTTCTCAATGGGCAGAAAATAACTTTTTGTTCTTCACCGCATCATCTCAACCGATCATTGTGAGTATTCCGTGACTTCTTTGATTGTATTCGCTCTTATTTTATGCTTTATATTCGATCCTCGGGATCGTAGAAACTCCAACAGTACTATGGTGAAACTTTAAACATAAAGAATAACAGAAGTTCCTATGAATATTTAGGAATTATTGTTGTCCTGACAGAATGAAATTAATGAGTGGGATGATAAGTCACGAATATATAGTATAACTTTCAAAGTGATAAATCATACAAATAACTGAAGTAGGGAACGTTGAATATAACTAGAGGTTTAGAAATGAGATTTCCAAGATGCATAAAGTTAGATATAGTGTAACGGTAAGTGTAAAGTACTAAGTAGAAGTTCACTAAGGCCCACAGACTTTGAAGAAGTATGTACAAGTATGACAAGAGCTTCTTAGAAGTTTTAATAGTAAGTTTCGAACAAGAGAGCAGAAAGAAAGGTAAGGAAGATAAGTATAATAGAAACATAAAATATCCTCGAGCCAAGACGAATCTCTGAGTTAGACCTCAGAAAGGATTCGAGGACGAATCCTATTTAAGGGGGGGAGAATTTGTAACGACTAGAAATCCCAACTACTGTTACATAATGGGATGAGTGTTACATAATATAAATTAGGTATGAACACATATACACTCATGAACTGACTTTGGGGACAATCAATAAATTCCTCGAAATTCCAATACGAAACTGTATAATGTTCCACTTCAGACAGCCCATGGTATTCGGGCCATAAATTTCTCATACAAACTTTGATGTTTATGAACTTTATATCGTCAGAAATATGAAATCGAGATTTACAACTTTTGCGTTGAACATTTTTCCAAATTCAAACTAGAAACTAGTTAAAACAAAAACTGAAAATTTTGGATAAATAGTAACTGTAAACACATATAGAGAACTCAACATTTCTCTTAAAATTTCTGATTTTTTTCACATTAAAATGTTATAAACTAGCCAAATGGGTCCCAACTATATATAAGGGATACTATTTACAAATCCCTAACTTTGGAGAGAGAGAGAGAGAGAAACGAATGAGAGGAAGAAAGAAAGAAGAAGAATAGATGAAGAGACAAATACCAACCCTCACATACCAAGCTAAGAGGAAGATTAGCAACCACTGAAGGCATGGAGAATGGAGAGAAAAATAAAAAAAAGTGGAGGTGAAGAAACTTGAGCCAAAACTTGAGTTATGGTTTTTTGTAGGAATGATAGTATATTAGTGTGTTTATCATGATTGTAATTGCATTAGGGTGGAGAGTAAACTAAGAAATTGATTTTATTAAAGAATGTCCAAGAATTATGAAATTCTAGATGATAATTTAATTTAAGATTTCTAAGAATAAAAATAGGGGTATTGTGGTAATAGTATTTTTGAATATGAAGTATGAATATTGAGATTTAAGAGTTGAATGAGTAAAATTATGGTATATAAGTGTGTGAAGCGGTTTGGGCAAGATAGACACGGAGAGTTGATGATAAGACTTGAAATTGGCCCTGTATCACGACGCTGTACGCCCAGCGTCACGACACGTACTGGAAATTTTCCCAGTTTCATTTCCAGAATCGTGAGCATCGCGACGCCCAAGGCCATGTGTTGCGACGCGGCAATAGAGATGCTCACTGGTTCTTCAGAATTTGTGAGCATCATGATGCGTGATGAATAATTTCCCCAAACTAGTTTTAGTTCATTCCGGTTTCACCCTAGTTTGTTAGTGGCCAACCTAAGGGTTTCGTTTCAGCTCGCATACATACTTTACGATAAGCATGATATGATTTGAAGTAATAGCAAGTACTTAAATAGATAAATTTAGCCTAATTCCGTAATATATTCCCTAATTCATTTTCTAATCAGTGTTTTCAATTAAGAGTTATCGCAGGAACCACAAATTCCTTCGGCTAAGTGAAGTAAACTAGTCGGACTCCAAATCTATGAGTGGACACTCTTCCTTTAAGTTGATTTTCATTACGTTATTTTTTTCATGTCAGACTTCCTTTCTCGAATTTAAGGCGTTAACCAAGGTCACTTTTAATTATATTTTGATTAAGCATATTTGAAAAATGATTTAGAAGAGAGATATTTTCAAAGAATGATTTTATGTTTTCGTGGCATGGGAAAAACCCACCTCCGTATGCAACTTGACATAGTTATGGAATTGACGGACTCAGATATCATGTGCACATGTAGTTCAGGACTAGAGATGACAGATGCCCTTAGAGCCTGGAGGGTAGCATAGATCCACACCATCGGTTCTAGTTCAATGGTTTGGGGGACGGCAATACGGAACGCCCCAATGTCATGGATTTACACTTTTGGCTCTAGTTAGGCAAATGGGGGGAGGGCGATACGTAACGCCCTTATGTGTCAGGTTTTTTAGAGACAATTTTCAGAAACGGATATCTCATAATAGTTTTCAGAGACAGATTTTCAAATAAGATAGTTTTGAGGGAAGTCTTACCAGATTTCCAAAATTTTGTAAATAGAGAATAGATTCAGAAAGGTTTTCAGAAAGGAAAATGTTTTCAGACAGAAGAGATTTCTAGATAGAAAGCTTTCAGAGAAGATCAGTTTTCCACAAATATTTTTGATTTTAGAAATTGGATGATTTATAAGTATTCTAATTTCCATTTTATTCAGTCCACTCATTTAGATCGTTCAAATGATCTAACCCCAACTCCCAGTTTCTTTGTTTTACAAGTTTATCCGGAGGACGAGCTTGAGATGATGGATACTGATGGTAGTCACTAAAGGGTTTGGCCCACTAGGTCAAGTCAGAGTCCAGTTCAGTCAGAGTTAGAAAATGTCATGTAACTTAAATGTTATATAGTAAATATTATAAGAGTAATGCATTTTAAGTGTTGGTTCCATATGTAAGTTTACATATGAAACGAGATTATCAGTTATCAGAAAGTCAGAGGCTCAGAGGAATAGTATGGCCTATTCCCTGCCAGTAACATCTTCAGATTGGGGATGTTGTAGGATCTAACTAACCTGTTTGACAGTTTAGCGGAAAATTCCCCTTTAATAAGGCTTTAAAGTAATTTGTATTTGTGTGTACTTTTTCCTTGGTTTGCCTTGTTAATACAGATATAAATAAATTTCTATGGCTATATTCAAAAACATGCCAAAGTTGTTAGAATGTAGTTGATAAGAATTTATTTATACTGATTATATTTAGATATAGATAAATTTAATCGAAAATGGAAATCTTGAACGTGCTAAAGCTGTCAGGACTACATGAGTAATTTCAGTTTATCGTTGACAAGCTAAGCATTGAAAATGCCTCATTGTGAACGATACATTGGGGCGTAGTTTGATACTAGGCTCGCTCCCGAGCTCATTTCACTAGTTTGTGTAGAATTTTAATATGCATAGGATTCAATGTTCTTATAGTGAGCTGCATAGGATGCTGGTCACTACTGAGAAAGATCTGAAGAATGGAGTACCGACTCACCTTCAGAAATCGACTTCTCTTTCTGCCTCTTCTCAAAAGAAGGGCACAGGAAAGAAGAATAAAGGTAAAAAGATAGCTCCTCAGGGTAAGATAGCAAAACTAAAACCCAAGAGAGCTGCTGAAGACACATCTCATCATTGTTAGAAAATAGGACCCTGGAAGCGTAACTGTCCTGAATATCTTGCACAATTGAAGAGAGTCAAAGCCTCTGCTTCAGGTATATTCATTTTCTCATTATTGATATCTCTTTAGCTTGTGAAGATTTTTCTTCCAGTTGGATTTTACACTCTCTTGTCTTGTTCACATCTGCAATTCATTGCAGGGACTGAAGGAAATGAGGAAGATCAAATCTGGAACGATGCAGTAGCGTTTTAGGAGTGGAGACTATTCGGATATAGTTGCAGTATGGGTATATGAGATTCCTTTCTCTAGTGGGAGCATTTTGTTAAATGACTGTTATTTTGTGCCAGGATATGTGGCAAATATTATATCACTTTTTGTATTATATACATAGGGGTTTGTGTAAATATTAATAACCGTTCTTTATATTTATATGATAAATATAATATTCATATCCTTGAATGTCCAAATGAGAATAGTCATTACATTTTGCGTGCATCTACAGATATTTTGAATATTGGGACTAATAAATGAAGTAGATCTAATGTTAATAATATTGAACAATGGCATATGAGGTTAGGTCATATTTGCATATGACGCCTGACCCAGTTAGTTAGGAATGGTGTTGAGAATCTCACCATTAAACCTTACATGATTTGTGAATCTTGCAATCAGGGTAAAATGACAAAACCCCCATTTATTGGTGCATGACATCGAGTCTCTGACCTGTTGGAACTAGTACATTCCGATGTATGTGGTCTAATAAGTCTTACTGCTCATAGTGGTTATTCATACTTCATTACCTTCACAAATGACCTATCACGGTATGGTTATGTTTATTTGATGAAACATAAATCTGAAACTTTTGAAAGGTTCAAAGATTTCCGAAATGAAATGGAAAATCAAACTGGAAAATTCATCAAGTACCTATGATCAGATCGTTGTGGTGAATACATGAGCGGTGAGTTCACTGATTATTTAAAGGAGAACGAGATTCTCACTTAATATATTGCTCCAAGTACTCCACAACACAATGAAGTGTCTGAATGGAGAAATCAACTTTATTGGATATGGTTCGCTCTATGTCGAGTTATATAGATCTACCTTATTACCTGTGGGGCTATGCGCTCCTTACTGCAGTTCATCTTTTGAACATAGCTCATTCAAAAGTTGTTCCTATGACTCCATATTAGATATGGACTGGTAGGAAACCGAACCTTAATTATATTCGAGTTTGGGGTTATCCTGCGTACGTCAGAGTGGTGCAGTAGGATAAGTTTTTGCCTCGAGGGTAAAATTTTAGGTTTGTTGGGTATCCTTCCAATACAAAAGGATATTTATTCTATGATTTTGAGTGTCGAAACGTGTTCATAGCTTGCCTAACAAAATTTCTATAAATATAATTTTAGGCAGAAGGTGGTGATCATAGACAAGTTGAACTTGATGAAGTTCTACCTATAATTGGTGAACCATTGGAGGAACATCAGGTTCAAAAAGTTGTAGGATATTTAACGCATACACTTTGTAGGATGAGTAGGGTCATAAGACCTCCTGAGCGCTTGTCTTTGATATAGGAAAAAGGTCTTGCTATGCTCTTTGCAGAAGAGACTTACCTGAGGACTTTCAAATAAGCGATGTTGGACATCAATTCCTTGAAATGGCAGGAAGCCATGAAATTAGAGTTATACTCTATGCAACAAAATCAAGTATGAGACTTGGTTCCTCTTCCAGAAGGAATAATTCATGTCGGTTGTAAATGGGTTTACAAAAGAAAGAGAGGGCCTGATGGAAGTGTTGAAACTTTCAAGGCCCAACTGGTTGCAAAGGGTTACACACAGCGACCTAGTGTCGACTATGATGAAACTTTTTCACCAGTTGTAATTTTAAGGTATATTAGGATTTTATTGCTTATGGCTGCCTACCATGACTACGAGATTTGGCAAATGGATGTCAAAACGACATTCTTGAATGAATATCTTGATGAAGAAATCTATATGGAACAGCTAGTGGGTTTTACGTCCAGCAAAGACTTGGGTATGGTTTGTAAGCTTAAGAAGTCTATTTATGGACTTAAACATGTTTCACGGAGTTGGAATATTCGATTCGATGAGGTTATTAGATTTTATAGTTTCCTCAAGAATACAGAAGAATCATTTGTGTATAAAAGGGTCAGTGCGAGTATGGTGGTGTTTTTGGCACTCTATGTGGATGACATCATAATCATTGGGAATGACATCGGGATGATGCAGAACGTGAAAAATTATCTACGCAAAAACTTCTCTATGAAAGACTTGGGTGAAACGTCTTTTGTATTGGGCATAAAACTCTATAGAGATAGAGAAAAGAAGCTTATTGGATTATCTCAGTCTACGTACATAGATAAGATCTTAGAAAGGTATAGTTTCAACAATTGTAAGACAGTTAACATACCTTTCCGACATGCTATACATCTTTCGAAGAAAATATGTCCGCAAACTGAAGATGAGAATATTAGAATGTCTAATATACCTTATGCTTCATGTTTCGGTAGCATTATGTATGTCATGTTGTGTACGCGACGTGATATTAGACACTCGGTTAGTGTAACCAGTAGATATCAATCAAATCCGGGTAACGACGAATGGATGGTCGTTAAACATATCCCGAAGTATCTTAACGGTACTAAGGATAAGTTTTTGATTTATAGAGAATGAGAACTACAAGTTAATGGGTATACGGATTCAGATTTCCAATCGAACCCGGATGATAGAAATTTAACATCAGGATTCGTATTTACCCTTAACAGTGCTACAGTTTATTGGAAAAGTTCCAAATAAGGATCGACATCAGATTCCACCACTGAGGCAGAATATATTGCGGCATCTGAGGCTATAAAAGAAGTTGTCTGGATTAGAAACTTTGTCACAGAATTAGAAGTTATCCCAAGCATTGAAAATCTGATTCCTTTACACTGTGACAATACCGAGGCTATTGCATAAGCAAAGGAAGACATGGGACATCAAAAGTCGAAGCATGTGGAACGAAAGTACTATATAATTTTAGAGATTGTATCACGTGGAGATATTGTCGTATGTAAGATACAAAGTGAGGTCAACGTAGTATATCCGCTTACAAAGGCTATTCCTCCTAAGTTATTTGATACGCACGCAGTGGGGATAGGTATGAGATAATATCGTTTATGACAATAGAGTAATTGGGATAAATTATTGGAATTGGTATTTGGTATTTTGATTTATCATATTTTTTTCCAAAAAAACAGGTACAAACAATATTTTTTTATGAATAAAATATACAGTTTCATCGATATATTATCTTTTAAATGGTAAAGACGTACAAACCAAGGAATGATTAAGTTATAACGTAATTGTAAAAGCGTCGTAATTGACATTAAGAAATGTTATAACAGTATCATTCTTAAACTGTTCCTGTCAAGGTTTATATTCTAGGTCTGTAAGTAAACCCAGGAGACTGATACGTGTTGTATATTGGAATATTAGATTTCAGTGGTTTATATCAATGAGCCACGAGTTTAGGGAGACTCGTATTGACATGTAGGTGTTCATAGCAGATGAGCACTAAACGACTCACGAAACATTCCTAATAGATGGTATGCTTACGTAAATATGAATCTTCTCGAGTTTATTAGTATGGTGGTCATTTGACTTGAAATATATGAGTTATCCTCCATACTTTTATGGCAGTCACGTCTTCGATATTTTTAGGTTAGACCTCCGCCTATTCGTTGGGTATGGATTGATACTAATGATATCCAGTGATGTATCCATAGTGGATTCGTCAGTCCCGCATACAAGATTTTCGTGTCAGAAATTACGATTTATCAAATCCATGGCCATGGTACATTCGAAAATGATTTCTGAATGTTATTGAGAAATCACAGATCTATACGTCGATGAGATTATACCTTATGAGATTTGACGATTATATCTATGTCTTTGGTATTTATCTGGATACCAATTATGGAAGAACTATACGTATGCGAAGATCTCAGCTTTTATGGTTCAGCGAGAATATCCGTGGTCGTCATAATTTATGAGTGGGTAAATTATGGACACGGGATTGGATTCCATGACAGATATTCCTGAACTTAGAGAGTCTCACATAATAAAAAATACTCGTAGTGCACTAGGGTGACTTAAAACGAATAATATTGATTATTCAGAAATCGTTTAACGATTAAACGAAAATTGCACAAGCGGGGACGTTTGGTAATTTCCTAAATTAATGTGCATATGTTTTAGAAACATAATTTGATTAGATATGCATTAATTAATTACCAAAGGAATTTGGAACATATGTTGACCATGGATGTATTTTATCATTTATTGTAAATGTAGAAATACATTATATATTTAATTAATTGAATTAATTGATTAAAATAATAATTAATTAATTCATTAAATAAATGTATTTTAAATATATAATTATATGTATTTTGAGAATATGACATGTGTTATATATTTAAATTGTGACATGTGGCCTTTTTTTAATATTAGTAGGATGGGATATTTTTTTCTTGAAATTGTTTTAAAATAAAAAAATAATAATTTTTTCTCTCTCCCTTGGGGCCAATTTCGAACATGACATGATAAAATAGGGGTTGTTCATTTTCTTCCCAAATTTAACAACAAGAACCACAAAAAAGAAAACCTTAAGAAAAGGAGAAAATTTTGTGAGATCAAAAACTCAAATTTAAGCTTAAAGATTTAAAATTCAAGGTATGTTTATTAATCTTTTGAGTAGGAAATTATTTCCTTGTAGTTTTGATTTTCTCTTTTCTTGGATATGGGTTTTGCTTATTGGATGTTTATTGGGAAGAATATATGCATGTGTGATGAAACTTTGAGCTTAATAATGGTTATTAGAGTTCAATTTTCTCTAGGAAATTTAAGTTGCAATTCTAGAGTTTCTATGCCACTTTATGGAATCCTAAAATTATTTACTTTAGGAATGCTGGAAAGATTATTCTAAAGCTAGATTGAAAGTCAATTTGGTGAAATTTGATTAATTTGATTAATTATATTTTTTAGGGTTTATGCCTAATACTAAATTGGGACTTTTCATTATATGGATGTAATTGAGCATATAAGAAGTACACTAATCTTTTTCATAGTGTTTTGGAAATTATTAATTGTGTAATTGACACTTTTTGACTAAAATAAGCAAATTATAAAAAGTTTATAACTTAGGCAATTTTTGGTAATAGGGTATTTTTGGATATTTCCTTATTTGATTTGGGATTAAATATTAAATTAAAGTCTAAAGAAAATTTTTGAAATTTGAAAAATCTGATTTTTCACTTTTCGCCACGCTACCCGGCAAAACCGCAAATACGCCAACATATCCCAAGTACAAGACCTTATAAGATCTGAAACATAACATTCATATGAGAGGAATGACCTGAGCGAATTTCCGAATGCAACCAATGATCATACCAAATTTTCATCCCACGACCATCACCAATAATCCATCTACTATACAGAAACATAATTGGCATAACATCTTTAATGCCCAACCAGATAGAAGAAACCATGTGACTACTATCATATAAGGTAGCAGAGAGATGATACCGAGCTCTAATGAAACTACAACAATCCGCCTACGAAGTAACACTGTTCCAAGTCAGCTTGGCTAGGCAGGCCATAATTATACAACAAAACTCTTTAATACCAAACCCCTTTCTTCAATAGGAGTACACACCCTACTCCAAGGAATATTGACAACTTTCCAAGAGGAATAATTTATAGACCAGAAAATTTGTACACCAAGCAATTCAAATTTTGAAGAAGAGTTGTGAGCCAAAGACAAGCCATGAAATTATATAGGAGCATACTCTGAAAAACTGATTTGATTAAGAGAACACAAGATTTAAATGTGTCCCGCTCAAGTTTGCTTTTACAAATTTTGCAAGCGTTCTTCACCCAAACAAAACCTAAGAGAACCAAGACCTCTATGCTCTCATTACTAGCCATGCGGGATATAGCAATCTCCCATCTTTTAAGACCCCATATCTTCATAAGAGTCAACCAATTCACACAATAAGTTACGAGCTTCCTATAATCCTATTTGTAACAATATGAACCTAATAACTATTTAGCATACTGTAGACAATACATTTTTACGTGTAGCCTGATAATAAGTCTCTTACGAGGAAACCTCTTTAAAACTGGGGAAATTACAATAATGAATTATGAGTGGTAAATAGATCACTATTTCCCACTCCTTTTACTTAATATTTTGTATAGTTTCTTTAGTTTTGTGAATATTTTGATGTGTTTTGTGCTATTTTGTAGATAAATAAAGTTTCAGGACTTGCTGGAACCAAATCAGGGGCAAAACAGAGACAAATGGACAAAAAGGGCAAAACTGTCATTTGGGCGTCGCGACGCGCAACCTGCGTTGTGACCGCTAACGTACGCCGGACACGTGTCATCATCATAGAAGTTTCCTTGCTATTATACGCCTGCCACGTGTCAACATCACAACAAATCATGCTAACGTGCACCAGACACGTGTCATCATCACATGCTGCCGACAATCATCATTGCCACGTCAGCGCCACATCAGCACATACGTCATCAATGACGTCCGCACAATAATTCAGTGGTTGCCACGTCAGCATAATTATTCAATTAACATTCAGTCGTGCCACGTGTCACCATCTCCGGAAGCCACGCAACACATGTCCTTCATCAACGGCGTGTCGCGACGCGTGGAGTAAAAATTTTCCTATAAATAGGGGCCAAATTTTCATTTTCATTTCATACTTTCTTCTATGTAATTCATTAAGAATACTAAGAATATTGTATCTTATTTTTTTATTTACAGCTTTCAGTAATTAATTTTCGCATTTGCACTTTATTTTCTTTACTTTTCCGTTTTTACTTTCTGCAATTTACTTTTACGTAATAGTACTTTCCTTTCTTTACTTTTCAGTCTTTACTTTTCAGTAATGAGGAGGTAACTCTCCCTTGCTGGGGTAAAAGGAAAAGCTTTTATTACTAATATTTAGATTAATCTCCCTTAATTATAATATATAATAACTATTTAAAATCTGACTTAATGAGGATACCGCATTATGGTCGGTTGGATTTAATGAAATTTGTTTTAACCTGACTTAATGAGGATATCGTCTTATGGTCGGTTGGAATTAATTATTAATTTGACTTAATCAGGATACCGCCTATATGGCTGGTTGGTAATATCATGCAAAGTTAATATATTATATTAAGGGAGATATCTAAAATAGTAGTGATAAAAGTGAATCCTTTAACCCCAGCATTTTCTTTTATTATACTTTTACATTTTTAAATTTCCAACATTTACTTTTCAGCATTTACTTTATTTAATTTCCAGCATTTACTTTATGTCTTTTATTTTATTTAATCTTTTATTAGCCTTAGATATGTGTCGTAACTAAGTCCGTTACATGGGGTTGTGATGAATTCTAATATCACCGGTTTATAAGGGGTTATTTTATAATTTAGGTAATATAAAGGTTTATTTATTAAGTCTTAAGCTTAATACTTATTGTTAACTAGCCATTAATAATATTGATCTGGTAAACTTAAAACAAACTTGACAAAGGAATTTTAGGTTTCAGCCTTAGACTTAATAGCCCACGATCTTCCTTGAGGATATATAACTCTTTAATAGATTTCCTTACAGAATAGACATATACCTGTCGGGCGGGGGTAGCCATAATTGGAACTTAATCTTAATGAATTCAGGTAACTTGGTTGACATAGACATATGATTAATTGGGTTACACTGGGTATTTCCATCCGACCATCGACAAAGGCTTTTGCAGAATTTCGTGTTCCAGGTTAGTAAACTAATATATTACACAAACGTAAAATAACCATTTCATCTTGAAAAAGATATTGGAATAATTCACAACCCTGGATAGTTTAATAATCTAGAATTTTCATCAATTTACTTTTGCACTATTTTTACTTGTTTTAAATTTAAAGTCACCATCCAAACAAACAACCAATCCATTAGATACTTATAAAAATTTTGCTTCATTAATTAATAGCTTAGGTATTAAGTCCTCATGGGATCAATATTTTTTATACTACTTGAACGATACGTGCGCTTGCGTTATACGCGTGTGATTGCACCGGTCAAGTTTTTGGCGCCGTTGCCGGGGAATTATTTATCTTTCACTATTAATTTTGAGGTTAGATATCTTTGCTTGTATATAATTTTCTTTTACTTATTATTTTTATTTTCTTGTGTTTTAGGTTCTCAGACACTACATGAGACAAACCATAAGCTTTGAAATCCGACCGCTTGACCCAGAGATTGAAAGAACCATCAGACAGTTGAGAAGGGAAGGGCGAGAAGGCAAGAAGCACTAATTAACATGGAACCAGAACCTTTAGAAGTTGCACCACCAATTCCCATTCGAGGCAGAACTATTCCGGTGGTTGACGGCTTCACTTCCTATATTGTACTTCCTCCCTTACCAGAAAATGTGTGTGACATCAAAACATGCATTCAGATGATACAACAATCAGTTCAGTCTAGGGGGGATGCAACTGAAAATTCTAATGCCCACATCAGCAACTTCTTGGAAGTTTGCGACACTTTCAATTACAACCAAGCGGCTGAAGAAGCAATGAGACTGTGTGTTTTCCCATATTCCTTGAAAGACAGAGCTAAAGTTTGGCTACATTCACTACCAGCAGGTTCTATCACAACTTGGAACACTCTAGCCACCAAATTCCTTGCAAAGTACTTTCCACCAGCCAGAACTGCAAAGCTAAGGAATGATATCACATCCTTTGTGCAACATGACTCAGAACCCCTCTGCGAAGCTTGGGAAAGGTACAAAGATTTACTCAGAAAATGTCCTCACCATGATATTGCAAAATGGCTACAAGTCCAAACCTTCTATAATGGACTATCTGGAATAATGAGAACCACAGTTGATGCTGCGGCTGGATGAGCTTTAATGGCAAAAGGAGAAGATCAAGCTTAGGACCTAATTGAAGAAATGGCCAACAAAAAGAAGCATGATCCAACGAATTGCTGGAATTTATGAAGTTGGAGCCAACACAACAGTGAATGCCAAGCTTGATCAGATATGTAAATTCATGGAAACTCTTAGCATGCAAGGTAATACTGGATCCACAAGTTCACCATATGGAAGAGCACCAAAGATAAACCAACACGAAGAGACGATGAATTATGTCAACAATTTAAACAGACAGGGGAACAATCCTTATTCCAACACCTACAACCCATGGTGGAGGAATCACCCCAATTTCGTATGGAGCAATAATTCAGGGCAAAAGAACTATCCACCACCTAGATTCCAACAACAAAACAAAGGCCATGAGCATGAAAAAGAACCAGGAACAGCAGAAGTGCTAGCTCAGTTAAAAAAATATGATGTTATGTTTCAGAGCCAATCAACTTCTATTAAAGCACTAGAGAATCAAATTGGACAACTGGCCAATGCTTAGAGTCACAGACCGCCAGGTAACCTTCCTAGCAACACAGAACCAAATCCAAGAAACCGAGGGAATGAGCAATGTCAAGCCATTTTCTTGAAAATTGGTACTGAAATCAATAAAGATGTTGGAATCAAGGAATCCATTGAAGAAGATCCAAAAGATGCAGTTCCACAGAATGAGGAAAAAGAAGCAAACGAAAAAGATCAAGAAAGAATCACTCTACCCCAATATTTTCCAGAGCGGCTCTAAAAGAGTAAATTGGACAAGCAGTTTGCTCGATTCATGGAGGTTTTCAAAAAGCTGCATATCAACATTCCATTTGCAGAAGCGTTGGAAGAAATGCCCAGCTATGTCAAATTCATGAAAGACATTCTTTCACGAATGCGGAGATTGGGAGTTTACAAGACAGTAGCATTGACAGAAGAATGCAGTGCCATCATCCAGAGGAAACTTCCCCCAAAGTTGAAAGATCCTGCCAGTTTCAGTGTCCCATGCACCATTGGTGAGCATTACATCAGTAAGGCTTTATGTGATTTAGGTGCAAGTGCTAATTTAATGCCTTTTTCGATTTACAGGAAACAGTAAATTGGAGAAGAAATCCATAACTTACTGATAGAACGCTCGTATTTCCGAGAGGAGTAGTTGAAGATGTGCTGGTCAAAGTCGACAAACTCATTCTCCCAGCAGATTTCATTATCCTTGACATGGAAGAAGACAAAGATGTACCTATAATTCTTGAGAGACCATTCTTGGCTACAGGTCGAACTGTTATTGATGTATAAAAATGAGAACTAACAATGAAAGTACAGGACCAAGAAGTTACATTTAATGTTTTCAAATCTATGATATTCCCGAGTGATGAAAAGGAAGATTAATGTTCAGAATTGATGTTGTAGATAGTATCATCCAGGATACTGATGCAATGCCACTTCCCACAGATAAACTTGAAGCTTGCATCACCAACACGACTGACAACGAGGTAGATGCTTTGGAATGTATCAACTATCTTGACAAGCCATTTCGTTTCAAATCGACACCACAGGTGGAAAGTCTGGAATTACCGAAAAAAAAGTGTGAATCAAGCCCTCGATTGAAGAACCACCGCAGCTGGAGCTAAAGCTACTTTCGAGCCATCTCAGGTATGCATTCTTGGGAAACTCTTCTGAATTACCTGTGATTATTTCTTCATCACTAACATTGGAGCAGAAAGAAAAGTTTCTGAGAGTGTTACGAGAACAAAAGAAAGCCATTGGCTGGACTATAGCAGAAATTCGAGGTATTAGTCCATCATTTTGCATGCATAAAATTCTAATGAATGACGAGTACAAACTTATAGTTGAGCATCAACGGAGACTAAATCCAATCATGAAGGAGTTCGTGAAGAAATAATTTATCAAATAGTTGGATGCTGGCATCATCTACCTCATCTCTGACAGCACTTGGGTGAGTCTTATGCAATGTGTGCCAAAGAAAGAAGGAATTAATGTAGTCACAAATGAAAAGAATGAGCTGATTCCAACAAGAACGATGACTGGTTGGAGAGTACGCATGGATTACCGAAAGCTGAACAAAGCAACAAGGAAAGATCATTTTCCGCTACCATTCATTGACCAGATGCTAGATAGACTAGCGGGACATGAATTCTATTGTTTTCTGGACGGATACTTAGGGTACAATCAAATTGCCATTGCCCCAGAAGATCAAGAGAAAATCACTTTTACATGTCCGTATGGTACTTTTGCTTTCCGTAATATGCCATTTGGACTATGTAATGCTCCTGCCACATTTTAACGTTGCATGATGGCCATCTTCTCAGATATGCTGGAACAAAGTATGGAGGTTTTCATGGATGACCTCTCTGTGTTTGGAGATTTTTTTTACCACTGCTTACAAAATCTGGAACATTTATTACAAAGGTGCGAAGATACCAACCTGGTGCTCAACTGGGAGAAATGCCACTTCAAGAAGTAGGAAGACATCATCCTTGGACATCGAATCTCACAAAAGGAAATCGAGTTAGACAAAGAAAAGATTGGAAAAATTGAAAAACTACCTCCACCAACATCAGTTAAAGGGATTCGAAGTTTTCTCGGACATGTAGGTTTTTACAGGAGATTTATCAAAGACTTCTCAAAGATTGCTAAACCTCTATGCAATCTTCTGGAGAAAGATGTGCCTTTCAACTCAAAAAATATTTCAATGAAGCTTTTGAAATCTTGAAACAGAAGCTGGTCTCTGCCCCCATCATAGTCGCACCAGACTGGACCCTTCCATTTGAGGTGATGTGCGATGCTAGTGATTTTACTGTAGGTGCAGTTTTGGGACAACGCAAAGCAAATATTTTCCACATCATTTATTACTCCTACAGAACTCTGAATGAAGCTCAACTCAATTACACAACCACTGAAAATGAGTTGCTTGCAGTTGTGTTCACTTTTGATAAATTCTGCTCTTATCTGCTGGGTCCCAAAGTGGTGGTCTACACAGATCACTCAACAATTAAATACCTGATTGTGAAGAAAGATGCCAAGCCCAGATTGATCTGTTGGATACTTCTACTGTAAGAATTTGACGTGGAGATCCGAGACAGGAAAGAAACAGAAAATCAAGTGGCAGATCATTTATCAAGGCTCGAGAATGGAGAAACAGCTGACAATGAATGGACAATCAAAGAAACTTTTCCAGATGAACACTTGTTGGCCATGAAACAACATGATGTCCCATGGTATTCTGACTATGTCAACTACATAGCATCTGAAAAATGGCCGTTGGAATGGACAACTCAACAACAAAAGAATTTTTTCCAATAAGTCAAACATTATGTCTGGGATGAGCCGTACCTATTCAAACATTGTGCTGATTAATTATTAGGACATTGTGTTCCACAAGAGGAGGTTAATAGTATCCTAGAACATTGTCATTCATCATCATACGGTGGACACTTCAGCGAGAACAAAACTGCAGCCAAAGTTCTTTAAAAAGGTTTGTTCTGGCCCACTCTTTTTAAATATGCTTATCTATTTGCTCTTCAATGTGACAGGTGCCAGAGAACGGGAAATATATCGAGGAGAAATGAATGACCTTTGCAAAACATTCTAGAAGTGGAGATATTTGATGTATGGGGATTGATTTTTTGGGACCCTTTAATCCATCATTTGGAAATCTGTACATACTAGTTGCAGTAGACTACGTCTTCAAATGGGTTGATGCAATTGCATTGCCATCAAGTGAATCAAAAGTGGTGATTAAATTCCTTAAAATGAATATTTTCACTAGCTTTGGAACACCACGGGCTATTATCAGTGATAGAGGCACACATTTATGTAAAAAATACTTCGATGCACTCCTATCCAAATAGGGAGTTACTCATAAAGTTGCCACTGCCTACCATCCACAGTCAAATGGACAAGTTGAAGTTTCAAATAGGGAGATCAAAAGAATATTTGAGAGAACCGTTGGATCAACAAGGAGGGACTGGTCTACAAAATTAGATGACGTATTATGGGCCTATCGGACAGCTTACAAGACACCTATTGGTATGTCCCATTATCAAATGGTGTTTGGGAAAGCATGCCATCTGCCAGTGGAGCTTGAACACAAGGAATACTGGGCACTGAAGAAGTTAAATCTTGATCTACAAGCAGCAGGAGAGAAAAGACTCCACCAACTCAACGAATTTGAGGAATTTCGCCTACAAGCTTATGAGAATGCCAGATTATACGAAGAAATGGCATGATCGAAAAATAGTGCGCAGACATTTGGAGCCAATGATGCAGGTGTTGTTATATAATTCAAGGTTGAAACTTTTCCCTGGAAAGTTGAAATCAAGGTGGTCAGGTCCATTTATGATTACTTAGGTTTTATCATATGAAGCTGTTGAGTTACTTGATCCCAACACCAATGAAACATTCAAAGTTATCAGTCAATGTGTCAAGCACTACTAGGGAGAATCATTTGAGCGGCAAAAAGAAAGTGTTACACTTTCAGATCCAGCCTAACGTTCGGGCAGTCATGTCTAGCTGACGACTTTAAACATAGCGCTAGCATGGAGGCAACACATGCAATTTGTGTATATATTTTGATTTGGTGTGTTTTATTTTTTTGTGTTTAATTTGTGCTGGTAAAATCAATTCAAGATGGAAGATGTTCTTGCAAATCTTAACAAGCAATTTCCTTCTCTCCCTCAAAACTCTCTGATGAAAGTCTACAAAACTCACTTGGAACGGATGAGACTACTAATGATCAAAGGTATTCCTAATGACATTTGTTGGATTATTGAGGCACGGGTCCGATTGGCAGGTGAGTCTTCTAACTCTTTTGTTTCACATCTGTCTGGTTTAGGAAGAACCAACTATGATAAAAAAGAGAAGAGCTAAAAGAATGGGTGTTTGCTATAAATGTGCTCGTATGACATGTAATACTCGTTGTCGTTCTTTAGGAATGGTGTCTGATAACCGTGAAGATAAAATTAAATTCATTAGGGATGGCTTGAGTAAGGAGTCTTTAGATGACATATCTAAGACTCTGAGATGCATTCCAGTGGATATATGCATCATGTTATTCACATGTTATATACACAATTTCGAAAAGAACAACAACATTTAAGTCTTGGGAATCTGACTTTAAAAGACCTTGTTTGCCAATTTATAAGAAAATTGGATGAGAACCTTGTCCCTGACCCATAGACGTCATTCAAGCTGTTACTTCTTGAAAATATTATTTTCTTTTTGTGTTTAACTAATAATTGTGATTTATTTTGTTATTTTCTTTTATTTTCTCCGACAGGATCCAGAACTTTTTAACTTTTCAAGATCTATTTTGCTTTTTAGCTAATAATTTTCATTTCGCATGTACTAGTGCTATTATTACTCACCCTTTTTCAGATGTTATAAATTCAACTAATCATTGCACTCATAAAGGCATCCATATTTGAGAAAGAAATACAATAAAATGGAAGCTACTTCAAGAAGACGAGTTGTAAACATCTGTGTATTTTGCGGTACTAGTGTTGGTTCTAAGCCAGATTACGTTGGAGCAGCACATGAATTGGGTTGAGTCATAGCTGAGAGGAATATGCACTTAGTATATGGAGGTGGCAATCTTGGACTAATGGGATCGTTTCAAGGGCTGTACAGGAAGGAGGTAGTCAAGTTCCGGGAATCATCCCAAAACCTTTGGCGGAGGCGAATCTTATAAGACCATCAAACAGAGAGGAACTTATCGTGCTAGATATGTCTGAACGACTGGTAAAAATGATTAATCGTGCTGACGCTTTTATTGCTTTGCTAGGTGGCTTGGGCACGATGGAGGAAATTTTTACAGTGTTATCTTGGGCGAACCTGAACATACACCACAAACTGATTGGACTGTTTAACGTTGATGGATTTTATGAATTTCTTTATGTGTTTCTTGATGATGCCCGAAGAAATGGGTTTGTGTCAAAGCCTGTAAAAGAACTCATTTTTACTGCCAGAACTGCCCAAGATTTAATTGACCAAGTTTTAGCCTTTGAACCACAAATTTACCCTATCATTTTCCAAGATAAATTGGTCCGATAATGATCGTGCTAAGAAGCGTCAGATAAATATGGATCTTAACCTTTAATTCTTCATTTATATGTAGAATTTCAGCAAACCAGATACTGTTTCTAAACTTTTCTTCTACTTTTTAAGATATTGGGGACAATGTCTCATTTAGGTTTGGGGAGGGGAATAGTAGACTTGTATCTTATTTTTATTGCGGTATTTTTAGTCAAAAATTTTCATAAAAATAAAAAAAATTTACAAAAAATAAAAAATATTTTGTGTTTTTGTGTTTTTAATTTGACTAATCATGTGAAATTGGTGTGAGATAGCTGTGTAAGGAATTTCCACTCCTGAGATGTATCTCAACCTATTTCGTAACAAGTTAATATTTGTTTATTTCCTTTTGAATTATTTAATTGTGAATTCTCCATAAAAATGACTAAAATGGATCTTCATATGCTCAATTGACAGATATTATCAACTTGCATGCTAACATACGGACATGAGCTGTAATTGAAAAGTTTGTAATAGTCACTGCTCTAGTTTAATTAGAAGAAGCATCTAAGAAAGCAATGGGATAAAAAAAAGTCTGAGATCCGAGTTATTAATTCTGTAGGGGTGTTTTAATATCTAGTACCCTAAAACCAACTTGTTTGGGAGTCACTGGCCTAAAACTCGCTACATGGATCGAAGAAGTTCCAAAAAAATATATATATCTAAAATCTGGGTAATTAAGTCCGTATGGGTGTTTTAACACCTAGTGCCCTAAAGCCAACTGGTTTGGGAGTCACTGGCCCAAAACTCGCTAAATTGATGGAAGATATTGTATATAAATATAAAAAAAAATCCGAAAAATCAGAAAAATATTCCATTGCCAAAAAAAATTGTGAAGTCTGATATAACTTTAGGATAAATTTATTACTCTCTTTTCAACTACACTTATGAATATTGTGGGAACAATGAGTTGATTAATACGTTGTTAGCTGTGTGTATGAAGAATGGTAAAAATAATCGGAGAATTTACTTATTCGGTAATTTATAAAGAAAGAAAACAACTACTAACTTGGATAAGGAGTTTCACATGTTTAGTCACTAACTTGTTTATTCTCTTTTCTCTTGTCTTTTTGCTTTTGTGTGCATTAGTTTTAATATTGATGTTTGTGGGTATCGTCGCTGTAAGCCCTCACGAGACTATAACTCATCCAATAGGGACACCTAGGGGTTTAAAGGCTTGGTGCATACTCTAAATGCAACCGTGATCCCTACGAAAGTGGCTTAGTTTAATTTTATTTTAAAGATGTTTATGTTACTGTATCTTGTTGTTTTGCTCGAGGACTAGCAAAATGTTAGGTATGAGGGTGTGATGAGTGGTAAATATTTCCCACTCATTTTACTTAATATTTTGTATAGTTTCTTGAGTTTTGTGAATATTTTGATATTTTTTGTGCTATTTTGTAGATAAATAAAGTTTCAGGACTTGTTGGAATCAAATCAGTGCCAAAACATAGATAAATGGACAAAAAGGGTAAAATTGTCATTTGGGCATCGCGACGCGCAGCCTGCGTCGCAACCGCTAATGTGCGCGGGGTATTGCTAACTTGCGCCAGACACATGTCATCATCAGAGAAGTTTGCCTTGCTAACATGCGTCTGCCAAGTGTCAACATCACAGCAAGTCTTACTACAGTGCGCCACATACGTTTCATCATCACATGCTACCGACAATCATCATCGCCACGTCAGCACCACATAAGCACATACGTCATCAATGACGTAAGCACAATAATTCAGTGGTCACCATGTCAGTATAATTATTCAGTTAATCATTCAATCGTGCCATGTGTCGCCATCTCCGGAAGCCGCGCAACACGTGTCCTTCATTAACTGCACGTCGCGACGCAAGAACAATCTTGCGCTTCGCGACGCATGGAGGAAAAATTTTACTATTAATAGGGGCCGAATTTTCATTTTCATTTCATACTTTCTTCAATGTAATTCCTTAAGAATACTAAGAAGATTGTATCTTGTTTGTTTATTTACAGCTTTCAGTAATTAATTTTCACATTTGCACTTTCTTTTCTTTACTTTTCAGTCTTTACTTTCTGTAATTTACTTTTACGTAATAGTACTTTCCTTTCTTTACTTTTCAGTCTTTACTTTTCAGTGATGAGGAGGTAACTCCCCCTTGCTGGGGTAAAAGGTAAAGCTTTTATTACTAATATTTAGATTAATCTCTCTTAATTATAATATATAATAACTATTTAAAACCTGACTTAATGAGGATACCGTTTGATGGTCGGTTGGAATTAATTATTAATTTGACTTAATCAGGATACCGCATATATGGCTGATTGGTAATATCACAAAAAGTTAATATATTATATTAAGCGAGATATCTAGAATAGTAGTGATAAAAGTGAATCATTTAACCCCCAACATTTTCTTTTATTGTACT
Organism: Zanthoxylum bungeanum; assembly: GCA_019454045.1. Taxonomy (NCBI): domain Eukaryota; kingdom Viridiplantae; phylum Streptophyta; class Magnoliopsida; order Sapindales; family Rutaceae; genus Zanthoxylum; species Zanthoxylum bungeanum. The sequence continues at coordinate 106,077 of SKCR01025376.1, forward strand.
TTTACATTTTTAAATTTCTAGTATTTACTTTTCAGCATTTACTTTATTTAATTTCCAGCATTTACTTTATGTCTTTTATTTTATTTAAGCTTTTATTAGCGTTAGATATGTGTCGTAACTAAGTCCGTTATCTGGGGTTGTGATGAATTCCAGTATCACTAGTTTATAAGGGGTTATTTTATAGTTTTGGTAATATAAAGGTTTATTTATTAAGTCTTAAGTTTAATACTTCTTATTAACTGGCCATTAATAAGATTGATCTGGTAAACTTAAAATAAACTTGACAAAGGAATTTTAGGTTTTAGCCTTAGACTTAATAGCCCACGATCTTCCTTGAGGATAGCTAACCCTTTAATAGATTTCCTTACAGGATAGACATATACCTGTCGGGCGGGGGTAGCCACAATTGGAACTTAATCTTAATGAATTCAGGTAACTTGATTGACAAAGACATATGATTAATTAGGTTGCACTAGGTATTTGCATCTGACCATCGATAAAAGCTTTTGCAGAATTTCGTGTTCCAGGTTAGTAAACTAATATATTGCACAAACGTAAAATAACCACTTTATCTTTAAAAAGATATTGGTATAATTCACAACCATGGATAGTTTAATAATCTTGAATTTTCATCAATTTATTTTCGCACTATTTTTACTTGTTTTAAATTTAAAGTCACCATCCAAACAAACAACCAATCCATTAGATACTTGTAAAAATTTGGCTTCATTATTTAATAGCTTAGGTATTAAGTCCTCGTGGGATCGATACTTACGTGCGCTTGCGTTATATGCGTGAGATTGCACCGGTCAAGTTTTTGGCGCCGTTTCCGGGGACTTATTTATCTTTCACTATTAATTTTGAGGTTAGATATCTTTGCTTGCATCTGATTTTCTTTTACTTATTATTTTTGTTTTCTTATGTTTTAGGTTCTATGACACTACTTGAGACGAACCAGAAGCTTTGAAATCCGATCGCTTGACCCAGAGATTGAAAGAACCATCAGACAGTTGAGAAGGGAAATGCGAGAAGGCCAAGAAGCACAATTAACATGGAACCTGAACCTTTGGAAGTTGTTGTTGGGGTTGGTGCTCAGATCGCCAATCCGGACCGTATTTATGTCTGATTCATGAATACGAAAATCCTTTTTTTCCATAATAGTACTTTCTTATTGGTTGCACCTTTTTTTTTATATACGTATTCGATGTAATTACTATTAAATTGATACTAAATTTGATTTAGTGATATGTATACATTAGATAAAGACCCGATAATATATAATTTAGTGTGCAGTTACAAATAAGTTTGTAATTGACATTGGGAAGTGTCACTACTAGAAATATATTATAAAATAAAGTTCCTGGTCAAGATTTACTAACATGGGTCTGTTAGTTAAATCTGTTGAGACTAGTACATATCGTATATCGAGACTTGGTCCGATGATTTATCCCAATGAACCATGAGTCTTGGGAGACTCGCATAGACATGTAGGTGTTTACAGTGGATAAACACTGAACGACTCATCGAAGATTCTTAATGGATGGTACATCAACTTCAATAAGAATCTTCTCGGGTTGAGTAGCATAGTGGTCCTTCGACTTGAGATACCACTGTGGATGTATGAGACATCCTCCACACTTAGATTGCAGTCACGTCACCGATCTATTTATATCAGACCTCCGCCTGTTCGTTGGGTTTGGATCGATCCTCAGGATATCATGTGTGTGTCAATATAGGATCCGTTAGTTCTGTCTACAGAGCATAGGTAGTCCAAATGTGATTAGCAATCTGTTAAATCTATGGCCATAGTATACTTCGGAAGTGAGTTCCGAATGTTATTTAGAGATTGCTAATAGATACGTCGACAGGATTATACCTATATAGATTTGACGTTTATATCTATATTTTTGGGATAATCCGGATACCTGTGATGGAGGGATTATACGTATGTAATGACCTCGACCTGTATGATTCAGCTAGTTTATCTGTGGTCACCATAATTTACTGGTGGGTAAATTATGGACACGAAATTGGATTTCATGACGGATATACATGAATCTATAGAGTCTCACTAGTGAAATATACTCGTAGAGCACTAGGGCAACTTTTATGAATAATAATGATTATTTATAAGTTGTTTAAAGGTTAAACGAAAAATACATGCGAATGGACCTAATAGTCATTTCCTAATTATAGTGTATTTGTACTTAATGATAGATTTTATTAAATACACATTAATTAAATGTCAAATTGTGATATTTGACATATATCATAAATATATATATATATGTATTTGGATATTTAAAGTAAATATTATACATATATTTAAAATATTCTTATTTAAATAATTATTTCATTATTTAATTGTTAAATAATTAAATTAATTAAAAATATAAATATCTTAAGTTTTGATAGTTTAGGAGATGCCTTGAGTTGCTTTTGTTGACTTGTTGAATTTTCATTAAAGTTTTAATGATGAAATTAACAAGTTGACAAAGTACGCTTTAAATGAAACAAAAATATCTAGATATTAATATTTTACTTGGCCAAGGGCAATTTTGGGGAGTATATATTGTTTTGTTTCATTTTCATTAGGTTAAGGGTTCATAAGTTACAAAATAAACATAATAGAGTTGAGAGAAAAAGGCTTGGAGGCTAAAGAATTAAGCTTGGAGAAATCTAGTTTTTGTAAGTTTTTCTTTAAAATCTTCAACATAGAAAATATTTCTAACATGCTTAGCTTCATCTTATGTTGCTTTGATGTTGTCTCTTTACTTATAGTTTATGTTTTAATTGGTTATGAACTAGTATGAAAGATGTTTGCTTGTATGGTTTCAAAGTGAGCTTGAAATGGTTTCATAAGCTCTATTTTGATTATTTGATGTAATATCCCGAGTTTTTTCGGGAAAGTTATTTAATTAAAGTTAAGGATTTGGAACGCGATGGTAATCGAAAACTGGAGAATATGTGTTGGGAAATAAGTTTGAATAATTTAAAGTGAAAGTGCGTCGCGTTGGAAAAAGCGTGGGATCAAAAGTCAGTTACGCGATTTTTGTAAAACGCGTAAAGTTTACAGTTTTGGTCATATAAATAGTAAACGAACTCCGATCGAGTTGGTTCTTAAACTAACGGACTCATTTTTCCGAGACGAACAATTTCCGCGTTGAACACATTTTGAAAAGCGCGCTAGAAGGGCTTCAAATATGATTCTTTCGGAAATTACCCTTATAAGTGGGGGGTATTTTGGTAAATTCTGAAATGAGATATTTATTATTATTATTATTATTATTAACGTTTTCAGGAGAGAAGAAAATAAAGGGAAAAAGAAAGAAATACATAGGGAGAAGACGTAGGGAGAGAGAAAAAGGGATTGGGTCGCGCCGGTGCCGGCGGACCACCAACTGACGGTGCGTCCGGCCACGGCGCACCTGCCAGTGGCCGGCGCCGATGCTAAGGGTCGCCGGAATCGGCGCAGGAAGGGGTAGCAGTGGCGCGAAATGGGTTTGATGGTTCCGACTCGTCGCTTCTTTTCACAGCCTAAGCCACCCACCAAATCGAAGCTCTCGATGAGTACTACGAGTATGCGGAGTCAATTTCGCTGAACAGTGGCTGATTGCACGCAAAACGAGGAGAGAAGCATCATATGAATAGTGACCCATGATGAACAGTAGCTCCGATCGGAATTCCGACGACACCAGCACATTCGTATGGCCGTTGGGAGTCCGAATATGCCCTCGGAATTTCGGTACACTCCATTAAAATTTCGTTATTTCTAAGTTTACCGTTATATATTCGGATGTTTCCAGTAGTTTCGTAGTGTAGCGAATTGTCATGAAATGAATTGGGTGTGTTATAATATGTTAAAAAGATGAATGTGGTAGAATCCGGGCAGAAACGAAATAGATTAGATTGATCCGGTAGAATTAGCGAGTTTTCGGTAAAACGGAGTTTCTCGCGCGATTGAGCGTAGATGATCGTAAACATAGTTATGATATAAATATGATTTTGCGAGGGTAATTAAGTAATTTAAGATTTATTCTGAGGGTTCAAGACCATACCGTAGCGTTTGCGGAAACTTTTCCGCAAGATTTACCGCAAACGCATAAAATGAGAATATGAGCTATCTAGTTAGTTTAGAATGGTATATAAAGATATACTAGAGTAATGAAGCTTAAACCGTTGGATCAGAGAGGGTTTGTGTATTCCGGGAAGGTCCGGAAGTTTATTATAGATGAGTAGGAAGTTCCGCAAATAGCGGTTTTGACATGTGTTGTTATTTGTTTTGATAGACTTAACTCGGACCTGCGGCGCTCGCGAAGCCAGGTAAGTAACTCATGCGATGAGAGCTTAATCTGTGATTTCGTATCTTGATTATATATATATACACGTGTATAGATGATTAATATGTTAGGTAAAACAGAAGATAGTTAAGAAGTAGTTTGAGAAGCAGTTCAAGGTTATGTGTAGCTAAGTGAAACGATCATCGCATGTATGGCTTTTGTTATTATCATAATATGAAGTAAGAGGTTTAATGATATTAATGTCTATGAGTATGTTTTCGTAAATGCATATGATGCTAAGATACGTATAGGTTGGATATGTTCATTTGATAAAGATGTTATATCAAATGTTCCTAGATAGAGATCCTGAATGATTATGTTTGATCGATAAAGGAAAAGCTATGAGAATTATTAAGGGTATGACATTTAAATTTGGTAACAAGAAGTGTATTCATATGTTTGAAACATATGTTTGTATGTGAGTGTTTAAGTCGTGTTTTGGAATGCTTGTTATGGATGTACTTATGTATGAGAAGTCGCGCGACAAACTTGGTATGCCGTGATATGTATGTATTGTTTCACTGTATGCCTTGTGATGTATTGGTTGTTAAGTTTGCTTCATGATTAGTTGTATGATGATTGTGTGTGTGACTGTGTGTATGTACGTGTATGATGGAGCTCGTTGGATAATGAATGCTTATGTGAAATGAATGAATGAATTTGAAAACTAATGTGAACGTTAGATGTTATAAAGCGCGTTTGTTAAGTTGTATTGGTATGTATGTATATGTATAAGAACTTTAGACTTATTTTTGGCATGAATATAAGAAGGGTGTGTTAAGGTATGTGTAAATGTATATGAATCTCGATTGTTAAGCCATTGTAATAATGTTGTAATTAAAGGAAGTTAATAATGGTTTGATTTGGTATTGAGAAAAGTTTATTTAACATAGCGATTTGATGATATTTCAAAGTTGGACTATTGTGATAAAAGTATAGATATATACGATTTCCTTTGTATGCTTTGGGCGTTAGCTATTAGATTAGTACATATGTTAATATGAAAATGTGAAATTTTGATGAGAGTTAAGAATAAAGAATAATAACAAATTAATAAATTCGAATTTGAAATAACTTAGTAAATCTGACAAATGGCTGATATATTTTACTTGTTTGTTTGTCATAAATGTTTGACTTGTTTGTTGTATTACTAACACGGTTACTTACTGAGTTTTAAAAACTCACACAACACCATTTTGCTAGTTTTTCAGGTTGACTTGTAGATTGGTCAATCATATCGGCTTTGGAAGTCATTCTCGAGACGTGGATTACCCAAGCGGTAGTCACCCTCGCAAGTGTCCTGGGAAAAGTTTTAGAAGATAAGGATATCTGATTTTTTTTTATCGTGCTGAGAACGTGGTTTGTATTAATAAATTAAAGTTTTGATTGTTTATGATGTTGTGGGCACAGAGCCCTTGAGTGTTGATAGATGATGTGGGTACAGAGTTCTTAGGTTGTGGTTTTGATGTGTTTTGTGTGGACCTGAGGTCCTTTTATTGGTTTGATATTTTCTTGGATTGCCTTTGATGCTGGACTGTGATCTAGGTTATCTAGTTTTTAGGATACATCATGCCAAATTTTAGGTAGATTCAGAGGCTTATGGAGATGGGTCAATCCTGTCTTCTGCTGGTAGCATCTTGCCTCTGGCGGGGTGTTACATTTGATAATCAAGTTGCCATTCTAGAGTTGTTTAGCAACTCCTTGGTGACCTAGAATTGTTCTAGTGTTATTTGAAATGTTGAGACTTGTTCGGTGTTGTAAAGTTTGAATTAAAGTAATGGATTTAATGGATTTGGTGAAATTGGTCAATTTGATGAAATTGTAAAATTAGGGTTCTTAACCCATTCCAAATTTGAGGATTTTCATATATGTGATGTATTATAGTATGTATATGATGCATATAAATTTTTGGGTTGATTGGATTTGATCTTCACATGTTTTGAACAAAAAATGACTAAATTGCAATTAACCGAAAATTTTGGGTGCTCTCGACGATTAGACTAAAATTGGGGATTTTGTTGCAATCTGATTTTAATGATTTGGACTTGTTGGAAATCATTTTAGAAATGATTTAAAATCATCCAAAATTATATTTGACAATTTTAGGACTAAAATGATCAATTTGCAAAGTTGTGGGGTATTTCGGTAATTTCTAAGAAATTTGATCTATTGTGTAATTTTTCAGAATTTGATAATTGGGTAATTAAATAAATAAGTTTATTTAATTGATCCAAGAAAAATTTTGAAATCGGAAAATTTTGATTTTCCGGGATTCCGCTGGGTTACCGGATTTCCGCCATAAAACCCCTACAAAATGGTATCAGAGCGAGTCTGATTCTGGACACCCTGATATGATTAAGGCTTTTAAATTCATTGTTTAATTTAATCTTTACTTGATGCATGCATGTGTTTATTTAATTTGATTAAATAAAGTAAAAGCATCTTTTACGGAAAATCCCTAATTAATAAGGTTTTAAAGTAACTAGTATAGAGATACTTGTTTCTTGGTTCGCCTTGTCAATACGGTTTATGAATATTTTTTGTGACTACATCTGAGACCGTGCCACTCCTGTGGGGGTGTAGCCGATAGAAATTTATTTATGCCGGATGTATAATAGATACTAGATAAATTCAAGCGAAAGCGGAATCCTGAACGTGCCCAAGCTGTCAGGGTTACGCAAGTAGCTTGAGTTTATCATTGACAAGTTTAACCTTGATACGCCTCATGTGAACGTGCCAAAGCTGTCACAACGAGAAACAGTCATAACCAAAACCGGAGTCACAATGAGTGTGATTGACAATGAGTTGTCTACCTGATGAATATACGTAGTCGAGATCGTGCCACTACTGTGTGATGAAATATATTCATGGGGTCTACTTCCCATTATGGAATTTGATTTAATTATTGAATTCTCATTTTTCGTTGGGGATTACGATATTACGTAAAATAGTGGGAGGCACTGCTAAGTTTAAAATATTCCATAACTTAAGTAGTGTGTAATATTATGAAAATTGCCGCCTGTTTATTTTCTTTATTTTATAGTAGATAGAATTAAACTTTTAATTCACTGCTTACATATTTTTAATATGTTGTTTCTGACTTGACTTATGGTTGCCTAATCTAGAATAAGTTCTAGATATTATTAGACTAGGATATTGTTAGATTAGTCTAAACCATCAGGAACTGTTGTTCCAATTTTCTTGAAAAATCAATATGGTTAGTGACTTAGTTACTAAGTCATGATAGATAATCTATATAAATATCTGTATTATGATATTATTCTATAGAGAGAATAGTTTCTTGTGCAGTAAGAATTGACACGAATAAGTTCATGTCTCGAGATTCTTGACTGGCATTAAGAAAACCCCATTAAGTATTTGTTTATCTGATAATGACGTTTCTTAGTTTTAGTTACCTTCTGAGGTAATGTGTCTGACACAGTTTGCTTATCAGTTATTTGCAAATTGTTGTGAATAATTGAAAGAAAATTATAAACCTATAGAAAGGAGATACGTATAGTTGTGTATAGAAAATATTGATTCTCACTATACGACAACTATAGATATTGGATATCGGATCTCTCGTCTAGTTATTTAAAATATTGTTTAATGACTGTTTTGATATTTGATATCAGAACTTGCGACTATTGGATAGTTACTTGTTCTTTATAAACATTTTTATATATATTTTAAAACAACTAGTAATGTCAATAACGTAGAGATAAACATTAAGAAAATGTTCGATAAAGTAAATAATTTAGAACAGTGCTTTATGAGTTTTCATCACTTTAGCATTAGATGCTTCTTCCGTATTGTAAAGGATGGTCTGATACGAGGTCACACCACATATCTTTATCCATTTAATGAATATTATATTCGGGAATGTGATTAAATCTCATTTAACTAATGATTGTCATTGGAGTATAAGATTTATTTAACTGATACATTAGATTATGTAGTTTAATAAATAATAATTGTTTAAGGTAGTTTTCTTTATTTCGTAACTTAGTTGATGAATTGTCATAACTTAGTTATGTGTTTCTGAAAAAACACATATTGAACGTCTTGAAAGATTCAAGAACTTTCAATCTGGTCTGATGAAACGCAGATGGAACATCTTTGACTAGTTCAAAGATATTCGATCTGAAATTTTGAAAACTTTGTCCTTGAAATTCATAACAAGTCTTTGAATTGTTTAAAGATCTTTGATATGATCAAATTTATGAATTTATGGCAATTAGTTCTAAGATTATTCAGTGAATATGATTCTTACTCAATATAATTCTTCCACGATTCCATCTTGATGGAATTGGTCATTGGGAGTAATTGAATCTTTTATGATTTGATTCGTTTTGATATTGAGTATTACCGAATTAGTTTCAATACTCTTGGGGATATGCTCCAGTAACACTAATTCATCATTTTAATTAATGTTCCATTAGTTTCTACAGTTGCGTCTATGATGTATAGGTAGAAAATTCAATTCTTGAAAAGTTTGAGATTTGAATCTTTCTTTTATATAATGGTTATATAATTGAAAGGTCTTGCACCTTCGAGGTACAAGTAAAAGTATGTCATTTATTCTATTTTATAGAATATTGTATTCTATTTGATAGAATATCTTTCCTACAATCCTAAGTAATAAAATTATTCTATTACTTGGTGTGTAACATCGGATGTTAACTATTGTTGAAAAAACTTGACTTATTAAAGTCGAATGTGAGAATGATAAATTATAATTGGAACTACGTAATTAATAAGATGAAACGACCCTTTGACATCTTCCGTATAAGTCCAATATGATGTTAGAATCATTTAGGAGTATTTGATACTTAATGGTTAAATTAAAATTATCCTATAATTTATAGTGGACCATAGATCTAAGATTGTTCATAGCTTACTACGATCAAATTTTGAACTTGATTAAGCTTTCGTTATGAATAGTTCATAAATTGTGCTAATGGTTTGCGCAGTAAAAGCAATGTGAGCTAATTAAAGGTTTGACCTTTACTGTATAGCAATGAGAAATGTTATACTCAGCAATCTATTGTAGATTGTAAGGAAACTTGTCTCTAGTCACACTGATTGAACAATTTAGGATATGTTGGTTAATGTTAATATTAAATTGTCTATTTTAGCTAAAGAATACAAAGTGGTGTTTTTGAATGGCTTATTCGGATAAGAGATCAGTTGTGATTTCTTTGTTTGAAGAGTACGTTCTGGAATGGCCCTAGAGTTTGTGTTCTGCTGAGATTGCAGTTTGGTATACTAGCTTATAGAGCCTATGGTAGACTCGGGTGAGCCTTCCGAAAATCTGTGTTATCTAATTTTGATATTAGTTAGATTGTCTGATTTTATCAAAGTATAGAGAGTACATTTGTGATAAAAGGGTTAGTGGGAGCGTACAAATTTCTTTCTAGTGTTATATATCCTAACGACATTATCATTATGGTAATAATGAGATGTTTTATAAGGTAAAATGTTTAGCTAAGTCTTATTTACTCCGTGATACCAGTGGGAGTAGTCTCTGTTATATTTGATATAAGGTTTTATATAAGATATAAAACTAAGAGACTTGTGAGATACTCCTATTATTTGTGCATTAGATATGATCTAATAAAGGACACAACAAGACTATCTGTATGACAGTTAGTATAACTGTTTAACAGTTAATTTGTGTCTTATATATAGTATTCATCTTTCGAAAATGATGATTCCTTTTTTAAAGAGATATTGATTAGAATGTCTAATCAATCTTATATATCTTGTGACGATGACATAATGAATACTTTAAAATGTACGATTAAAGATGTCGATTTAATCGTAATTGTTACGAGTTATTTTGATACCCTATAGACCATATGATAGATCTTGAAACGTGTTCTTTGTGATCTTTGAGATATTAAGAATGAGTTTCTAATTCATGGAGCATACAGTCTGCAACCATTTGGGTCGTATTAGTTTCGAGTCTGATTATGACGTTAGATAGTCTACGTCATAAAGAGTCAGAAAAGATGTAGTGAGAGTGTCACAAAGGATTCTGCTTTGAATGGAATTAGATGCAACTTAGTGATATGTATATATTAGACAAAGACCCGATAATATATAATGTAGTGCGCAGTTACAAAGTACTTTGTAATTGACATTGAGAAGTGTCACTACTAGAAATATATTATCAAATAAAATTCCTGGTCAAGATTTACTAACACGGGTTGGTTAGTTAAATCCGTTGAGACTAGTACATGTCGTATATCGAGACTTGGTCCGATGGTTTATCCCAATGAACCAAGAGTCTTGGGAGACTCCCATAGACATGTAGGTGTTTATAGTGGATAAACACTAAACGACTCATCGAAGATTCTTAATGGATGGTACACCAACGTCAATAAGAATCTTCTCGGGTTGAGTAGCATAGTGGTCCTTCGACTTGAGATACCACTGTGGATGTATGAGACATCTTCCACACTTAGATCATACCTCCGCCTGTTCGTTAGGTGTGGACCGATCCTCAGGATATCATGTGTGTGTCAAGATAGGATCTGTCAGTTCTGTGTACAGAGCATAGATAGTCCAAATTTGATTAGCAATTTGTTAAATCTATGGCCATAGTATACTTCCGAAGTGAGTTCCGAATATTATTTAGAGATTGCTAATAGATACGTCGACGAGATTATACCTATAGAGATTTGACGTTTATATTTATATCTATGGGATAATCTGGATATCTGTGATGGAGAGATTATACGTATGCAATGACCTCGACCTTTATGATTCAACTAGTTTATCCATGGTCATCATAATTTACGGGTGGGTAAATTATGGACACGAAATTGGATTTCGTGACGGATATGTCTGAATCTAGAGAGTCTCACTAGTGAAATATACTCGTAGATAACTATGACAACTTTTATGAATACTACTGATTATTTATAAGTCTTTTAAAGGTTAAACAAAAAATACATGCGAATGGACCTAATAGTCATTTCCTAATTATTGTGTATTTGTACTTAATAATAGATTTTGTTAAATACACATTAATTAAATGTCAAATTGTGATATTTGACATATATCATAAATATATATGTATTTGGATATTTAAAGTAAATATTATACAAATATTTAAAATATTTGTATTTAAATAATTATTTAATTATTTAATTGTTAAATAATTAAATTAATTTAAAATATAAATATCTTAAGTTTTGATATTTTAGAAGATGCCTTGAGTTGCTTTTGTTGACTTGTTAAATTTTCCTTAAAGTTGTAAGGATCAAATTAACAAGTTGATAAAGTAAGCTTTAAATGAAAAAAAAATATCTAGATATTAATATTTTGCTTCCAATTTCGGCCAAGGGTAATTTTGGGGAGTATATATTATTTTGTTTCATTTTCATTAGGTTAAGGGTTCATAAGTTACCAAATAAACATAATAGAGTTGAGAGAAAAAGGCTTGGAGGCTAGAGAAGAAAGCTTGGAAAAATCTAGTTTTTGTAAGTTTTTCTTTAAAGTCTTCAATCTATAAAATATTTCTAACATGCTTAGCTTCATCTTGTGTTGCTTTGATGTTGTCTCTTTACTTATCGTTTATGTTTTAATTGGTTATGAACTTGTATGAAAGATGTTTGCATGTATGGTTTCAAAGTGAGCTGAAATGGTTTCATAAGATCTCTTTTGATTATTTGATAATCAAGTTGCCATTCTAGAGTTGTTGAGCCACTCCTTGGTGACCTATAATTTTTCTAGAGTTATTTCAAAGTGGTGAGACTTGTTTGGTGTTGTAAAGTTTGAATTAAAGTAATGGATTTGGTGAAATTGGTCAATTTGATGATATTATAAAATTAGGGTTCTTAACCCATTCCAAATTTGGGTCTTTTCATATATGTGATGTATTATAGTATGTATATGATTCATATAAAGTTTTGGGTTGATTGGATTTGATCTTCACATGTTTTGAACAAAAAAAAAATTACAATTAATCGAAAATTTTGGGTGCTCTTGGTAATTAGACTAAAATTGGGGATTTTGTTGCAATCTGATTTTGATGAGTTGGACTTGTTGGAAATCATTTTAGAAATGATTTAGAATCATCCAAAATTATATTTGACAATTTTAGGACTAAAATGATCAATTTGCAAAGTTGTGGGGCATTTCGGTAATTAAAAAGAAATTTGATCTCTTGTGTAATTTTTCAGAATTTGATAATTTGGTAATTAAATAAATATGTTTATTTAATTGATGAAAGAAAAAATTTGAAATTGGGAAATTTTGATTTTCCGTGATTCCGCTGCGTTACCAGATTTCCACCATAAAACCCCTTCGAGACAGAACTATTCCAGTGGTTGACGGCTTCATTTCCTTTATTGTACTTCCTCCCTTACCAGTAAATGCGTGTGACATCAAAACAAGCATTCAGATGATACAACAGTCAGTTCAGTTTGGGGGGAATGCAACTGAAGATTCTAATGCCCACATCAGCAACTTCCTGGAAGTTTGCGGCACTTTCAATTACAACCGAGCGGCTGAAGAAGCAATGAGACTGCATGTTTTCCCATATTCCTCGTAAGACAGAGCTAAAGCTGGGCTACATTCATTACCAGCAGGTTCTATCATAACTTGGAACACTCTAGCCACCAAATTCCTTACAAAGTACTTTCCACCGGCCAGAACTGCAAAGCTAAGAAATGACATCACATCCTTTTTGCAACATGACTCAGAATCCCTCTGCGAAGCTTGGGAAAAGTACAAAGATTTACTCAGAAAACATCCTGACCATGAGATTGCAAAATGGCTACAAGTCCAAACCTTCTATAATGGACTTTCTGGAATAATGAGAACAAAAATTGATGATGCGGCTGGAGGAGATTTAATGGAAAAAAAAGAAGATTTAGCTTGGGACCTAATTGAAGAAATGGCCAACAACAATTCTTTGTGGCCAACAGAAAGAATCATGATCCAATGAATTGCTGGAATTTATGAAGTTGGAGCCAACACAGTAGTGAATGCCAAGTTGGATCGGATATGCAAATTCATGGAAACTCTTAGCATGCAAGGTAATACTGGATCCACAAGTTCACCATATGGAGGAGCACCAGAGACAAACCAACATGATGAGACGGTGAATTATGTCAACAATTTCAACAGATAGGGGAACAATCCTTATTCCAACACCTACAACCCAATGAGGAGGAATCACCCCAATTTCGCATGGAGCAATAATTTAGGGCAAAAGAACTATCCACCACCTGGATTCCAACAACAAAACAAAGGCCATGAGCATGAAAAAGAACCAGGAATAGCGCAAGTGCTAGCTCAGTTAAAAAAATATGATGCTATGTTTCAGAGCCAATCAGCTTCTATTAAAACAGTGGAGAATCAAATTGGATATCTGGCCAATGCTCAGAGTTACAGACCGCCAGGTAACCTTCTTAGCAACAAAGAACCAAATCCAAGAAACCAATGGAAGGAGCAATGTCAAGCCATTACCTTAAAAAGCGGTACTGAAATCAATAAAGATGTTGGAATCAATGCATCCATTGAAGAAGTTCCAAAAGATGCAGTTCCACAGATGGAGGAAAAAGAAGCAAAGGAAAAATATCAAGAAAAAATCACTCTACCTCCACCTTTTCCACAGCGGCTCCAGAAAAGTAAACTTGACAACCAGTTTGCTCGATTCTTGGAGGTGTTCAAAAAGTTGCATATCAACATTCCATTTGCAGAAGCATTGGAAGAAATGCCCAGCTATGTCAAATTCATGAAAGACATTCTTTCACGAAAGCGGAGATTGGGAGATTATGAGACAGTAGCATTGACAGAAGAATGCATTGCCATCATCCAGAGGAAACTTCCCCCAAAGTTGAAAGATCCTGGCAGTTTCACTGTCTCATGCACCAATTGAGAACATTACATCGGTAAGGCTTTATATGCTTTAGGGGCAAGTGTTAATTTAATGCATTTTTCGATTTACAGGAAACTGTAAATTGGAGAAGCAATGCCCACCTCAGTCTCTCTGCAACTTGCTAATAGAACATTCGTATTTCCGAGAGGAGTAGTTGAAGATGTGCTGGTCAAAGTCGACAAACTCATTCTCACAATAGATTTCATTATCTTTGACATTGAAGAAGACAAAGATGTACCTATCATTCTTGGGAGACCATTCTTGGCTACAGGTCGAACTGTTATTGATGTATAAAAATGAGAACTAACCATGAAAGTGTAGGACCAAAAAGTTGCCTTCAATGTTTTCAAAGCTATGAAACTCCCGAGTGATGAAAAGGAAGAGGAATGTTTCAGAATTGATGTTGTAGATAGTATCATCCATGATACTGATGCAATGCCACTTCCTACGGATAAACTTGAAGCTTGCATCACCAATATGACTGACAGCGAGCTAGATGCTGAAATTTTGGAATGTATCAACTATTTTGACAAGCCATTTCGCTTCGAATCGACACCACAAGTGAAAAGTATAGAATTACCAAAAAATATGTGAATCAAGTGTTGGACAATTATGACCCATAGTGTCACTATTTGTACAGATCATGGTGTTGTTGTACAAATTAACTATATGACAAAAGGAGATTGCACTCTTATCATTTGTCATTAGATCACCTAGATGTATAAATGATGTGAGGTCCCTGTGATTTGTTCCTGGACGGAGAATGATATGAGGCAGTATCAGTCCACGTAGGATAAATCATTAAATATCCCTAGTCAGAGTATTATCGAGATTGGACATCGATAAATACGTAAAAGACAAGTATTACACTTGTGCGCGTTTGTGAGGGCACAATGGCATAGTTCTCATATATTTGGGTATAGGATACTCATGCAAGTGTAATAGGAGGTTGTGTTTTACCGACGGTACGGGAAACAGCTTCGCTCTGGATTGAACCCCGCTGAATCCTATTGCTAGTATGACTATGTGTCTATGGGAGTCTGCAATCAGGGTAGGTGTATTTGGTCTTAACCTGAGACTTGCACCGCTAATGCTTACGACAATCAATATACTTTAGTTGAGGTCGTCCAGGGCTTTAACCGGTTCTGTGTACGCCAATGTTGGGTATATTGAGAATCGTAGTGTGTTGGGTGTGATGTCAAGACGGAAGTGTCACTCCAGTCATATGGAGATGATGGTCACGTAGGATACGGAACTCGTTCTCTTAAATACACGAGCTATCGGGATATTATGACAAGGTCATGTATATCCGATTATAGAGACTACTTACCAGACATCCGATATGTGCTTCGTACGGGGCAGACACAATTCCAGCTGCAGGCCTAGCACGTGATCATCTGATGCTGGACAGAAATATGCAATACTACGGTATACTACGCTTGATATAGATCTAATATTCCTATAAGGATATTTCTGGAGAATTGGGTAGGCATGGTGCTTTGCTAGAAGCCAACCTTGACTTGTAAATCGGTACAAACGTAGTACGAGGTACTTACGTGTTCGGATAGTCCGACGACCGTATTTACTGCCAACATATCTGGGGATCTCATGGGTCGCTTCCTGAAGATTCACTGATAATGTATGACTCGCACTTTTATTAATCTGGGATTAATTAGAAGAGAGAGAAAATTAATCTTGGATTAATATTGAGATATTTTATGTGGGATAAAATATTAATTAAAGAGAGAGAACGATTAATTAGGAATTAATCGATAAAATAATATATTTGATATATTATACGAAATTGGATTTCGACGCGGAATTAAAATTAGATTTTAATTCGGGTGAACGAATTAATTTAGAATTAATTCGTTAGCGATGTGAATAGTGATTTTGCTAGGCGTAATCGTTTAATTGCGTTGCGATAGAAAATTCGTTAATTTGGAATTAGCGAACCCGAGCCCGGGATTATTTGCGAGCGCATTCGCATTTTGAATTCGAGTGCGGCATGCAAGTCAAATCGAGCGTCAAATCGCTAGTCACATCAAGCGTCAAATCACATGTCATTTTGAGTGATGTGACAATTTGATTGATTGATTTGAGTGATTGATGTGGTGGTTGAAAAGGCATTAATGGGCTTTTGCTTTTTTGACTTTTTGGTAAATGAAAATGATTTATGTATTTGTTTTGTTTTTGGAAAATAAAATAAATATATAAATAATACATTTTCTTTTATTTTTTCTCACTCTCTCACGGTATTAGGTTTCAAGGAAACCTAAATTTTTCTCTTCTCTCTTTCTTTCTCCCTTTCACGGCTTAGAGCCACCGATTTCTTCTCTCCAATTTCTGGTTTGACCGAACAAAAGGAAGAAGAAGAAGTGCTAGCACACACATGGGTTTATACTATGGTGATAGGGAAACTAACACATGAGCTTGGAATCCATTTTGGAGCTTGAAGCTTGGAGCTTCCATGGTGTCTCCCATGGCCGAATCTTGGAGGACATTCACAGCCAAAAACCGAGCACCACAGCAGTTCAAGGAGGCCACTACCGAGCTTCAACAAGGAGGAAGAAATGGCTTGTTCTTCGTAGCATCTAACCGATCAATGTGAGTATGTATTCCGCCTTACTCCTTTGTGTATTCATGCGAATTTCTTGCTTGATTTCATGATCTTGGGACCTATAAGAAACCAACAATGGTATCTATGAGCTTTGATCAAGCATGAAAAAGTTAGGGTTTAAAATTGGGTAAAATCAATTGAAGCATGATTTGGTTAAATTGATTGATTAAGTATGCTTGTATGTTGATTGATTGATTAAGTATGCTTGTATGTTGATTAATTGAAGTTATGCATGATCAATTTTATGAAATTGGATTGGATCCATATTTCCCCAAATTTTTTGGCATGGCCGAAAATTGTGAGCCCTAATGTCTTGCATAATTTTTTTTTTGATCATTGGATGACTTAAAACAATTGGGTAATGTTGTTTTGAAGTTCAATTGGATTGAATTTTGATTTGGAATAATTTTCCCTTTAAAAGTAGGCTTGGCTGAATTCTTTGATAAATTGAAATTCATTGTGTTTTTTGATTTGAATTCATTGGATGAGTTGAATTGATTTGGGAAATGATGATTGTGGATTCAATTGGATTGAAACCGAATCGGATTGGAAAAACCCCTAATTGCCGTGACTTTAAGCATGTAAATTGGGTTTGATTTTGATAAATTGTGTTGGACACTATTTGTTGTTAAAGTGCATGATTAATTATGCTAATTGATGTTTTAGAAATATTAATTGGGTGGTTAATTGTGTATTACACTTAGGTTAATTAATTATAGAATTTGGAATTTTATAAGTTAATTAATTGGGCTTGTTTTTGGAAATTGGGCCTTATAGGTTGTAATTGGGCTTTTGGACTTGGTTGTACCAAGTAAGGTTTAGCCCAATTTGGTTGGATCCAATTGGGCCCAAAACCGCATCCATAAAGTCCAATTATGACTTAATGGACCTTAATTATTTAATTGGGCCTAATGGGCCAAAATTGATTTCTGGGCTTATGGGGTAAATCCCGGATTGGATTTTGGATATCGGTTTGACCCGAGTTGACCAAAAGTCCACGCCTTAAAGAAATTAATCAAAAGCCCATTGGACTTTAATTAAATAAACGTTGGACGTTAATCGGGTTTTGAGACCCGTTGCGATTAAATTTGGAATTTAAGTCGTAAAGGTTCGTTTATAAAGTGTAATATTTAATTTGGAATTAAATAGTGAATTAGAATTAAATGCGTATTAAATTGGATTTAATTATGTAGTTTAATTTAATTCAAGAATTCGTACTTTGAGTACTTATTCGCAAAACGAGTTTGACTCGAGCAAAAATCAAATCGTTGTTTGAACATTGGATGATCACTAATTATCAGATTAATTAATTGGATTAGATTGATTGATAACATGCTTGTATGAATACATGGTTGCGATGCATAAAAAATGTATATCGGATGGATATTAGTCGGGTGGGGCAATTTTGGAAATTGTAATAAATTTGATTTATTAATTGGACCTACGTGTCCAACCTTATCACCTCTATATTCTTTGTATTCTCTTCTCACATATTCCCCTCAATGTAAATGAGGTTTCTTTAGAAGTGTAGTGTAACGGGTAGAAGTAAATACATGTGCTAGCTTTGGAGAGAGAAAATGAGAGATTTGATCTAGGATCAATGTAAAGTATCCATCCGCATATCATTATTATTTTATTTCATATACACTTTATTATGTGTTTAGAATGCATGTTTAAGGGTGTATGATGATGAGACCTTAACAAGATAATAAATTGGTTGCCAATTTGCACGCGAAAAACCCTCACTCAATATTAAGCGTCTTTCCTTCCATTGTGTGATTCTCACTCAAGATCCTAGACAGCATTGGTTTGTTGGCCAAAGTCAAGGCCATTGTCTGTCGAAGATGTGTTTGAATCACGAAGGTTTTGTTCCATATCAGTGTCTTGTCCAAGTTGTGGTTTGTTGACCAAAGTCAAAACCACTTCTTGTCCATCGACATTGATTACGAAGCTTTCCATGGTCAATGGGTAGCGCTTAACTGGGATCACTAAGTTTGTTGTGCCAAAGCCAAGGCTTAGTTGATTCAGAGGAAAAGGTTAGGTAATACATTGGATGTATTGGCATATATAAGATATATGTTTCAGACTTGGATGTCCCCCTACCGGATCTAGGAATTGGATTGGATCCAATTGATCTTAGAGATCTACCTAGTTAATTATCATACAATTTGTTGGCCAAAGTCAAGATTGTGTGATATTTAACGGGATCCTAGCCCACTAGGAAACGCGGTTTCCTGAGTACTCGACAGAGGGTTAGAGGCTCGCCGAAAAATAGTGGGAGGCAAGAATTGAATTTGCAATATTCGTTTAATTACTTGCCATACGCGCTCAATCACAAATTATTTCGTCGTTATATTAAATGTTAGTTGGACTAATATTTAAATTGTTGTTTTAAATAAGCAGTTGGACTGTATTATAGTTGATTATATAATTGGATTATAGTAATCAATATACTTGAATTAATTAATTTCAATTTACAATTGATTTTATAATTGGATTATAGTAATCAATGTAATTGAGGTTAATTGATTTAAATTATATTTGATTGTATAGTTGGACTATAATAATCAATATAATACATAGTACCACAAATCGTTGATTAAATAGTTGGACTATTAGAATCAAGATAAATTGAAAGATTAGTGTTTAAAACATAATCCTGGGTAAAAATGTATTTAAACGACTATATTTTTTAAATTGGGAATAAAGTTTCAGGATGGTCCTGGAAACTAATAATAAGTTAGTTTATTTGATAAAATAACGTGTTATGCCTAAGCTCGGAGTTAAGCAAATAAGTGGAACATGATATTTGGAATATTCATGTAATGAAAACTTTAGTGCTTAATCCATAATACTTGTCAAGTAGACTCCTTAATTTCTGAATCAGAACTAAGGATTAGATCCTTAAAGTATGATAATGAAATTGAAGGATTTTCATGAATCAATTTTAGATCTTTGAAATACTAAATTGCAATAAATAATTCTTGGAGAATTAATGACTAATCTCAAGGAGATAAAGTCAAACTTTGCAATTAGGCAAATAGCGCAAGTCGCACCTTACTTCGATATTCTAGAAGACCAAGGGTTGACCAAAGGCTTCTGGAGTGTTGAAACCGGCAAAGGCAAAATCATTATAATCTTCTGGGAAGATAAAAGGACATGTCCCAAGAAGGAATTGAAGACAAGCAAGGCTCTGACTTCAAAAATGATTGTCATAATTATGTTCACATCTAGTATTAAAATTAGATTTTAGATACTTAGTGTGGTACATAAAATATATGTATTGATGTTCAAAATATGTTTTGAACAGGATACTGACATCATTAGAGATTAATCTGCGAATTGGAAACGGGACGAAAGTCACTGTTTTAACCGTAGATACCTAAGTTTAGGAACTACCCTCGGGGAAACTGTTATAATGTAACTAGTTTGACTAGATACATTATCTCTATATCAGTGTTTGACCCACTGTGGGTAAACCTTTATATTCTAGAACACTAAAGTGTTTCATTATATAAAGATGATATTGAGATAAACACATTAGATGTGAATAACAGAATTTATATTTTGAATATAAATAAATCTCAAACATATAACATGACAAACAAATAAGCTCAAACTGATTTGATCAATTAAGAAACTAATTGTGGCATTGTTGTCTGGGACACAATTAAAAAAGACTCGTATATCCACACTTTCGAAGAGTGGGTACTAGGACTAATTTGATTCTATTCAAATAAAGTCTACGAATCTAGTTTATTGGGCAAAGTGCCTAAAACACCCTTACTTGGTAAAAGTGTAAATGCCACCGATCTGATAGCCCTAGTTCATAGTGAAGCAAGTGGGCTCATGTCTAGCTAGGCTAGATGTGGATATGAATATTTCGTGACCTTTACGGATGTGGCATCGCGTATGGTTATGTGTTTCTTTTGAAGAACACAAATCTGAAACTTTTACAGTTTCGACACGAAATAGACAAACAGATCGGCTAAAGTATTAAACCATCACGGTAAGACTGTAATGGAAAATACTTAAGCAATAAGTTTCTAATATACTTGAAAGAGTATAGTATTCTTTCAATGAGGACTCATCCCGGAACAAGTCAGTTTGACGGTGTGTCCGAACAGGATAAACCGAATTTTGTTAGACATGATAAGGTCAATCACGAGTCACTCTGAGCTACCATTTCATTCAACGGATAAGCTTTAACCAGTGCAAGAACTTATTTTGAATAAGGTTCCATAAATATCTGTTTGACAGATAACATATTAGATATGAACAGGAAAGAAACCAGGTTTCTCATTCATGATAATTTGGGTATGCTAGGTATACGTTTGGATGATACCAAACAAGAACCCAAATTGGATAAGTTCCAAATGTAGGTTATCCTAGGGATACCATAAGTATTGTACTTATACACCTCACAAGAGAACAATTAGATTGTTGCTCATCATGCGGTTTTCCTAATAGGAATACCGATATGCAGTGGTAAGTGGGAGGATAGTATAACTCGATGAAAAATCGAAGTAATACTGTTCTAGGCACCGAATCTTAATGGAACATAAATAGTTCATCAAGGATGAGACTATTACCAATAATCTTCGAATACACGAGAACCGCGTAGGTCGGAGAGAGTCAGAAAACAACCTGGGGTATGAGTTTCTGATCTCACCTCATAAAGATGTTTATCTTATTGAGGAATACCAACTGACTACGTATGAGGAAGTGATATAAGGTATCGACTCCCTATTATGGCAAAGTGCCATATAATCCGAAATGGATTCCATGTATATCAACCAGTTTGGAGACTAGTTAATGTACCGCAAGGCATTGTGCCTATCGGTACTATATGAGTCTTCAAAGAAGACATACATGGAAGGCAACATACCAACGTATAAAGCTAGGCCTATCATCAGGTTCTTGGAATTATTGTTTTAATGTAATCATAATGATTTATGATATAATTCAAAACGAAATGATTCTTGTGTATGTAAGAGGGTTAGTGGGAGCGCACTAACAGTGGCTGTCCTATTAAATAATGATAATACATCATTTCTTGGAAATGATATTCCCATAATATAACTATCGGCGAAAGCTTAGCTTTCGAATACCCTCCGAGAAACCGTACACTGAAAAATGTACGAGACCTGGTGTCTCATACGCTTTGAGCATATGGATTCACAAACAGGCCAATCCGAGTGATAGTCACTGGATTGATGTTAAGAACATCCGTTAGTATCTTAGAGAACTAAGGATGCTATCTTAGTCTATGGAGAAAGAGAACTTGAAGTGACAGGGGTCACTATAGCAAGTTTCCTATAACCGATAAAGACGACTAAAAGTCGCTAACTGTACTATACAGTATGTATAACGGTGTACAGTGAGCTGGAAATCTTCCAAGCAAGATATTGTTATCGAATAAACAACAAATGCGGGTTAATTGCAGCAGCTGAGGCAGCAATAGAAGCCATCTGGGTCAATAACAAATCTAATTAGAGTAGATATAGTTCTGTTAGCAGCTGAGCTAGGCGTCAGCACAAGCTAAAGAATTAATGGTCTCATCAACGATCCAGATATATACTTCAATGTTCATGTTCGGATCATACATCGTGGCGATGTGGTGATCGAATAAATCGCATCAGACGATAATCATGAAAATCCACTGACGAAAGGATTTCTCAGCAATTTGAGCCAACCGTACATAGTTCGGGTGTCAGAGACTCGAGTGACTGGCTATAGGCCAAGTGGGAGATTGTTGGACAATAATGACCCACATCGTCACTATTTGTACAGATCATGGTGTTGTTGTACAAATTAACTATGTGACAAAAGGAGATTGCACTCTTATCATTTGTGATTAGATCACTTAGATGTATAAATGATGAGAGGTCCCTGTGATTTGTTCCTGGACGGAGAATGATATGAGGCAGTATCAGTCGACGTAGGATAAATCATTAAATATCCCTAGTCAGAGTATTATCGAGATTGGACATCGATAAATACGTAAAACACTAGTATTACACTTGTGCGCGTTTGTGAGGGCACAACGGTATAGTTCTCATATATTTGGGTATATGATACTCATGCAAGTGTAATAGGAGGTTTTGTTTTACCGACGGTACGGGAAACAGCTTCGCTCTGGATTGAACCCCACGGAATCCCATTGGTAGTATGACTATGTGTCTATGGGAGTCTGCAATTAGGGTAGGTGTATTTGGTCTTAACCTGAGACTTGCACCGCTAATGCTTACGACAATCAATATACTTTAGTTAAGGTCGTCCAGGGCTTTAACCGGTTCTATGTACGCCAATGCTGGGTATATTGAGAATCGTAGTGTGTTGGGTGTGATGTCAAGACGGAAGTGTCACTCCAGTCATATGGAGATGATGGTCATGTAGGATACGGAACTCGTTCTCTTAAATGCTCGAGCTATCGGGATATTATGACAATGTCATGTATATCCGATTATAGAGACTAGTTACCAGACATCCGATATGTGCTTCTACGGGGCAGACACAATTCCAGCCCCAGGCCTAGCACGTGATCATCTGATGCTGGACAGAAATACGCAATACTATGGTATACTACGCTTGTTATAGATCTAATATTCCTATAAGGATATTTCTAGAGAATTGGGTAGGCATGGCGCTTTGCTAGAAGCCAACCTTGTCTTGTAAATCGGTACAAACGTAATACGAGGTACTTACGTGTTCGGATAGTCCGACGACCGTATTTACTGCCAAGATATCCGGGGATCTCATGGGTCGCTTCCCGAAGATTCACCGATGATGTATGACTCGCACTTTTATTAATCTGGGATTAATTAGAAGAGAGAGAAAATTTATCTGGGATTAATTACGGAGATATTTTATCTGGGATAAAATATTAATTAAAGAGAGAACGATTAATTTGGAATTAATCGATAAAATAATATATTTGATATATTATACGAAATTGGATTTCGACGCGGAATTAAAATTAGATTTTAATTCGGGCGAACGAATTAATTTAGAATTAATTCGTTAGCAACGTGAATAGTGATTTTGCTAGGCGTAATCGTTTAATTGCGTTGCGACGGAAAATTCGTTAATTTGGAATTAGCGAACCCGAGGCCGGGATTATTTGTGAGCGCATTCGGATTTTGAATTCGAGTGCGGCACGTAAGTCAAATCGAGCGTCAAATCGCTAGTCACATCAACGTCAAATCACATGTCACTTTGAGTGATGTGACAATTTGATTGATTGATTTGAGTGATTGATGTGGTGGTTGAAAAGGAATTAATGGGCTTTTGCTTTTTTGACTTTTTGGTAAATAAAAATGATTTATGTATTTGTTTTGTTTTTGGAAAATAAAATAAATATATAAATAATATATTTTCTTTTATTTTTTTCTCACTCTCTCACGGTATTAGGTTTCAAGGAAACCTAAATTTTTCCCTCCTCTTTTTTTTTCTCTCTTTCACGGCTTAGAGCCACCGATTTCTTCTCTCCAATTTCTGGTTTGACCGAACAAAAGGAAGAAGAATAAGTGCTAGCACACACATGGGTTTATACTATGGTGATAGGGAAACTAACAAATGAGCTTGGAATCCATTTTGGAGCTTGAAGCTTGGAGCTTCCATGGTGTCTCCCATGGCCGAATCTTGGAGGACTTTCACAGCCCAAAACCGAGCACCACAGCAGTTCAAGGAGGCCACTGCCGAGCTTCAACAAGGAGGAAGAAGTGGCTTGTTCTTCGTAGCATCAAACCGATCAATGTGAGTATGTATTCCGCCTTACTCCTTTATGTATTCATGCGAATTTCTTGCTTGATTTCATGATCTTGGGACCTAATGAGAAACCAACATCAAGCCCTCGATTGAAGAACCACCTCAGCTGGAGCTAAAGCTACTTCTGAGCCATCTCAAGTATGTATTCTTGGGAAACTCTAATGAATTACCTGTGATTATTTCTTCGTCACTAACATTGGAGTAGGAAGAAAAGTTGCTGAGAGTGTTACGAGAAGACAAGAAAGCCATTGGCTGGACTATAGCAGACATTCGAGGCATTAGTCCAACATTTTTCATACACAAAATTCTGATGAATAACGAGTATAAACCTACAGTGGAGCATCAACGAAGACTAAATCCAATCATGAAGGAGGTCGTGAAGAAAGAAATTATCAAATGGTTGGATGCTGGCATCATCTACCCCATTTCCGACAGAACTTAGGTGAGTCCTATACAATGTGTGCCAAAGAAATGAGGAATTACTGTAGTCACAAATGAAAAGAACGAGCTGATTCCAACAAGAATGGTGACTGGTTGGAGAGTATGCATGGACTACCGGAAGCTGAACAAAGAAACAAGGAAAGATCATTTTCCGCTGCCATTCATTGACCAGATGCTAGACAGACTGGCAGGACATGAATTCTATTATTTTATGGACGGATACTCAGGGTACAATCAGATTCTCGTCGCCCCAAAAGATCATGAGAAAACCACTTTTACATGTCCGTATGGTACTTTTGCTTTCTGCAGGATTCCATTTGGACTACATAATGCTCCTGCCATATTTCAACGTTCCAGGATGGCCATCTTCTCAGATATGCTGGTACAAAGTATGAAGGTTTTCATGGATGACTTTTCTGTGTTTGGAGATTCTTTCGACCACTACTTGCAAAATCTATAACATGTATTACAAAGGTGCGAAGATACCAACATGTTGCTCAACTGAGAGAAATGACACTTCATGGTGCAGGAAGGCATCGTCCTTGGACATCGAATCTCACAAAAGGGAATCGATGTAGACAAAGCAAAGATTGAAATAATTGAAAAACTAACTCCACCAACATCAGTTAAGGAGATTCGAAGTTTTCTCGGACTTGCAGGTTTTTACAGTAGATTTATCAAAGACTTCTCAGAGATTGCTAAACCTCTATGCAATCTTCTGGAGAAAAGTTTTCCTTTCAAATTCATCGAAGAATGCCACAAAGCTTTTGAAATCTTGAAACAGAAGCTGGTATCTACCCCCATCATAGTCGCATCAGACTGGACCCTTCTATTTGAGGTGATGTTTGATGCTAGTGATTTTGCTGTAGGTGCAGTTTTGGGACAACACAAAACAAAGATTTTTCACACCATTTATTACTCCAACAGAACTCTGAAAGAAGCTCAACTCAACTATACAAACACTGAAAATGAGGTGCTTGCAGTTGTGTTTGCTTTTGATAAATTACGCTCTTATCTGCTGGGTCCCAAAGTGGTGGTCTACACAGACCATTCAGCAATTAAATACCTGATTGTGAAGAAAGATTCCAAGCCCATGTTGATCCGTTGGATACTCCTACTGCAAGAATTTGACTTGAAGATCCGAGAAAGGAAAGGAATAGAAAACCAAGTGGCAGATCATTTATCAAAGAAACTTTTCCAGATGAACAGCTGTTTGCCACGAAACAGCATGATGTCCCTTGGTATGCTGACTATGTCAACTACATAGTATCTGGAAAATGGCCGATGGAATGGACAACTCAGCAACAAAAGAAGTTCTTCAAAGAAGTCAAACATTATGTCTGCAATGAGGCGTACCTGTTCAAACATTATGCTGATCAATTACTGAGACGTTGTGTTCCAAATGAGGAGGTTAATAGTGTCATACAATATTGTCATTCATCATCATATGGTGAACACTTCAGCGGGAACAAAACTACAGCCAAAGTTCTTGAATCAGGTTTCTTCTGGCCCACTATTTTTAAAGGTGCTTATCTATTTGCTTTTCAATTGGACAGGTGCCAGAGAACGGGAAATATATCGAGGAGAAATGAAGGACCTTTGCAAAACATTCTGGAGGTGGAGTTATTTGATGTATGGGGATTGATTTTATGGGACCCTTTGTTCCATCATTTGGAAACTTGTACATACTAGTTGCAGTAGACTACAACTCCAAATGGGTTGAAGCAATTGTACTTCCATCAAGTGATTCAAAAGTGGTGATTAAATTCCTTAAAAAGAATATTTTCACTCGCTTTGGAACACCACGGGTGATTATCAGTGATGGAGGCACACATTTCTGCAACAATTACTTCGATGCACTTCTATCCAAATACGAAGTTACTCATAAAGTTTCCACTGCCTACCATTCACAGTCAAATGGAAAAGTTGAAGTTTCAAACTGGGAGATCAAAAGAATCTTTGAGAGAATCGTTGGATCAACAAGGAGGGACTAGTCTACAAAATTAGATGACGAATTATAGGCCTACCGGACAGCTTACAACACACCTATTGGTATGTCCCCATATCAAATGGTGTTAGGGAAAGCGTGCCATCTGCCAGTGGAGCTTGAACATAAGGCGTACTGGGCACTGAAGAAGTTAAATCTTGATCTACAAGCAGCAGGAGAGAAAAGACTCCACCGACTCAACGAATTGGAGGAATTTCACCTACAAGCTTATGAGAATGCCAGATTATACCATGAAAAGACGAAGAAGTGGCATGATCAAAAAATAGTGCGCAGACAACTGGAGCCAAGGCAGCAGGTGTTATTATACAATTCAAGGTTGAAACTTTTTCATGGAAAGTTGAAATCAAGGTGGTCAGTTCCATTTGTGATTACTCAGGTATTACCATATGGAGCTATTGGGTTACTTGATCCCAACACCAATGAAACATTCAAAATTAACAGTCAACGTGTCAAGCACTACTAGGGAGAATCATTTGAGCGATAAAAAGAAAGTGTCACGCTTTCAGATCCAGCCTAGCGTTCGGGCAGTCATGTATTGCTGACAACATTAAACTTAGCGCTAGCAGGGAGGAAACCCTTGCAATTTGTGTATATATTGTGATTTGGTGTGTTTTATTTTTGTGTGTTTAGTTTGTGCAGGTAAAAGCAATTCAGGATGGAAGACGTTCTCGTAAATCTTCACAAGCAATTTCATTCTCTCCCTCAAAAATCTCTGATGAAAGTCTACAAAGCTCGTTTGGAATGAATGAGACTACTACTGATCAAAGTTATTCCTAATGACATTCGTTGGATTATTGAAGCACGGGTCCGATTGACATGTGAGTCTTCTAACTCTTTTGTTTCATATCTGACTGGTTTAGGAAGAAGCACCTATGCTAAAAAAAGAATAGCTAAAAGAATGGGTGTTTTCAATAATGTGCTCGTATGACATGTAATACTCGTTGTCGTTCTTAGGAATGGCGTCTAATAACCGTGAAGATAAAATTAAATTCATTAGGGATGACTTGAGTAAGGAGTCTTTAGATGACATATCTATGACTCTTGAGACACATTCCAGTGGATATGTGCATCATGCTATTCACATGTTATATACACAATTTCGAAAAGAACAACAACATTTAAGTCTTGGGAATCTGACTTTAAAGACCTTGTTTATCAATTTATAAGAAAATTGGATGAGAAGCTTATCTATGACGTATAGACGTCATTCAAGCCGTTACTGCCTGTAAATATTATTTTCTTTTTGTCTTTAACTAAAAATTATGATTTGTTTTGTTATTTTGTTTTATTTTCTCCGACAATATCCAGACCTTATTGACTTTTCACGATCGATTTTGCTTTTTGGATAATAATTGTCATTTCGCAAATAATAGTGATATTATTACTGACCTTTTTTTTGGTGTTATAAATTCAACTTATCATCGTACTCTTGAAGGCATCCAGATTTGAGAAAGAAATAAAATAAAACCGGAAGCTACTTCAAGAAGACGAGTTGTAAACATCTTTGTATTTTACGGTACTAATCTTGGACTAATGGGGATCGTTTCAAGGGCTGTACAGGAAGGAGGCAGTCAAGTTCTGGTAATCATCCCAAAACCTTTTGAGGAGGCTAATCTTATAGGACCATTAAACGGTGAGGACTGATCGTGCCAGGTATGTCTGAATGACTGGTAGAAATGATTAACCGTTTTGATGCTTTTATTGCTTTGCCATGTGGCTTGGGCACGATGGAGGAAATTTTTACAGTGTTATCTTGGGCGAACCTAAACATACACCAGAAACCGATTGGATTGTTTAACGCTAATGGATTTTATGACTTTTTTTGTGTGTTTCTTGATGATGCCCGGGGAAATGGGTTCGTGTCAAAGCCTGTAAAAGAACTCCTCTTTACTGTCAGAACTGCCCAAGATTTAATTGACCAAATTTTAGCCTTTGAACCATAAATTGACCCTGTCATTTCCAAGATAAATTGGTCTGATTATGATCGTGGTAAGAAGCGTCGGATAAATCTGGATCTTTACCTTTAATTCTTCATTTACATGTAGAATTTCAGCTAACCAGATACTTTTTCTAAACTCTTCTTCTACTTTTTAAGATATTGGGGATAATGTCTCATTTAGGTTTGGGGGAGGGGAATAGTTGACTAGTATCTTGTTTTTATTGAGTTATTTTTAGTCAAAAATTTTCAAAAAAAAAATTAAAAAATTTTACAAAAAATAAAACAATATTTTGTGTTTTTAATTTGACTAATCATGTGAAATTGGTGTGAGATAGCTGTGTAAGGAATTTCGACTCCTGAGACGTATCTCAACCTATTTCGTAACAAGTTAATTTTTGTTTATTTCCTTTTGAATTATTTAATTTGGGAATTCTCCATAAAAATTACTAATATGCTCAGTTGAAAGGTATTATCAACTTGCATGGTAACATACGGAAATGAACTGTAATTAAAAAGTTTGTAATATTCAGTGCTATAGTTTAATTGGAAGAATCATATAAAAAAGCAATGGGATTAAAAAAAAATTGTCTGAGATCCGAGTTATTATGTCTGTATGGGTGTTTTAACATCTAGTGCCCTAAAACCAACTGGTTTGGGAGTCACTGGCCCAAAATTCGCTGCATGGATCGAAGATGTTACAAAAAAATTAATATATTTGAAATCCGGGTAATTAAGTCCGTAGGAATGTTTTAACACTTAGTGCCCTAAAGCCAACTGGTTTGAGAGTCACTGGCCCAAAACTCGCTACATGGATGGAAGATATTGTATTTGAATAAAAAAAATTCAGAAAAACATTCCATTGCCAAAAAAAGTTGTGAAGTTTGATATAACTTTAGGATAAAAATATTACTCTCTTTTCAACTACACTTATGAATATTGTGGGAATAATGAGTTGATTAATACTTTGTTAGCTGTGTGTATGGAGAATGGTAAAAATAATCGGAGAATTTACTTATTTGGTTATTTATAAAGAAATAAAACAACTACTAACTTGGATAAGGAGTTTCACCTATTTAGTCACTAACTTGTTTATTCTCTTTTCTCTTGTCTTTTGGCTTTTGTGTGCATTAGTTTTAATATTGACGTTTGTGGGTATCGTTGCTGTAAGCCCTCACGAGACTATAACTCGTCCACTAGGGACACCTATGGGTTTAAAGGCTTGTTGCATACGCTAAATTCAACCGCGATCCCTACGAAAATGGCTTAGTTAAATTTTATTTTAAAGATGTTTATGTTATTTTATCTTGTTGTTTTGCTCGAGGACTAGCAAACTGTTAGGTTTGGGGGTGTGATGAGTGGTAATAGATAATTATTTCCCACTAATTTACTTAATATTTTGCATAATTTCTTGAGTTTTGTGAATATTTTGATGTGTTTTGTGCTATTTTGTAGATAAATAAAGTTTCAGGACTTGTTGGAATCAAATCAGGGCCAAAATAGAGACAAATGGACAAAAAGGGCAAAACTGTCATTTGGTCATCACGACGTGCAGCCTGCGTCGCGACCGCTAACGTGCGCCAAGTATTGCTAACATGCACCGGACACATGTCATCATCAGAGAAGTTTACCTTGCTAATATGCACCTGTCACGTGTCAACATCACAGTATATCATGCTAACGTGCGCATGACACGTATCATCACCACATGCTGTCGATAATCATCAGTGGCACGTCAGCACATACGTCATCAATGATGTCAGTACAATAATTCAGTGGTCGCCACATCAGCACAATTATTCAGTTAATCATTCAGTTGTGCCACGTGTCGCCATCATCGAAAGCCGCGCAACAATTGTCCTTCATCAACAACACGTCGTGACGTAAGAACAATCTTGCACGTCGCGACGCATGGAGGATAATTTTTTCTATAAATAGGGGCCGAATTTTCATTTTCATTTCATACTTTCTTCTATGTAATTCCTTAATAATACTAAGAAGATTGTATCTTGTTTGTGTAGGGGTTTTTAGGGGCTAAATCCGGTAACGCAGCGGAAGCGGCGGAAGATCGTATCTTCCGATTTCAAAAATTTTTCTCAGATTAATTAAATAAACATATTTATTTAATTATCCAATAATCAAATTATGAAATAAAATTCAAATAAATCATATTTAAGTGAATTTACCAAATTGCCCTTACTTTAGTATTTTGTCCATTTTAGTCCGAAATTGATCTAATCAATTTTGAATGATTCTAAATCATTTCTAAGATGAACTTAGCATGTTCAAAACATCAAAACACCAAAAGCACCAAAAATCCCAAATTCCTAATCCTTGGCCGAATGCACCTCCAAGGTGCCATTTTGTGCACTTTGTCATTTCATGCATCAAAACACATCAAGATGTAATCCAATGAACATGAAACTTTATATGCATCATATACACATCCAAATGCACAACATATATGAAAATCCCCAAATTTGGAATTGGTCATGAACCCTAATTTTTCAATTTCTTCAAATTGGACAAATTAGACCAAATTGGTTAAATCAACTACTTCAATCATGTTTCTTCCATCCAATCAAAGTCTCAACACAATGAAACAACTCAAGATCAAATCTAGGTCATCTAAGAGTGGGTCAACAACTCTAGATTAGCAACATGGTTTCCAAGACCTTAAAAGAAAGCTTATAACTACAATAGTCACAACTTTCCTTCATCATACATGCTCAACACTTCCACCAAAACTTCCACCAACAAAAACACAAGGAATAAAGAAAGAAATAACCTAATAACATCATATGTTGAAGCCTAGATCCTAAGGAACATTTTCCTTTCTAATAGTAAGTTGGAAAAACTTACTAAAATCCAAGCTTTCTTTGATTTCTTCTTTCTTTCTCACAAGCTTCCTTTGTCTCCATTAATGGAGTTTTCTTTGAAATGTATTAGGTTAACTTCCAAATGAAATGAAAAACAATATATACTTGCATTAGAAAGGCCTTGGCCGAATTTGACAAAGGTTTATACAAGAAATATTAATTTCAACTTCATTTGAATTTCATTTGATCAACTTATCTTATCAACTTAATAAATATCTAAAACACCTTTATTGATATTTATTTAAGTCAACAAAAGCAACCAAGAAAAATATAACTCTTATATTTAAAGTGTATTGGCCGAATTTAATGGAAAATAAAGGAAAAAATATTTTTATTTTTCAAACAATTTTGAACAAATATCTTAAGAAGTCAAAATCAATTTGACAACCTTTTCCTTTAATGTATAAGTCAACAATTGCAACTTATAATCATTTCCTAACTTTATCATTTGGTGATATATTTATATTTTAATTATATTAATCATTTAACAATTAAATAATTAAATAATTAATTAAATATAAATATATCAAATATATGTATTATATTTACTTTAAATAGCTCAAATACATATATTAATGATATATGTCAAATACCTTTATTTGACTATTTATTAATGTGTATTTAATAATATCATATATTAAATACAAATACACATTAATTAGGAAATGACGGTTCGGCCCGTTCGCATGTATTTTTCGTTTAACGATTAAACGATTTATAAATAATCATCATTATTCATAAATGTTGCTCTAGTGCTCTACGAGTATGTTTCATTATTGAGACTCTCTAGATTCAGGTATATCCGTCACGAAATCCAATTTCATGTGCATAATCTATCCATCCGTAGATTATGACGATCACGGATAAACTAGCTGAATCATACAGGTCGAGGTCATTGCATACGTATAATCCCTCCGTCACATGTATCCAGATAATCCCAGAGATATAGATGTAAACGTCAAATCTCTATAGGTATTATCTCGTCGACGTATCTATTAGCAATCTCTAAATAACACTCGGAACTTACTTCCGATGTATACTGTGGCCACAGATTTAACAGACTGCTAAATATATATGGACTACCTATGCTCTGTACACAGAACTGACGGATCCTATCTTGACACACACAGGATATCCTGAGGATCGATCCACACCCAACGAACAGGCGGAGGTCTGATTTAAATAGATCGGTGACGTGACTGCCATCTAAGTGTGGAGGATGTCTCATACATCCAAAGTGGTGTCTCAAGTCGAATGACCACTATGCTACTCAACCCGAGAAGATTCTTATTGACGTTGGTGTACCATCCATTAAGAATCTTCGGTGAGCCGTTCAGTGTTTATCCATTATAAACACCTACACGTCTATACGAGTCTCCCTAGACTCATGGTTCATTGGGATAAATCATCGGACCAAGTCTCGATATACGACATGTACTGGTCTCAACGGATTTGACTAACCGACCCGTGTTAGCAAATCTTGACCAGGAACTATGTTTGATAATATTCATATAGCAGTGACACTTCCCAATATCAATTACAAACTAACTTTGTAACTGTGTACTGCATTATATATTATCAGGCCTTTGTCTAATATATACATATCACTAAACCACATTTAGTTTCAATCTAATCGTAATCAGATCGAATACGTATATAAGAACAAGAAGTGCAACCATAAATAATTAATATTATGGAATAAGGGGATGTTCGTATTCATGAATCAGACATAAATACGGTCCGGATTGGCGTTCTGAGCACCAACCCCAACAGTTTGTTTATTTACAGCTTTCAGTAATTAATTTTCGCATTTGCACTTTCTTTTCTTTACTTTTCAGTCTTTCCTTTCTGCAATTTACTTTTACGTAATTGTACTTTCCTTTCTTTACTTTTCAGTAATTAGGAGGTAACTCCCCCTTGCTGTGGTAAAAGGTAAAGCTTTTATTACTAATATTTAGATTAATCTCCCTTAAATTTTAATATATTATAACAATTTTAAAACTGACTTAATGAGGATACCGTCTTATGGTCGGTTAGATTTAATGAAATTGGTTTCAACCTGACTTAATGAGGATACCACCTTATGGTTGGTTGGAATTAATTATTAATTTGACTTATTCAGGATACCGCCTATATGGCTGGTTGGTAATATCACGCAAAGTTAATATATTATATTAATAGAGATATCTAAAATAGTAGTGATAAAAGTGAATCCTTTAACCCCATCATTTTCTTTTATTGTACTTTTACATTTTAAATTTCCAGCATTTACTTTTCAGCATTTACTTTCAGCATTTACTTTATTTAATTTCCAGCATTTACTTTATATCTTTTATTTTATTTAAGCTTTTATTATCCTTAGATATGTATCGTAACTAATTCAGTTATCTGGGGTTGTGATGAATTCCAATATCACCGGTTTATAAGGGGTTATTTTATAGTTTGGGTAATATAAAGGTTTATTTATTAAGTCTTAAGATTAATGCTTCTTGTAAACTGGCATTTAATAAGATTGATCTGGTAAACTTAAAATAAACTTGAAAAATGAATTTGAGGTTTCAACCTTAGACTTAATAGCCCACGATCTTCCTTGAGGATAGATAACCCTTTAATAGATTTCCTTACAGAATAGACATATACCTGTCGGGTGGGGGTAGCCACAATTGGAACTTAATCTTAATGAATTCAAGTAACTTGGTTGACATAGACTTATGATTAATTGGGTTACACTGGGTATTTGCATCCGACCATCGACAGAGGCTTTTGCAGAATTTCGTGTTCCAGGTTAGTAAACTAATATATTACACAAACATAAAATAACCACTTCATCTTTAAAAAGATATTGGAATAATTCACAACCCTCGATAGTTTAATTATCTTGAATTTTCATCAATTTTCTTTCGCATTGTTTTGACTTGTTTTAAATTTAAAGTCACCATCTAAACAAACAACTAATCCATTAGATACTTGTAAAAATTTGGCTTCATTAATTAATAACTTAGGTATTAAGTCCTCGTAGGATCAATACTTTTTATACTACTTGAACGATACGTGCACTGGCGTTATACGAGTGTGATTGCACCGGTCAATGAACTCCATGAAGGAAAAGACCTTCAGGGAACACTTCCAAAAAGTAATTAGATATCACTTATGTCTGTACTACCTTCTCTCAAACCATAAAATCTGGTCGAATATCCCTTGAAAAACCCTAATCTGGTCGAACAAACATATCTGTCATTGAATTTGTAGATTATCAATTACCAAAGTCACAAATTGATTAATGGTCGATTGGATATATAATTCAAGTTAAATATTCGGCCGGACATGACTGGAACGTTATAGACTGTGATTACACAGACAAGCGGGAGCTCAGGGAGGGATTATGTCTCCAAAGGACACAAATACTTTGATCCATAATCCACCATACATTCTGAAATTATGAAATTGTGAGCTTTGAGATGGAAAGTGAGAAAATACACCTTATTCCTTGGAGTTCCATACTTTCTGGTGTGAATCCAACAATGAACTAACTTTAGAAGTTCTTCTAAGCCACAGTACATGTAAATGTACGACTTGAAGGCACCTATTTTATTTCTAAGTATTTTTGGACTTTCTAGTTTAACACATAATCTTCGGCTGGATATACATCACATCCAGCCAGACATGCACACACATCCGGCCAAGTGATAACAATGTTAGGCCACATTACTGTTCTATTTCGTTTTCATATTTCAATCCTTCACATTTTCTTTTAGTTTACGATTAATATTAATACACATACAATTGTTCACCCCATTGTTTAAATCATTATTACGTATGTTATGTTATGTTCTGTTTAGTTCATTATTGATATGCATTTTGCTTAGATATTTACGTTTTGACCCGTGATGAATATCTGACATGACTTATTACAAGTCCGATAGGATATCCCTTTATATATCGGGCCTTATGACCTTTTTCGATATATAGGAAAGAAATCTGGACATACATTCCATAACCGATTTTAAATGGATGGTAATATGGTTCACACTCGGTATACAGCTCCACGTATTATTGGGGGATGGCCATCTCAACTTATTTCATTAATATTATATCATTTCTAAAATACGTGTTTACTATCCTCAGCCTACTACTATTGCTAAATTAGATATTGTTGTTATTGTTTGGTCATTCAATATTTCACTATTATTATTGTGATTCTGAATTTTGGATTATACAGTACGTCCGACCAGACTTCCAGTATGTCCGGCCAAATATTGAACATTATATTCGGCCGACCATAGATATGTTCGGTCAGGCCTATCTGAGGCCAGACCCATTTGAGGCATGCTATAAACCATTTTAGTTGTTATCTCATTATCACTATAGTTTACTTATATATCTAAACTTTATTTGTTTACTATATTTAATTATATGCTTGCGCCTTATAAGCTTTATAAATTTTATCTCATGTGCCTGGATTATAAGATGTGGGGATACCTCATTTGAGCGTAAATATTATACTAGCATTAGTAAGTGACCATTCCGAATCCAAACGAATTTAAGGTCAGACCTTGCGAGGGGTGTAATGCAGCCTTAAATCATTTCCATTATTTCTTACTAGGCGGCGACTCCATTATTCTCTGATTAGTCCCCTCATGGGCCTATTCATCTCGCCGACATCTTAGGCATAGCGGAAACCCCACTTCGCTCCTATACATGGAGATTCTAGTGGGCATAGAGAATTGGCCCCCAAAAAATACCTTGTAGTATTTATGGCAAGATTGAGGTTAATCATGTATTCATCTATTGCATACTTTTTTAACATTAATGGCATTGTATATAGAGAAGTCATTTTCACTCAATGTAATTGATTGGTATGTAATGATAACCATCACTTGTTGGCATGTATCCTTGGATATTGGTGCGTTCATTTGGTCTATTGATCCTTTGAGTTGGGATACCTAGTTGTGGACAAGTTGTATATTTGGGTATAAAAAAGGTTCTTTCATTGGTCGAATAAACCCTTAGGTGGGGAGACCTAGTTGTGAACAAGACTTCAACGATAAATGCCTAAGTTGTACGCTTGATAAACCCACAGGAAAGACAATAGACATTTACCCTATGAAAAGCCTCTCTAACGCTTGTGTTTGGGCCCTACCAATTTGAAGTACTTTGATCCTTTTACCATGAGATGTAAACTTATTGGGCCTATTAAACTGGAGCAAGTTTGCATTTCGTGATGATTGGGTTAAAGTTATTTGAAATTTTAATAGGCTGCCATGTATGAAAACCTTGTTGGGCCTAAAATGCTTAGTTATAATCCAAATATACCAAACATGAGTCTGATACCCGTACTGGCTTTCATCTCGAAAAGTACGCCTTGTTTTTGCGGATTTGGATATTGATAAGTGTGGTTTATACCCACTTATTATGGCATTCTCAGCTTATTATTTTGTTATAATTCGAGATATTTAATATGATTTATAATTTATTTTATGTTTTATTTATAGGAGCATTAATATATGGATCGGGGAATAATTGCACGTGTTTTGGGAAATTTCGGGAAGACACAGGACGAGCAGGGAAGAATGGCGCCGAGGCGCCAAAATCCCATACAAGTTCCAGGGAGAATGGCGCCACGGCGCCATTCATCAAAAGCAATGGGCGCCGCGGCGCCCATTCATTAAGCAACAATGAGCGCCGCGGCGCCCATTCATTGATTAAACAAAGGCGCCGCGGCGCCTCCTCACCCATACAATTTCCCGACAATTTGGCGCCGCGGCGCTGCGGAGAAGAAAAGTACGCGCATATCAGGAAATTAATTTTAGGGTTTTTAATAATCCTAATGCTACCCAAAGACTCCCTGCCTCAACTATAAATATAACATTACATCCAACACTCAAAGGGGAGGCTAATACACTGCGCAAAACACAGAATTAAATATTTTTAGAGATCCAAGGAGAGGATTGAAGAGCGACAAGAGGAGACAAAGGCTGTAATATCCGGAGAGGAAGAGATTCAATTCGGGTTTTATCTTCTTATTTCTTTCTTTAAACTCTAATGATTTCCATTAAATTCGTGGCTTGATTATTTATTGTTTTATCTTTTGTCATGAATTTACTCCTTAATTTTGGAGAACGATTGTAATCTATGCTCAAACCTTGTATTTTATTTATCAATTTTGTTATGAAGTTTTATTAATTTATTTATATTCTTTTGAGTTTAATGCTTCTTGATTGTTGGCCACAATTTGAGATGATGAATGTTTAGAATCTATCACTCGAGAGAGGGGATTTTGAATAGATCTAGAGAATATAACCTAGGATTTTATAGAGTTCGAGAGAATCTGTAGTCCTTTGAAGTCGTTAAAATAGAATCACAAATCGTAATGAGTTATTAACTATTGGATTTTTATAGAGATAT
This sequence comes from Zanthoxylum bungeanum, assembly GCA_019454045.1. NCBI lineage: Eukaryota > Viridiplantae > Streptophyta > Magnoliopsida > Sapindales > Rutaceae > Zanthoxylum > Zanthoxylum bungeanum. Next base: position 144,371 of record SKCR01025376.1, read on the forward strand.
CGAAGTCTATAGTTGATAATATTTTCACTCGGCACTCGAGAGAGGGAGTGAATATTTTAGGATCTTGACTTATAAATAATATAACTGAACAAAGATTAATTGGCATGACAAATACATAGGAGACAGTTATGTGGAATCAGGATCCAGAATCTCTATCGTATTAGTTCCTCCTATTTTATTATTTTTATATTTTATTTATTTATTAAAAATATCTTGATTAATTATCGTCTAAATAAAGTTAGGATTATCAATTGTAGTACTTAATGCGAGTTAACGCAATCCCTGTGGGTTCGACACTCTAAACTCATTTATACTAAAACTTGACACCGTACACTTGCGGTACGATATAAAAATATCACAACAAGTTTTTGGCGCCGTTGCCGGGGATTGTTTGTTTAATTCACATTAATATTACTACCAAGTAATTTTAGCTTTAATTTAGAATTTTATTTTAATTTTAATTTTTAATTTTTAATTTTATTATTTTTATTTCCTTTATTTTTGTCTTAAGTTTTATTTTTATTTTTGTTTTTATTTCTTATTATTTTATTTTATTTTATTTTATTTTGTTTTATATTTTTTCGTACGAGGTGAGTTTGGAAAAGAAGCAATGGCAGATTCTATTGGTGCACTAATAGCTCAAGTATCATCCTTTACGACTCATCTAGAAGTATTGATAAATCAAATGAGTCAGCCATCTATTAAAGCTGTTTCTACTAATGGAATGCTTTTACCCAACAGAGGAGCAGGATTTGAACAAGTACAGTATGTGAACAGTCGGAACTTCAACAACTATAGAGGCAGTCTTATGCCTAATTATTATCATCCGAATTTCTCATATGCTGATATGGAGAACATTTTACAACCTCCTCATGGCTTCAATTATCCAAGAGCTGAGCAGAAACCTTCCTTAGAAGACCTCATGATCACGTTTGTAGCTACAGCTTCAGAGAGGTTTGAGAAGAATGAGTCAATGCTGGATAATATCGAAACACGAATGGGCAATATAGAGGGAAATATGAAATCTTTAGAAGCAAAAATTGAGTTGCTTGCTTCTTCCATGGCCAATCAACAGACATGGGATTTTCCGAGTGATACTGAAATCAACCTCAATGAGCAATGTCAAATTAGAACCTGTAGGAGCGGAAAAGAGTTTAAATACACCTCTCAGGACTTAGGCAGTAAAGAAGATGAAATGATATTTCAGGAGGAAACAATAACTGAAGAAGAAAACAAATGTGAATTGATAATGAGAGGTCAATATGAAGAAATCACCTTCAGTGTTTTCAGAGCCATGCCGAGTCCTCAATGTGATACCGAATGTCACATGGTAGATACAGTAGAAAAGGGAGTTGAAACCAGACAGGGTGAATCAGTAATTCAACAGCCTATGAGCATAATGCAACCATGTATAAAGGAAAATTCTCTGCAGCTAAACTCGAAATCACTCCCAAATGGCCGTAAAAAGAGGAAAAGAAATGCCAGTTCTCACTTAGAGATAATTCCTGGAAGATTAAAAAGAAAACCGAGCCAATTTTGCCGAATGTGCAGTCCAGATTTTCCAATTGAAGGGAAATCTACATATCCTGGGGGGCCATCTATAGATAAATCACACCACAGCCTGCCAAGCTATCTCTTTCATGTCATAAGAACCGGTGGATACCAAAGAAGAAAACAGATGAGATTACTCGGTTCACTACTTTTAAGCCACCATAACCATTTGGGTGGTTGCGTCTGGCTGAAGACGTTAAACTTAGCGCTAGCGGGGAGGCAACCCTTGCATTTATTTTACAATCATTTCCTTTATTTTTATTTTATTTTATTGTGTGCTATTTATTAATTTGCATGTTATTTATACAGGTAGCACGAAACACACAAAGCCAGCGCAACCAAATTCTAACCAGCAAGAGTCTGATCAACTCAATGCACGGTAGTGTTGTTCCTCACTCTTGTTCTTTAATTTTATATTTATCTTACATTGAGGACAATGTAAATTTTAAGTTTGGGGGTGTGTGCATGTTGCTTACTTGTTATTTAGTTGTTTAAATTTATTGAAAAAAAAAAAAAAAAAAAAATTTAGTCTTTGATAGTAAAGCATAAATCTTGTGATAATATTGTTTGTTTATGGGTGAAATTTTAGAAACGATAAGTGCCTAATTTACTTTTATCTGATGCCTTGAATAATTGATCTATGTTAGACTCGTAAGCACTTAAAAATAGGTTTTTAACAGTAAAACTTAAGTAGTTGACAATGTGACTAGTTGAAGAAATTGCATATCGATGAATGACCGTTTGCTTAGATATCTATCTTGATTTGCTAGTGTTATGAAGTATGGTATAGCTAAAAAGAAAATGTCTCTAAAGAAAGAAAATAAACCACCTATAACCGATAAGCGTGAAGCTACCCATGGGCGAGTATTAGGACCACCATGAGGAGAAATGCTACCTTAAAGGGTAGGTGTGTTGATTAAAAAAAAAAATAAAAGAGCAAAAAGAGAAGCAAAAAGAGACAAGAAAAAAAAAAAAAAATCATACCATACTGAGCACGAAATAAAGCAATTACAAAGCATAATTGAGATATCTAAGTTGGTTTGACCCATTGATTCTAATTTTTAAACGAAATCATTGAGTTGGCTTACTTAAGATCAAAGGTGTGATGAACCTTTACACACACACACCTTGAGTCTAGCTTAGATAATTTATTCGAGAATTTGGATTCGAGCTGCAATTGCGTACTTTGAAGATTCTTTGATTTCATTTATAAGCTTTCTTTGAGGATATATCGAGACTATGTTTTGTTATTTTTTATGTTTGCATGATTGTGTGTGATGACGTTTGTGGGTATCGTCACTGTAAGCCCTCACGAGACTATAACTCGTCCACTAGGGCCGCCTAGGGGTTTAAAGGCTTGTTGCATATGCTAAATGCAATCGTGATCCCTACGAAAGTGGCTTAGTTAATTTAGTAATTTTTAATTATTTATTTGAATTTAGTTTTTATTTTTATCTTTTGCTCGGGACTAGCAAAACCTTAAGTTTGGGGGTGTTTGATAAGTGTGGTTTATACCCACTTATTATGGCATTCTCAGCTTATTATTTTGTTATAATTCGAGATATTTAATATGATTTATAATTTATTTTATGTTTTATTTATAGGAGCATTAATATATGGATCGGGGAATAATTGCACGTGTTTTGGGAAATTTCGGGAAGACACAGGACGAGCAGGGAAGAATGGCGCCGAGGCGCCAAAATCCCATACAAGTTCCAGGGAGAATGGCGCCACGGCGCCATTCATCAAAAGCAATGGGTGCCGCGGCGCCCATTTATTAAGCAACAATGAGCGCCGCGGCGCCCATTCATTGATTAAACAAAGGCGCCGCGGCGCCTCCTCACCCATACAATTTCCCGACAATTTGGCGCCGCGGCGCTGCGGAGAAGAAAAGTACGCGCATATCAGGAAATTAATTTTAGGGTTTTTAATAATCCTAATGCTACCCAAAGACTCCCTGCCTCAACTATAAATATAACATTACATCCAACACTCAAAGGGGAGGCTAATACACTGCGCAAAACACAGAATTAAATATTTTTAGAGATCCAAGGAGAGGATTGAAGAGCGACAAGAGGAGACAAAGGCTGTAATATCCGGAGAGGAAGAGATTCAATTCGGGTTTTATCTTCTTATTTCTTTCTTTAAACTCTAATGATTTCCATTAAATTCGTGGCTTGATTATTTATTGTTTTATCTTTTGTCATGAATTTACTCCTTAATTTTGGAGAACGATTGTAATCTATGCTCAAACCTTGTATTTTATTTATCAATTTTGTTATGAAGTTTTATTAATTTATTTATATTCTTTTGAGTTTAATGCTTCTTGATTGTTGGCCACAATTTGAGATGATGAATGTTTAGAATCTATCACTCGAGAGAGGGGATTTTGAATAGATCTAGAGAATATAACCTAGGATTTTATAGAGTTCGAGAGAATCTGTAGTCCTTTGAAGTCGTTAAAATAGAATCACAAATCGTAATGAGTTATTAACTATTGGATTTTTATAGAGATATCGAAGTCTATAGTTGATAATATTTTCATATTTTCACTCGGCACTCGAGAGAGGGAGTGAATATTTTAGGATCTTGACTTATAAATAATATAACTGAACAAAGATTAATTGGCATGACAAATACATAGGAGACAGTTATGTGGAATCAGGATCCAGAATCTCTATCGTATTAGTTCCTCCTATTTTATTATTTTTATATTTTATTTATTTATTAAAAATATCTTGATTAATTATCGTCTAAATAAAGTTAGGATTATCAATTGTAGTACTTAATGCGAGTTAACGCAATCCCTGTGGGTTCGACACTCTAAACTCATTTATACTAAAACTTGACACCGTACACTTGCGGTACGATATAAAAATATCACAACAGATATCCTTAAACATTTTAATTCCATAAAAAAAATAATCATGATTACCGAAGGTCCAATTCATAATTTTTATACAATGATATTATCCTCATTTTAGGCTCAGTGATTTTTATAAATGGGCGGCCTTTATCTTTTAACGATGGAACGAAACTAAGGTAGTCAAGGTTTATCTCTTTAGCAAAGGAGAGAACGAGCATATGTACCCTCTGTTGGTGTATAAGCTAAGCCAAACCTAAGTACCATCTGTTAGTGCATAAGCTAAGCCAAACATAAGATATGAGAGTTAACACGTGTGTGGGAGAAATAAGGTTGGACAGATTGCATTTCATTCATATTATACATAGCATGCATACATGTATCATACTAGCCCATTATGGATAAAGCCATCATAGTTACACGTTGGGTTAGAGAGGAAGATATGTTAGTCAAGAAGCAATCAGCAAATTAAGAAATGGCCAACAGTAACAATTTGCGCATACACCAAATGAAGGATAAGTTGGAGAAAATTATTGAACAATTACTAACATTGGTCGTTGCTATGGTCAATTTCACGGCACCTTAGACGGTTAGGGTCGAAATGAGCGATAAGAGGCGTGAGTACAAGAAGCTCTATGGTCAAGGGTGACGTAAGAAGAATAGTAGAAGAAGATCATGATGCAGAATAATAGACACCATCCAAAAGAAACATTTCTCCAACCTTTAGAAACCTATGTCCCAGATCTTGGAAGAGCTTGAAAGATAAGGCTTACTAAAACTGTTAAATCCAAATTCTATGTGAAATCACTTGCAATAACCGACATAAAAATTTTCGAAATATTAGATAAAGAGACTTAGTGGATACTAGTTAGCACCTAAGTATTATTTATATACTAATATTTAATAGTGTGGGTGGTGTAATAGGATAAATAACTAACTAATCTTTTGGGCCAAGTGGACTTTGGGCCCATTTGGGCATGACCCACGCCCCTTTTTCTTCAACCCATTTTCTTTTCAATGCCTTTACTTCATCTTTCTTGTTCACACGACTAAAGCTTCTCCAATCTTCCATCTCTTTCTTTCAGTAAAGTGCAGTAACCCATTTTTGGTTCAGGGCAGTGAATGGCGGCAGCCTAGGTTGGTTCAAGGCAATGAACGATGGCAGCCCAATTAGGTTCAGGGCAGTGATTTGGGCAACGATTTTGAATAGATACCACCCTCTTCTTTTGGTGAATTTTGTTCTTGAAACCCTTGATTCAAGCTCCAAGTTCAGTATTGAAGGTTGTGAACTAGTAAACAACTAACTCACCCTTCTCTTCTCTCTCTCTCTCTGTGTTTCGGTGATAGCATTGCATAAACGGGGTGTTGCGTTTCAATCCTAAAGGTAATGTGTTTCATCCAATTGCTTCTTTTGGGTTTAATAATCTTGTTAATGGCTTCAACTGTGTTGCTTGTGATTTTGAAAAAAAAAAAATATAAGCTTGATTTGGGATTGTTAAGGACTTAATAATGAGATTTATGAACTTCTTTGTTGGGTTCCTATTATTTTGTAGCATTGTTCTATTTGGGTGTGTTACAATGGAGGAAATTTTTTTTTGGGGGGTCTATGATTTTCGTCCAATGAGGGATGGTTGGTGATGAGTTAGATTGATGAAGACCAACTTGGTATTTTGTTAGAAATTGGATCTTGTATAATGCGGTTAGGGTATTGATGAACACTAAAAAATGCATATTTATAATACGAAAAATCAATCATTTAACACTCATTGTTTCACTAATTCCTTTAATTTGGCACATTTGTGAAATAATATTTTACACTATGTTTTGTATAGTTTTATTGTGTATTTTTGTTATTTGGTAGGTAAAATATTGCTCGGAAGCTCGACAGGAAAAACTAGACTTGGAAAAAGGCTAAAACGGAAAATCAGCATGCACGTCTCATCGTGACGTGCCCATGAAAACAAGAAGACCACGAGCACCGACTAGAGCATCACAACATGTAGGGCTTTAGCATCGTGACACCCTCAATTACCAACATCTGTCAATAGCTGTCAACAACATCAACAACTGGCATCAGCGTCGTGACGCGCCAAGACACGGCATCGCGACTCGAAGACCTTATTTTTGCCTATAAATTGAAGCTTTCAGCATAATGAAATTTTCATTCTCTATAGATTTTTGGAGAGAGAGTGTCTTGTGTGTTTATCTATTTACGCTTTCTGTAATGACGTTTTCTTTCAGAAATAAAATTACGAGTGTTTTTAATTACAAAATGAGTAGCTAATTTCTTTTTGCTGGGATAAATGATGAAAATTTTATAATGAAAACTTAGATCAATCTCGCTTATATTATAATAAATAAGTTGAAATCTAATGATTAAAACTTGATTTAAATTTGGATTAGTTATTGACATATCTTGCTACCGCCTATATGGCTGGTTTTATATATTTTGGAATAACTAAGTACCTAACTTGACTTGTTATCGACAGAAATGAACACCACCTATATGTTTGGTTTTATATGTTTTGGCATAATTAATTCCTGAGATAAATTAATTGGGTAACAAGGATAATTTATATATTTTAATAAAAAGATTTCTAGATTTGAAATATTAAAAGTGGATCCCATAACTCAAGTATTTTATTTTATTATTGGTTTTTAGCCTAAAAGTTTCCAACTACTTCAACAAATCAAACATTTTTCTTTTCGATCTACTTATCATTCTATTTTACTAAATCTATTCCTTGTGGATAGACCCCAGACTTACTAGTTATTTTATTACTTCGACACTCTTATACTTGGGAGTAAATGAACCACTTTTTGAGCATGTCAAATTTTTTCCGCCGTTGCCGGGGAATTATTATTTAGTAGATATAATAACTATTGTAATTAATTTTCTTTTCTTTTTTTTTTAGTATTATATTTGAATTTTTTATATTTTTGTATATAGTTTATTTTTTTTGTTACATGAAACACTGGTCCCGATCATCTAGCAGTAGATTATATAGAGAGTCTCCATCACCTTCATCGTTTGTCAAAATGGCCGAGAATCAAAATGGAAATCCACCTGCCTAAGTTGAAAACCCAGTTGATCAGGAAGAAAATGAGTCTCACCATAACGATCATCTTAGGACACTTAGACAATTTATGAATCCCACTAGGACATGACCACCATCTTGCATTGATTTTCCTCCAGATGCAACATGTTACAATTTTAAATCAGGTATCATCCATCTTTTACCCATATTTTATGATCTAGAATCAGAAAATCCTTATCAGCACTTAAGGGAGTTTGAAGAGGTATGTAACACTTGCACATATCAAAATTGTAGCATGAATGTAATTCGTTTATAGTTTTTTCCCTTTTCTTTAAAGGATAAAGTTAAAATTTGGCTGCAAAACCTTAGGTTGGCATCTATTAGAACGTGGGATGATTTACAAGAACAGTTTCTTAATAAGTGCTTCCCCTTCATAGCACAATTTCCTTTTAGAGGAGAATCACAGCCTTCACACAAGAGTCAGCAGAAACACTTTACCAATATTGGGAGGGGTTTAAAGAGAAGTTAAATGTTTATCCACAGCACGGGTTTGAAACATGGAGGCTGGTTGCCTACTTCTACGAGGGTTAGCACCCCAAGGTAGGCAAGTAGTGGAGATGATGTGTAACGGATAGTTTTGAGATAAAGATCCTGAAGATGCACTAGATTACCTAGAACACATAGCAAAGGATGCATAACAATGGGTCACAATTGGAACCTATGAGTCGTCTATAAAACCACAGCCATTTGGTAGAGGTATGTTTAACCTTAGGGAAAACCATAATCTTGCTGCCAAGTATGCATCTCTCTCTAAACAAATTGAGGCTTTAGAAGCAGGGAAGAGTGATCATGTCAAGTCAGTTCAGGAAGTCCTATGTCAAATCTGTAATTCAAATGAATATGTCACATAAGTTTGCCCATATTTACCAGCCCTGAAAGAGTGTCTCTATGACTAAGTCAGTTCCATAAACATATTCAATAGACCAAATCCAAACCCATACTCAAAAACCTACAATTATGGTTAGAGCAATGATCCAATCTTCAATTGGAGGAATAATAACCAAACAAAATCATCGCAACAACCTCCCCAGGTTCACCAGAATTTTCAAAATTCCTAGAATTATGCACCATATGTCCCACCACCTAGGAAAACTATTGAGGATACCTTGAGTGCATTCATGGAGAAATATGAAGCCATCAATAACCAAAATGCACAAACAATACGTAATTTGAGAGAAAATTTTGCCAAAATCACATATGCATTAACCATTAATGGGAAAGGAAAGTTTCCTACACAACCACAGTCAAATCCCAAGAGTCATCTAAATTATCACGAGGGTAGTTCTGGAAATCAACACTTAGACCAAGTCAAATCTGTTATTACTCTTCGTAGTGGTAAGGACATCCACAGACTTATTCTCTGAACCTCGTAAAGCTGAGATTAAAACAGATCAGAGGGTAAGGAAAGGGGTTGATGAACCATTATCCGTCAATGATAATAATAATTTTTCTCATGCACCTCAATTTCCCTGATAAGCGGAAAATATAACAATATTTACCGCCCATTTTACTTAATATTTTGTATAGTTTCTCAGGTATTGTGAATATTTTGATGTGTTTTACGTTATTTTGTAGATAAATAAAATATCGGGACTCACTAGAATCAAATCGGGGCTACAATAGTGAAAACATATGAAAATAGGCAAAATGGGAAATTTACTATACACTCGTCCCGACATGCAAAACTCCACATGTCGCGATGCCTGGCGAATAATTCAGCTGCCGACACGCGTCATCACCACATCATCACGTGTGTCATCATCGCGTCATTATGATGTCATGTGTCATCACCAAGTCATCACTTGCGTCATCACCGTATCATCATGACGTCAGCGCAATTATTGATTTGCCGACAGCCGCCATCTACTGTAGCGCATCGCGACGCGCAATCTCTACACGTCGTGACGCGCACTGATTTTGAAGCCTATAAATAGAGGCCTGATTCAGAAGGAAAATTCATACTTTCTTCTGGGGAATTTCCTTAGAATACTAAAAAGAGAGTATTTTATTTGTTTAATTTCAGTTTTCTTGTATTTAATTTTTATTTTACGTAATAAATCTTTCTTTGTTTTACTTAAAAGTATGAGTAGGTAACTTATTTCTGCTGGGGTGAATGTGAAACTTTTATTATAATAATTTAGATTAATCTTCCTTATTTTATAATATATAAATTATCTTCAAACCTGATTTAATTGGATATCGCCTTATTGGTCGATTCGACTTAATTAAATTAATTTTAACCTGACTTAATTAGATATCGCCTTTATGGTCGATTGAAATTAATTAAAATCTGACTTAATCAGGATACCGCCTATATGGTCGGTTGGTAATATAACGCAAATTTATATATTATAATAAGGGAGATTTCTAGATTTGAAATAATAAAAGTGGATCTCCAAACCCCAATATTTTATTTCATTGTTGTAATTTTTACCTTTTTAATTTTCAAATTGGTTTTATAATGTTTTATTTATTTATGCCTTTAGTAGTCCTAGATATGTGTCGTAACTAAATAAGTTGTCTAGGGTTGTGGTGAAAACAAATATCGATGATTTAATAAGTTGACTTCTCATATGTCTTGTGTGATGTCTTGGTTTATTTATTGAGTCTAGTTCTTAAGGCTTCTTGTTAATTGGCCACTAATAAGATTGATTAGGTAAACTTAAAATTAACTTGGAAAATGGGTTTTATGTTTAGCCATAGACTGAATAGCTCACGATCTCATACTCACCGTAGAGATTTCCTTCCAGGATAAGAATATACCTGTCGGGCGTGGGTAGCCATAATTTGAACTTAAACTTAATGAATTCCGAGTTTCTTATTTAACATAGGAATATAGTTAATTGGGTTACTTTGGGTGTTTGCATCTGACCATCGGAGAAGGCTTTTGCCTAACTTCGTGTTCCAGGTTAATAAACTGACATATTTCACAAGCATAAGGTAATCAACTCATCCTTAGAAAGATATTGGTAGGATTCACAGCCCTGGAAAATTTCATATCATTATTTAAAACTTAAAATCTACCTTAGTTTTATTTACTTGTTTGTTTTAGATAAAAATCATCATCCAACCAACAATCGAATCAATTAGATACTCGTAGACATTTAGCTTCGTAAATTAATAGCATAGGTATGAAGTCCTAGAGGGATCTATACATTTTATACTACTTGAACGATATGTGCATTTACGTAATATGTGTGTTTACCACCGATCAAGTTTTTTGCGCTGTTGTCGGTGACTTATTTATCTTTTACTATTAATTTTGGGGTTAGAGACTTTACTTGTGTCTAATTTGTTTTTACTTATTTTTTTTCTTGTGTTTCAGGTTCTCCGACACTATATGAGAAGAAGCAAAAGCTTTGAAATCCGTCTGCTTGACCCAGAAATTGAAAGAACTATCAGATAGTTGAGAAGAGAAAGGCGAGAAGATCAATAAACACTTATCAACATGAACAATCAAGAACCTAAACCTTTGGAAGTTAAACCACCAATTCCCATTCGAGACAAAATAATTTCGGTGGTTGACGGCTTCATATCATGCATTGTACTTCTACTCTTACCAGTAAATACGTGTGACATCAAAATATGCATTCAGATGATACATCAATCAGTTCAGTTTGGGAGGAGTGCAACTGAAGATCTTAATGCCCACATCAGCAACTTCTTGGAAGTTTATGGCACATTCAATTACAACCGAGCAGCAGAAGAAGCAATGCGTCTGTGAGTGTTCCCATATTCCTTGAAAGACAGAGTTAAGGCTTGGTGTCATTCACTACTAGCAGGTTCCATCACAACTTGTAACTCTCTTGCCACCAAATTCCTTGCAAAATACTTTCCACCAGCAAGAATAGCAAAGTTAGGAAATGACATCACATCCTTTGTGCAATATGACTTAGAATCCCTCTGCGAAACATGAGAAAGATACAAAGAATTGCTCCGAAAATATCCACACAATGAAATTGCAAAGTGGCTACAAGTCCAAACCTTATACAATGGACTTTCTGGACTAATGAGAACCACAATAGATGCTGCTGCTGGAGGAGCATTAATGGAAAATGGAAAAGATCAGGCCTGCTACTTAATTGAAGAAATGGCCAACAACAATTATTTGTGGCCAATAGAAAGGAGTATGATCCATTGAATAGCTGTAATCCATGATGTAGGAACCAACACAGCTATGAATGCCAAGCTGGATCAGATATGAAAATGCCTAGAAACTCTTAGTATGTAGGTTAATGATGTATCCACAAGTTCACTATATGAAAGAACACCAGGGGTAGAATCTTACAACCAATATGATGAGACTGTAAATTATGTCAGCAATTTCAACAGATAGAGAAACAATCCATATTCCAATAGCTACAACCCATATTAGAGGAATCATCCCAATTTCCCATGGAGCAACACTTCAGGAGGGTACATGACCAAGAAGTACAAAAAAGAGAACTTTAGGAGGGTACATCCCAATTTCCCATATTGATGTACAAAAAAGAGAACTAACCAAGAGGGTACATGACCAAGAAGTAACATTCAATATTTTCAAATTCATGAAATTCCCAAATGACGAAATGGAGGAGTAATGTTTCAGACTTGATGTAATAGATAGTATCATCTAGAACACAGATGCAATGCAACTTTCCACTGACAAACTTGAAGCATGCATCACTAATAAGACTGATAGAGAATTAGATAATGAGATTCTGGAATTTATCAACTATCTTGATGGAGCCTCTCGCTTCAGAGCGACACCACAGGTGGAAAGCTTGGAACTGCCAAAAAAGGAGTGAATCAAGCCCTCTATTGAAGAACCACCGCATCTGGAACTAAAGCCACTTTCGAGCCATCTCAGGTATGCATACTTGCAAAACTCTTCTGACTTACCTATGATTATTTCTTCATCGCTAACTTGGGTGCAGGAAGATAAGTTGTTGAGAGTGTTACGCGAGCACAAGAGAGATATTGGTTGGACTATAGCAGACATTCGAGGCATTAGTCCATAATTTTGTATGCACAAAATCTTGATGAACGATGAGTACAAAGCCACAGTGAAGCATCAACGAAGACTGAATCCAATCATAAAGGAAGTTGTAAAGAAAGAAATCATCAAATGGTTGGATGCTGGCATCATTTACCCCATCTCTGACAACTCTTGGGTAAGTCCTATGCAATGTGTACCCAAGAAATGAGGAATGACTGTAGTCACCAATGAAAATAATGAGTTGATTCCAACAAGGACAATGACTGGATGGAGAGTATGCATGGACTACAGGAAGCTGAACAAAGCAACACAGAAAGATCATTTCCCACTACCATTCATTGACCAGATGTTACACAGATTGGCGGGACATGAATTCTACTGTTTTCTGGATGGAAACTCAGGATATAATCAGAATGCCAACACCTCAGAAGATCAAGAGAAAACCACTTTTACACGCCCGTATGGTATTTTTGCTTTCCTCAGTATTCCATTTGGACTCTAAAATACTACTGCCACATTACAACGCTGCATGATGGCCATCATTTCAGACATGAAAGAACAAAGCATGTAAGTCTTCATGGATGACTTGTCAGTGTTTGGAGACTCGTTCGACCACTGCTTGTAAAATCTAGAAAAAGTATTACAAAGATGTGAATATACCAACCTGGTACTCAATTGGGAGAAATGCCACTTCATGGTGCAGGAAGGCATTGTCCTGTGATATCGAATCTCACAGAAAGGAATTGAGGTAGACAAAGTAAAGATCAAGACGATAGAGAAACTACATCCACCATCATTCGTCAAAGGAATTCAAAGTTTTCTTGGGCATGCAGTGTTGGCTAATTATGACCCATAGCATCACTATTTTGTAAAGAACATGGTGTTCTTGTACATAATTAACTATGTGACAAAGGAAATTGCTCTTTTATCATTTGTAATTGGATTACCTAGATATATAAATGATAAAAGTCCATATGATTAGTACCGGATTATTAAGATATGAGACAATATTAATCCACTAAGGTTTAATCATTAAATATCCCTAATCGTAGTATTATCGAGACTGGACATCAATAATGTGAAATAGGCTAGTATTGCACTTGCGCGTGTTATGGAAGCTTGACGGCATAGTTCTCATATATTTAAGTATTGGATACTAATGCAAGTGTGATAGGAGGTTCTGTTTGCCGATGGTATGTGAACATCTTCGCTCTGGATAGACCCATCGGAGTCCAATTGGTAGTATGACTATGTGTCTATGAGAATCCAAATTAGGATAAGTGTATTTGGTCTTAACCTGAGACTTGCATCGCTAATACTTGCGATAATCAGTATACTTTGGTTTTGATCATCCGGGGCTTTAACAGGTTATGTGTATGCCTCTTCTGGGTATACTGAGAATCATAGTGTATTGGGTGTGATGTCAAGAAGGAAGTATCACTTCAGTCATATGGAGATGATGATCACGCAGGGATACAAAACTAGTACTCTATAGTGCTATAGCCATCGAGAAAGTATGACTAAGTCATGACTTTCCGATAATAAAGAGACTAGTTGTTAGTGATCCGATATATGTTTCGTACGGGGCAGACACAACTCCAGCCATAGGCCAATCATGTGACATCCGATACTGGATCGTAATACGCAATACTTAGTATACTACGCTTGATATAGATTATGTATTCCTTAAAAGAATATTTCTGGAGAATTGGGTAGGCACAGTGTTTTGCTAGAAGCCAACCATGTCTTGTAAATTGGTAAGAACGTGGTACCGGGTACGCACATGTTCGGATAGTCCGATTACCGCATTTATTGCCAACATATCCAGAGATCTTTTGGGTCGCTTCCCGAAGATTCACCTATGATATTTGACTCGAACAGAATTATTCTGAGATTAATTATGAGAGAGAATTAATCTGGGATTAATTACGGCCAGAATTAATTTGGGATTAATTCACAGAGAAAGAATTAATCAGAGATTAATTCGTCTAGAAGAGTGAGAATGCAATTAATTTGGAATTAATCGGTAAAATATATATTAAATGAAATCAGATTTCAAAGCAGAATTAAAATTGGGTTTTAATTCGGGTGAACGAATTAATTTAGAATTAATTTGCAAGCGACTCTCGTAATAATTTTGCTAGGCGTTATTATTTAATTAAATTGGATTTAATTACGTTGCAACAAAAAATTCATTTAATTCGGAATTTTATTAAATTTTATCGCGCATTATTATGCTTTTAGAATGCATGTTTAAGGGTGTATGATGAGACCTGATTAAAAATAATAAATTGGTTGCCAATTTACGCGAAAAACCCTCATTCAATATTAAGCATTTTTCCTTCCATTGAGTGGTTCTTTCTCAAAATCCAAGATTGGCATTGGTTTTTTGGCCAAAGTCAAGACCTTTGTCCATCGTGGATGTGTTTAAAACGCATAAGCTTTGTTCCATATCGTATGTATTGGGCGGTTGTGACTTGTTGGCCAAAGTCAAGGTCACTTCTTGTTCATCGACTTCGATTACGAAGCTTTCCCACTATCAATGGGTCACCCTTAATTGGAATCATTAAGTTTGTTGAGCCAAAGCCAAGGCTTAGTTGATTCAGAGGAAAATGTTAGGAAATATATTGGATATATTTACATATATTGGATATATGTTTCGGACTTGGAGGTCCACCTACTGGATCTAGGAATTGGATGAGATCCAATTGATCTTAGAGATCTACCTAGTTAAGTTTCATACAGCTTGTTGGCCAAAGTGAAGGTTGTGTGCTATTTAACGGGATTCTAGCCCACTAGGAAACTAGGTTTCCCGAGTACTCCACAGAGGGTTAGAGGCTCGCCGAAAAATAGTGGGAGACAAGTATTAAATTTGTAATTTCGTTTAGATTCTTGCCAATACGCGCTCATTTTATTTTTTCCTCATTAAAATATAAATATATTAGTTGGACTAATATTCAATTGTTGTTTTAATTGAACAGTTGGATTGTATTCAAACTACTTCATTTGTAGTTGGTTATATAGTTAGACTATAGTAATCAATACATTTGAAAGTAACCAATCAAATTGTAGTTAATTATATAGTTAGACTATAGTAATCATTACATTAGATTGTACCCGAAGTCGTTGATTTGATAGTTGGACTATAGCAATCATGATGACCTGAAAGATTGGCGTTAAATGACATAATCCTGGATGAAAATATCTTTAACGGCTTTAATTTTCCAGATTGGGAAAAGAATCTTAGGATAGTCCTGGGATCTGGGAAGTTACTCTATTTGATAGAGAAACCTATCGGCCCTGAGTCCGGAGTTGAGCAAATAGTAGAGCATGAACTTTGGAAGACTCATCGTGATGATAACTTTAGTGCTCAATTTTTTATGCTTGTTGCAATGACTCTTTAATTTCGTCGTCAGAACTAAGGATTAGATCCTTATACCATGATGTTGAAATTAAAGGATCTTCATAGATCTAACCTTAGATCTTAGAAGTAAGAATTGAAAAAGAAGCTATTTCACTCGCGCATGTCAGAGGGTACATATATCGAGCACTAGGTGTCGCAGATGATTGCTGACATCGAACAGCTTGGTCAGCTGGGCATTACCTACGAGGCCGAGACTTTCATAGATTTGATCTTACAGTCTTTACCCGAATGATGGGGTGGGTTCATCATGAACCAAGAGATAACTCTTGGAGAGTTAATGACTATGCTCAAGGAGGCAGAGCCAGATCTTCTAAAAGGGCAATAAGCGCAAGGCGCATTTTACTTCAACATCCCAGAAGGCCAAGGCTTGGCCGAAGGCTTCTAAGGGTGTGAAGAAAAGTTTAAGGCTAAATCGTCTTTATCTTCTGGGAAGACAAAGGACAGATCCCAAGATGTCTACCTATGCTGTGGCAAATGGGGTCACTGGAAGCGTGATTGTCATATGAACAAGGTAGACATGAAGGAAGTGAAGGTTGGGCAAGGCTCCGACTTCAGGTATGTTTGTTATAAACATGTCCACTACTATTTTTAAGAATTTGATTTTGATACTGGATGTGGTACATAAATATATGTACTGATGTGCAGAATCTGCTGATTAACAGGAGACTGGCTTCAGATGAGATCGACCTACAAGTCAGAAACGGGACGAGAGTCGCTGTTTTGGCTGTAGAAACCTAAGTTTTGGAACTTTCCTTAGGGCATGTACTTAAATTAGAAGACTGTTATAATGTACCTAGTTTGACTAGAAACATTATCTCTATATCTAGTACAACCCGTTCCAGAACACTGGGTGTTTTGTTTATAGAGATGATATTGAGATATACAAATTAGATGTGAATAACCGTATTTATATTTACAATATAAATGAATCTCAAACATATAAAATGACAAACAAAACGCTCAAATTGAATAAACCAAATGAGACTTATTTGTGGCATTGTTGTCTGTGACACATTAACACGACTTGTATATCCACACTTTCGAAGAATGGATACTAGGACGGATTTGATCCTAATTCAAATGAAGTCTACGAATCTTGTTTATTAGGTAAAATGCCTAAAACACCTTTTATATGGTAAAGGTGCACGAGCCACCGATCTGTTAACCCTCGTTCATAGTGATGTAAGTGGGCCCATGTCTAGCTAGGCTAGAGGTGGATATGAATACTTCGTAACCTTTACGGATGTGGCATCGCGTTATGGTTATGTATATCTTATGAAACACAAGTCACAAACTTTTGAGAAATTAAAAGAGTTTCGACACGAAGTAGAAAAACAGACCGGTAAAAGTATTAAAACATTACGGTTGGACCATGGTGGATAATACTTAAACATATGAGTTTCAAGATTACTTGAAAGAGTATGGTGTTCTTTCACAGTGGACTCCTCCCGGAACACCTCAATTGAGCTGTGTGTCCGAATGGAGAAACCGAACTTTGTTGTACATAATAAGGTTAATGATGATTCGCTATGAGCTACCAATTTCCTTCTAAGGATACGCATTAAATAGTGCAATATTTATTTTGAATAAGGTTCCGTCAAAGTCTATTGGACAGACTCTATTAGATATGGACAGGAAAGAAATTAGGTTTCTCATTCCTGAAGATTTGGGGACGCTAGGCGCTTTAAACGTTTGGATGGTACCAAACTTGAACCCAAATCGGATAAGTGCCTATTTTTAATTGGTTATCCTAGGGAAACCAAAGTATAGTACTTATACAACTCACAAGAGAACAATATAATTGTCGCTCTCCATGTAGTTTTCCTAAGAAGAATTCCTATATGCAGTGGTAAGTGGGAGGAAAGTAAAACCCGATGAAAATTGGAGTAATACTGTTCCTGGCACGGATCCCTTACGGAACACAAATAGTTCATCATGGATGAAACTGTACCACAATCTTCTAATACACAAGAACCGCGTAGGTCAGAGAGAGTCAGAAAATAACCTGGGAGGTATGGGTTTCTGATCTCACCTCATATAGATATTAATCTTATGAGGAAGATGGACCGACTACGTATGAGGAAGTGATACAAGGTATCGACTTCTTTTATGGTAAAGTGACATGAAGTCCAAAATGGATTCCATCTATATGAACCATGTTTGGATACTGGTTGATGCACCAGAAGGAGTTAAACCCATTGGTTGCAAATGGTCTTCAATGAAGTTTGACATGGATGGTAACATACAAACGTACAAAGCTAGGCTTGTAGCGAAAGGGAATCGTCATCAACATGGTGTTGATTACGACGAAACATTTTACCCGTTGCCATGATTAAATCCATTCGGATAATGCTTGCTATTGCTGCATATTTCGTTTATGAAATATGACAGCTGGACTCTAAAATCGCTTTCCTTAACGAAAACCTTTTGGAGGATGTTTGTATGTAACATCCTGACGGTTCTGTCGTGCCAAAACATGCAAACATTGCTAGCAAGTTAAATCGATCCATTTATGGATTGAAGCAAGCATTGAATTCTTGGAACCATCGTTTTGATGTAATTATAATGGTATATGATTTAATTCAAAACCAAGATGATTCTTTTGTATATAAGAGGGTTAGTGGGAGCGTACTAACATTCATTGTCCCTATGTTGATGATGTATTACTTCTCGGTAATAACATTCCCATACTATTATCGGTGAAAGCTTGGCTTTCATTAAAATTCTCCATGGAATACATGGGAGAAGCAGGCTTTATCCTGGGAATAAAGATCTACTGGGATAAATCTAGAAAGCTAATGACACAATCCCATAATTCGTACGTTTTGATATATACGCAACCTGATGTCTCATATATTTTGAGCATATGCAGTCACAATCAGGCCGATCCAGGTGATGGTCACTGGATTGAAGTAAAGAACATCATTGAGTATCTTGGATGAACTAAGGATGCTTTCTGAGAATATGGGGAAAGAAGAACTTGAGGTGACTGGGTTCACCGCTGTAGGTTTTCAAACCGATAAAGACGACTGTAAGTCACAATAAGGGTACATATCTAGTTTGAATAACGGAACAGTGAGCTGGAAATCTTCCAAGCAAGATATTGTTGCCGATTGAACAATAAAAGCGGAATATTGATGTAGCTGAGGGAGCAAAAGAAGCATTTTGGATCTAATAAAATTCCTAATTGGATTAGGAGTAGTTCTGTTAGAAGTTGAGCTAGGCTACAACATAGGCTAAGGAACCACGGTCTCATCAACGATCCATGTATGTACTTCGACTAATTCATCTTATTTATGAGATCATACATCGTGGCGATGTGATGATCGAATAAATCGCATCAGATGATAACCTTGCAAATCCGCTAACGAAAGCGATATCTCAGCAAAAGCATGAGTGACCCGTACATAGTTCAAGTGTTGGACACTTGAGTGATTGGCTATAGGCCAAGTGGGAGATTGTTGTATAATTATGACCCATAACATCACTATTTTGTAAAGAACATGTTGTTCTTGTACAAAATTAACTATGTGACAAAAGAAATTGCTATTTTATAATTTGTAATTGGATTATATGGATATATAAATGATAAAAGTTCATATGATTAGTATCAGATTAATAAGATATGAGACAATATTAATCCACTAAGGTTTAATCATTAAATATCCACAGTCGTAGTATTATCGAGATTGGACATCCATAATGCGGAATAGGCTAGTATTGCACTTGTGCGCGTTATGGAAGCTTAACGACATAGTTCTCATATATTTAAGTATTGGATACTTATGCAAGTGTGATAGGAGGTTCTGTTTGCAGATGGTACGGGAACAGCTTTTCTTTGGATAGACCCATCTGAGTCCCATTGGTAGTATGGCTATGTATCTATGAGAATCCGAATCAGGGTAGGTGTATTTGGTCTTAACCTGAGACTTGCATCGCTAATACTTGCGATAATCAGTATACTTTGGTTTTCGTCATCCGGGGCTTTAACAGGTTCTGTGTACGCCTCTTCTGGGTATACTGAGAATCGTAGTGTATTGGGTGTGATTTCAAGAAGGATGTATCACTACATTCATATGGAGATGATGATCACGCAGAGATACAGAACTAGTACCCTATAGTACTATAACCATCGGGAAAGTATGACTAGGTCATGACTTTCCGATAATAAAGAGACTAGTTGCTAGTGATCCGATATATGCTTCGTACGGGGCAGACACAACTCCAGCCCTAGGCCAAGCATGTGACATCCGATACTGGATCGTAATAGGCAATACTTAGTATACTACGCTTGATATAGATTATGTATTCCTTAAAATAATATTTCTGGAGAATTAGGTAGGCACGGTGCTTTGCTAGAAGCCAACCATGTCTTGTAAATTGGTAAGAACGTGGTACCGGGTACACACGTTTTCGGATAGTCCGATGACCGCATTTACTGCCAACATATCCAAGGATCTCTTGGGTCGCATCCCGAAGATTCACCTATGATATTTGACTCGAAAAGAATTAATCTTGGATTAATTATGAGAAAGAGAATTAATCTGTGATTAATTACGGCAAGAATTAATCTGGGATTAATTTACAGAGAAAGAATTAATCAGGGATTAATTCTTCTAGAAGAGAGAGAATGCAATTAATTTGGAATTAATCGGTAAAATATATATTAAATGAAATCAGATTTCAAAGCAGAATTTAAATTGGATTTTAATTCGGGCGAACGAATTAATTTAGAATTAATTCGCAAGCGACTTTCGTAATAATTTTGCTAGGCATTATTATTTAATTAAATTGGATTTAATTACGTCGCAACGATAAATTCGTTTAATTCGGAATTAAACGAACCCGGGCCCGAGCGAAGTTGCGTGTTGGATTAGCCGACTTAAATTTGGAATTTAATAAGTCCATTTTGTAACTCAATTTGTAACTTAGAGGAGCCGATGCCGCGAATGACTCATTACGAACCTATTCAAAGAAGAACTCAACAACATACCATGAAGCAAGATTTGAAGACCAAGGGATTTCTTGGATTTATTGTACTAATTAGATTAGTATAGAAACATGAGAGCCTAGTTAATGCAATTTATGGATGTATGTAAAACTACATTCCATTACGAGTCCGTAAAAAAAAAGGGACCAAAATGGAGTCCGGAAGCTCCGGAACGGAGTAAATGAAGTTCTAGTGTTCAGACAAGCGTTCGAACGCAATACAAACGAAAATCCACTGCAGGAAAACATTCGAACGCCCTTCAAATGCCACACAAAAGTTTTCAGGCCCGGACCTGGCTTAATTTGAATGTTTAAATTGTTTATTAACATGTCATATAGCCTAGGGTGCCTACTTTTTGCATTTTCATATGCCATAACATGTAGACATTCATGGTATTCAAGTCATAAAATATGATTTTATGTAAATTTAAAAGTTAAATAAGAATATAAGATGCTTGTTAACTGATTAATAAGATTAATTGGTTTAAAGGTTTAAAAATTACGAATTCAAGTTTTAAAAATAAATGGACCTTATGAGTACATTATTTTCCTTGGTATATCGGATTGAAACCCAGACGTAAATTCCATAGCCGGTTCTGAATGGACGATAATATGGTCTGCACTCGGGATACAATACCAAATATCTTTGGAATAAATAATGTTCTTTTATCGATTAAATGGTTTAATGACATTTGGTTCGTTCGTTGAATTCTAAATTTTAAAACCTATAAGTGGACTAATAATTTAAGAGTTAAAATTGATTAGATTACTATAACAATTTGATTAAATTAGTTTAATTAAGTTAATTTGTTAGTATAGACTAATCGGGATTAGTGAATAAAATTTTAAGAGTTAAAATTGGTTAGATCACTATATTATCAACTAGTATTAATAAGGTTATGACTTTAGCTGAGCATAATCTAAGATTCATAAGATACTAGTGAGATAAAAACCTTACACTTTAAACTAGTGAGTGGGAGAGGGGTATACCACAATATATCCCACGATCTCCATTGTTATCCAGAAATGTGAGATTCAATAGGCGCCTCGAGACGGCTTTGCTTTCGTCCCCCTACGGATGGTGTCCTTTTTGGGTCAATATCATGTTTGGATTCTGAATGGATAGTGACTCTAGATGTATCTGGTGATTTGACATACCCTACGGCGACACTTCACTAGTTAAGTCCAAGGGTTCCGAAATAATGGGTCACACTCACAAATGAATGATTAAGTTGTTAATAAAAGCTTCATTGATCAAAATAACATAGTTGATTAATATAGAAATAAGAGTTATTTCAGATATATTAATCAATTGAGAATGTCTCAGTCTATCATGCGAATACTTGACCTACCCTACGGCGGCACTTATTTGTGGGATGATAGATAACTGTGGCATAGTAATTCTTTTAGGTTTCTAATTCATTATACATTGATAATGCATCATGTTTAATTTTATGCCTAAATGTTTGATAATTTAATATGCGACGAATGAATGTTAAATGTGCGTTTATTATTTTTTCAGCCATGGCATCTACAATAATCTCAATTCTCAAACAACAAGAAAAATTAACCGGGGATAATTATGTTAAATGGAAAAGTCACATGAATGCTATATTGGTCTGCGAAGACCTTAAATTTTTCCTTATGGAGGAATGTCCTCCTGAGCCAGCACCAAATGCTGGCAGAGCTGCATGAAATGCCTATAATAATTGGATTAAAGCTGATGAGAAAGCCCATAGCTATTTGATAGCATCCATGTCTGAGGTTCTTACTGCACAGCATGAGCCTATGGCGATAGCATCAATGATTATGCAGTCATTACATAACATGTTTGGGCAACCTTCAGACCGGCAACAACATGAGGCAATAGTCTCTGTATTGACCACTAGAATGAAGGAAGACACATCAGTCCGAGACCATGTGTTAAGGATGATGTCTCATCTTAATATGACTGAAACCTATGGTGCACGTATCAATGTGCAAAGCCAGGTGACAATGATCCCTTCCGAAGAGTTTCCTGCAGTTTAAAAACAATTGCTCTATGAATAAGTTGACTTTTACGTTGACTGAACTACTTAATGAGCTCACTAATTATGAGTCCGTTATGAACAGTCCTCGTAGGTCCAATGTCGAGGCAAATGTTTCCGAATCTTATAAATCTGCAAAGAAGAAGAAGAAAGGCAATTGGAAGGCAAAGGAAAAACCAAGGAAAAAGAAGAACAACAAAGGGTCCAAACGAACCAATGCCAAAGGAAAATCTATTGTGAACAACAAGGGCATTGGAAAAGGAATTTTCCAAAATACCTTGCTGAGCTTAAAGAGAAGAAGAATACAGGTAAATATGATTTACTTGTCATTGAATCTCTTTTGGTGGAGGATGATAAATCCATATGGATTGTTGATTCTGGTGCCACTAACCATGTTTGTTGTTCTTTGCAGCTACTTGACTCATGAAGGGACCTTGTTGAAGGTAGATTTACCGTGAGAGTAGGGACATGGGATGTTATTTCAGCAAAAGCAGTGGGAGATTCCAAGTTAAACTTTAATAATAGTTATTTATGTTTAAATGGTGTGTTATATATTCCTAGTTTTCGCAGGAATTTGATTTCTGTAACAAAACTTATGGAATGTGGTTTTTCTATTTCATTTAATGATAGGTCGGTTATTATTAGTAGAAATAAATTAAAGATATGCACATGAAACTATGAAAATAATCTATATGTATTAAGGCTGTTAATGCATGAATCACTGCTTAATACTGAAATGTTTAAGATTGAAAGATCTAAAAATAAACGGGAAAAGATTTCTCATTATGATACCTATTTATGGCACCAAAGACTTGGTCACATTAACCTTGACCGGATAGATAGACTAATTAAGAATATAGTTTTAAATTAGTTAAAACTAGGTACTTTACATGTCTGCGAATCATGTCTAGAAGGCAAAATGACTAAGAGATATTTTACTGGAAAAGGGATAAGAGCCAAAGAAACACTTAACCTAATACATTCAGACATTTGCGGACCAATGAATGTAAAAGCCCGAGGTGGTTTTGAATATTTCATCACTTTTATTGACGATTATTCCATATATAGGTATGTTTACCTAATGCAGCACAAGTAAGATACATTTGAAAAGTTCAAAGAGTATCGTGCTGAGGTTGAGAACCAGTTAGGTAAAAGCATCAAAATTCTACAATCAGATCGTAGAGGAGAATACCTTGATAGAGATTTCGAGGAATTCTTAGTTGAGCATGGAATTGTTTCATGACTCACATCACCTGGAACACCACAACAAAATGGTGTTGCAGAATGGAGAAATCAGACCCTACTAGACATGATGAGATCAATGTTTAGTTATATCACTCTACCTAGTTCATTCTGGGGGTATGCATTGCAAAGTACAATATATATCCTGAATGTAGTTCATTCTAAGTCTATTACTAAGACTCCCTTAGAGTTGTGGAATAGTCGTAAAGCTAGTTTGCGACATTTTCGCATATTGGGGTGTCCGGCACATGTGCTAAAGAACAAGACTACTAAGTTGGAACCACGTTCACAGGTGTGCCTATTTGTAAGTTATCCTAAGGAAATTAAGGATGGATTCTTTTATAGTCCAGAAGATAATAAAGTATTTGTGTCGACAAATGCTACATTCCTTGAGAATGACTATATGAGAGTGTTCAAACCTCGAAGTAAAGTGTTACTTGAGGAGTTACTTACTGGTACGACCAGTACACCATTGTCAAATGTTGACAAAGACATTACAACTTCTACATCTGAAATTCAGATGTAAGTTTATCAGGATACCATACCACCTAGACATAGTGGGAGGGCTGTAAGACAACCTGAACGCTATCTAGGAAATGGTGAGGTGCAAGTTGTTGCATCTTGTGATGGTATAGATGATCCATTGACCTATCGTAGTGTAATGGAAGATTCTGATAAAGAGGAATGGCTCAAAGCTATAAACCTCGAGATTGAGTCTATATACTCCAATTCAGTCTGGGAACTTATAGACCAACCTAATGGAGTAAAACCCATAGGTTGCAAGTGGATCTACAAGAGAAAAAGAGGAATAGATGAGAAAGTACAGACTTTCAAGGCTAGGCTAGTGGCAAAGGGTTATACCCAAAATGAGGGAGTTCACTATGAAGAAACTTTCTCGCCAGTAGCTATGCTTAAATCCATCAGGATTCTTCTTTCCATTGCCGCATATTATGACTATGAGATTTGGCAAATGGACGTCAAGCCTGCATTCTTGAATGACAATCTTGATGAGAGTATCTATATGGTACAACCAGATGGGTTCATTACCCAAGGTCAAGAGCAAAAAGTTTGCAAGTTGCGAAGGTCCATTTATGGAGTTAAGCAAATATCTAGATCTTGGAACATAAGGTTTGATACTACAATCAAGTCTTATAACTTTGAGCAGAACATTGATGAGCCTTGTGTCTACAAGTGCATCAATAATGGGAATGTGGTTTTCCTTGTGTTATACGTTGATGATATTTTACTCATTGGGAATGATGTAAAGATATTATCATATGTGAAAATCTGGCTAGCTAACCAATTCCAAATGAAAGATTTGGGAGAGGTAAGTTATGTACTTGGGATGCAGATCATTCGGGATCGCAAGAAACGACTGTTAGCAATGTCTCAAGCAACCTATATCAACAAGATTCTTATACGATTTGTTATGAAGAATTCTAAGAAAGGTAATTTACCTTTCAGGCATGAAATTCATTTGTCTAAGGAACAGTCTTCTAAGACACCTCAAGGAGTTGAGAGATGAGACATATACCATATGTTTCAACAGTTGGAAGTCTTATGTATGATATGTTATGCACGAGACCAGACATCTGTTTTACAGTGGGAGTAGTCAGTAGGTTTCAATCCAATCCAGGATTAGATCATTGGGTAGCGGTGAAACATATTGTCATGTTTCTTCGGAGAACGAGAAATTATATGCTTGTATATATAAGTCAGGATATGATTATGAGAGGATATACAGACTCTGATTTTCAAACAGATGTCGATTTTAGGAAATCAACATCTGGATCAGTGTTCACCCTATGTGGTAGTGCTTGTTTTGCTGACTCCATCATGGAGGCTGAATATGTAGCAGCATGTGAAGCAGCTAAGGAAGCAGTCTGGCTCCATAAGTTCTTGGCAGATCTGGAAGTTGTTACAGATATGGATAAACCGCTCACACTTTGTTGTGATAATAGTGGTGCAGTGGCAAACTTTAAAGAAGCAAGAAGCCACAATATGGTTTAGCATATTGAGAGGAAATATCACCTCATCATGGAGATAGTGCAGATAGGAGATGTCGTTGTCACGCAGATTCCATCCGCAGACAACCTGCCATTTACAAAGACCTTATCGGCTAAAGTGTTTGAAGGTCACCTAAAAGGTTTAGGATTAAATGACATGTCCCATTTTCTCTAGTCCAAGTGGGAGATTTGATAAGCAGTAAATATATCAATATTTATCGTCCCTTTGACCTAATATTTTGTATAGTTTCTTGCGTTTTGTGAATATTTTGATGTGTTTTGTGTTATTTTGTAGATAAATAAAATAACAGGACTCTCTGAAATCAATTTGGATACAAAACAGCGGAAAACAGATAAAAAATGGCAAAATGTAAATTTCCTGCTAAAATGCACCGTTTGCAAAAATGGGCCATGCTAAAATACGCCGCCTCCTATCATGCGCCGCTAACATACACCAGACATGTGTCACAATCAGAGAAGTTTGCTAACATGAACACTTACTAAAATGCGCCATGTCATGTGTCAACATCACAGTGAATCTACTAACATGCGTCGGACACGTGTCATCATCTCATGCTGCCGACAATCCACATCTTTGCTAACATCAGCACGCGAGGTGCACACACTAACGCGTCGCGACGCCGAGCCAATAATTCTGCGGACAGCCACATGTCCTCATCTCCGGAAGCCACACGCCACGTGGCGCAAATCAACGACGAATCGCGACGCGCAAGATTATGCACGTCGTGATGCGTGAGAACCATGGACGCTGGTAGCGCCGTTACTGGGGACTTATTTATCTTTTACTATTAGTTTTGGGTTAGATACCATTACTTGTATCTAATTTCTTTTTACTTATTATTTTTGTTTTCTTTTCTTTCAGGTTCTCAGACACTACATGAGACGAACCAGAAGCTTTGAAATCTGTCCGCTTGACCTAGAAATTGAAAGAACTATCAGACAGTTGAGAAGGGAAAGGCGAAAAGGCCAAGAAACACTGATCAACATGGAACCTGAACCTTTGGAAGTTACACCACCAATTCTCATTTGAGACATAACTATTCCAGTGGTTGACGACTTCATTTCCTGTATTGTACTTCCTCCATTACCAGCAAATACGTGTGACATCAAAACATGCATTCAGATGATACAACAGTCAGTTCAGGGGGGAATGCAACTGAATATCCTAATGCAATAACCGCAACATCTTGGAAGTTTACGGCACTTTCAATTACAACCGAGCAGCTGAATAAGCAATGAGACTCAATGTTTTTCCATATTCCTTGAAAGACAGAGCTAAAGTTTTGCTACATTCACTACCAGCAGGTTCCATCACAACTTGGAACACTCTAGCCACCAAATTTCTTGCAAAATAATTTCCACAAACCAGAACTGTAAAGTTGAGGAATGACATTACATATTTTGTACAACATGACTCAGAATCCCTCTGCGAAGCTTGGGAATGGTACAAAGAGTTGCTCAGAAAATGTCCTCCCCTTGAAATTACAAAGTGGCTACAAGTCCAAACATTCTACAATGAACTTTCTGGATTAATGAGAACCACAATTGATGTTGCGGCTAGAGGAGCTTTAATGGCAAAAGGAGAAGATCAGGCTTGAGACCTAATTGAAGAAATGGCCAACAACAATTCTTTGTGGCCAACAGAAAGGAGCATGATTCAACGAATCACTGGAATCTATGAAGTTGGAGCCAACAAAGCATTGAATGCCAAGCTGGATCATATATGGAAACTCTTAGCACACAAAACAATGTAGGATCCACAAGTTCACCATATGGAGGAGCACTAGAGACAGAATCATACCACCAAAATGAAGAGACGGTGAATTATGTCAACAATTTCAACAGACATGGAAACAATCCATATTCCAACACATACAACTCAGGGTGGAGGAATCATCCCAATTTTTCATGGAACAACAATTCAGGGCAAAGGAACAATCCACCACTAGGATTCCAATAGCAAAAAAAAGGCTAAGAGTATGAAAAAGAACCAGGAATAACACAAGTGATGGCTGTAGGCACTGTATTTTTTTGCATAAGCCCGATGATGAGCCTCGTATGGAGGCATTACCTGAAAAGTTACGAAAGTTGCGAAAAACAAATGCCCGAAGAAAAAAAAAACCTCCAAAACTAGCCCCTCATTGGTTTCGGACTCACTAGCCAGCCTCGGAATCGCTCAGTCAGCTTCAGCTCCAAACCTTATCCACACGGCCCAAAACCCTCATGCATGTCCAAAACCCCATGCAACACTCGGCCATGAACCCATGCAATCCACACGCCCAAATCCTTTCATCACTTGCCAGAATTAACAAAGATTTGAAATCCCCTTCTTGCCAATTCAATGAGATTTTGGGATCTCATACTTACCAATTTAACAAGATTTGAGATCTCCTCATCACCATATTTATGAGATTTTATTCCCAAAATAATTTGAGAATATATCTCCCAAATTTCCATGATTTGTTTCCTTATTTGGATAGGCTCTTGGACGGAAACCCTAGAAAAAAACATCACCGAAACACAAACAAAAAAACCTAGACTAATCACCGAAAATACCAGAAGAAACAATCAATCACCGAAAAACCAGAAGAAACAACCAATCACTGAAAAACCAAAAGAAACAACCAATCACTGAAAAGACTAGAAGAAACAACCAAAACAGCATCCAAAAACAACAAAAAATAGCAGCCAAAAACAGCAGCCAAAAACAACCAAAAACAGTAGCCAAAAACAACCACCGAAACAACAGCAAACCATCAAAATAGAAAACAGTAAACCACCGAAACAACAACCAGAAAACAGCAAAACAGCAACCAGAAATAGCAAAATAGAAACCAGAAATTAGCAAAACAGCAACCCGAAACAGTGAACCAACAACCAGAAACAACAAACCTTGAAACCAAGCTTCGATCCTTCCGGCGGCGGCCTAACACACTTCTGAGAAAACAACATAAAAGGTAAGACCTGAGGGCACCCTTACCATATTCATTTTATAGTTTTGGACGCTGCATGTCTGGCTGGATGTGAAATACGTCCAGACGGGTATGCGAAGTCCTACATCCATGACGGCGAAATTTCTGGTCACATTTTTTTCTTTCTTTGGCATTTCGTTATTTATCTTTTTTAAAATATTTATTCACTTTTATTATTGTTTTATTATTTCGCCTTTATTTTGTTTATTTTTCTTTCATGTTGATGATTATACGTATATGCATTGTTATATTGTCTATTATTTTTATCCGTTTACATTGCATTGATGATTATGTATGTTATTATCCCTTGCGGTATATCGGATGGAAACCCAGACGTAAATTTCGTAGTCGAATCTAAATGGACGGTAGTGTGGTCTATACTTGGGATACAACTCCACGTGCCACTCGGGAAATACTAGTATATGCGTGATTAACCCCCATTTTGTTTGCTATTTATTTATTGACGTTTTTCTTGCTTTTGATTGTTTATTATAATTTTCTTTATCGTACTCGTATTTCTTAATTTAATATGCTTTTAGAACTACATTATTGTGATTATTATTTTGGTTGGGTATGTTATTACATTTTTTAACAGCAACCCGAACCAGAAATAACAAACCTTGAAACCAAGTTTCGATCCTTCCGGTGACGGCCTAACGTACTTCCGAGAAAGCAACATAAAAGGTAAGACCTGAGGGCACCCTTACCATATTCATTTTATAGTTTCGGACGCTGCATGCCTGGCTGGATGTGAAATACGTCAAGCAGGGTATGCGAAGTCCTACATCAAAGACGGCCAAATTTCTGGTCACATTTTTTTTCTTTCTTTGGCATTTCGTTATTTATCTTTTTTTTTTTATCTATTTATTCACTTTTATTATTGTTTTATTATCTCGCCTTTATTTTGTTTATTTTTCTTTCATGTTGATGATTATACGTATATGCATTGTTATATATTTCCATGTCTATTTTTTTTATCCGTTTACATTTCATTGATGATTATGTATATTATTACCCCTTGCGGTATATCGGATGGAAACCCAGACGTAAATTCCGTAGCCGAATCTAAATGGACGGTAGTGCAGTCTATACTTGGGATACAACTCCACGTGCCACTCAGGAAATACTAGTATATGCGTGATTAACCATCCTTTTTGTTTGCTATTTATTTATTGACGCTTTTCTTGCTTTTGATTGTTTATAATAATTTTCGTTATCGCACCTCGTATTTCTTAATTTAATATGCTTTTAGAACTACCTTATTGTGATTATTATTTTGGTTGGGTATGTTATTACATTTTTATATTCGCTTTTATGCATGAATTACATTAAGACTTGGCTATATCATTGTGTGACCCGTCCATTATACTGGCATAAGTAAGGGACCATTCCGAACCCAACTGTTTGAGGTCTTCCCTTGCGAGGGGTGAGTGCGGCCTTAAATCTTTCCCAGTTTACACTGGGTGGCGACTCTTTTATTCTCCGGTTTACTCCCCCGCGGGCTAGTCCGTTCTCTCTATGAGCTATGACCTCAACAGTGTCGTGGTCGTCGAACATCATTGGCATATCGGTAAACCCCCATTCACTCCTATAGATGGTGACTCCACTGGGGATAAAGAATCGGCCCCGAAACAATGACTTATAGTGTCCGTGGATTTGGCTTTGGTTAACCAAGTCTCATATACTTTGCATACCCTTCTTACCCCGATGGTGTCATGTATCGTGAAGTCACTTTCACTTAAGGCGGCAGATCATTATGTGATGATAACCATCATTCGTTGGCACATACCCTAGGGTATAAAAAAGGTATGCTCACTTGGTCGCTCAAACCCTTGAGTGGGGAGACCTAGTTGTGTGAAACCCTTCACCGATGAGAGCCTTGTCCATACCCTTGTAAGCCCACATACGAACCATAGTTATGTGTCCTATAGAAGCCACCCACATGCCTGTGTTTGGGCCCATTATCACTTGGATCCATTTGGGCTTCTCGTCGTGGATATGAACTTGTTGGGCCACTTAAACTGGGCGAGTTTGTATCTTATGATGATTGGGCCAAAAAATTTCAAAGTGACGATGGGCGAGCTTGTGCTTGGGCCCCCTTTCATTTGAAGTTATTTAGCCACCTTATCGCAAAGTGTAAACATGTTGGACATTTTCAGCTGGGACAAGTTTACACCTCGCGATAATCTGATTGAACACTTTAAAATGATAACGGGCCAACTTGTATGAAAACCTTGGTGGGCTTAGAAGTCTAAACATGATCCAAATATTCCAAATGCATTAGTCTGATATCCGCACTAGCTTTCATCCAGGAAGGGTACGCTTTGTTATGGCATATTTGTATACTTTTGGATACCTCTAAGTCCATCTCTGCCACAATCGTGATTACCGAGGGCCCAATTCATCATTTCTAGACAATGGCACGATCCCATAATAGGCTTAGTCAATATTGTAAATGGACGGTCTTTGTCTTTTACTGATGAAGAATGACTGAGGTAGCCAAGGTTCACCCCTATAGCGTAGGAGAGAATGATTTTGTGTACCCTACATTGGTGTATAAAATGAGCCATATCTAGGGCAGAAATGGACTTACCACGGGTATGGGAGGAATAAGGTCGGAAGGGTATATGTTGTTTTGATAACCACATGCATCTCATGCATCTCATGCATCCACGCATCATGCTAACCCCTTGTCTTAACAGCCATCATAGATATCCATTGGGTTAGAGAAGAAGAAAGACTTGTCAAGAAGGGGTTAGCAAGCATGTATGCGTCAGACAGTGAAGGTTACCGCATGGATCAATTGGAGTCCAACATCACCAAAATTACCGAGCAACTACAAACTTTGACCAACGTCGTGGCCAATCTGACAGTACCCCGCAAAGTGGGAACATAAAACAACGAAAATGGAAGGTGTGGGGAGCCCCCGAATAGGTTGAGAGAAGAAATCCATATTTTTGATGATGACATGGCTGAGTATGCCGCGGGAAGGATAGTCGGGCCTCAGGCAGAGTTACAAAAACTCAGAGAGCAAGTAGAGTCAGTTACCCGTAAGATAAAGGAAAAACATGAAGATATATTAGACTATGATGCGATGACTTTCGAAGAACTACTGCCTCCCCAGTTTAAGATGTCCAATATGGCCAAATTCAATGGAAACGGAGATGACTTTCGAAGAACTACTGCCTCCCCAGTTTAAGATGTCCGATATGGCCAAGTTCAATGGAAACGGAGATCCTAGGGTCCATCTCTGACAATATGTTTCAGTGATGAGTACAGTGGGTTTGTCGAAACGCCAAGTGCATATGATGTTTGGGATGTCACTGGAAGGGGCGACCCTAATATGATATTAGGGGTGGCAAAACGAATCAACGAATCGAATTTGTATCATAATGATATCATGGCCTGGAGAGAAAGGTCAGTGATGACTGAGGGCATTAGCATAGGCCTTTCTGAACCAGTATGTCACGGACATGGAGATAGACTTATCACTCCGTGACCTAGAAAACACCAAACATAAGCTAGAATAGACCTTCAAAGATTATATGGATCGTTGGAGAAGCCAGCTCTTGAATATGCAGACACAGCCTTCGGAGAAGGACCAGATTAAGATGATCATTAAGGGCACCAATCCCTCCATTTATAACAAGTTGAGAAGGCTGAACTCCATGATTAGCGACTTTCGACAGTTAAAAAAAACTGTCATGGATATCGAGGAAGAGAAAGCCGAGAACATAAAGTTCTACGGCCAGAATATAAAGACCATTGGGGGACCTTCAGGGACCAAGCTCACTCTTGCTGAGGTCGCCACCATCGGGAAACAGGCGATTCTCCAATTTTGGTAGACTTTTGTCAAAGGAGTTTGAAAAGCAGAAGAGGCAAGAACTCGTAAAACCCTTAAAACCTAAACCACTTCCAAACCTTGTGCCACGCCACCTCGACCTAAACCTATACTGTCATTACCATCAGCAAAAATGCCACGAAACTGACAACTGTGCCCGCCTCAGGCATGAGATCCAAGACCTTATCGACACCCATAAGATATCCGACCCAGAAATAGAACAACCTAACACACACGGAAACCATCTACCCAACTTCCACTCCGCTCCACCACCCACCTACATGATCAGCTCCGGCCTGCCCGAAAGCTTTG
Organism: Zanthoxylum bungeanum; assembly: GCA_019454045.1. NCBI lineage: Eukaryota > Viridiplantae > Streptophyta > Magnoliopsida > Sapindales > Rutaceae > Zanthoxylum > Zanthoxylum bungeanum. The sequence goes on from SKCR01025376.1 coordinate 177,695, forward strand.
TCCTCCAAACTCTCAACCATCAAGCTTCTTGCATGGGAATATGAGACATGAGCAATGAAGATGAAACAGAGCAGGGGAGAGATTTCTGGGAAAACTTCTCGAGTACTGACGAATAGGAGGTAAAGGGGACGAAGCTGATAAAATACTTTGTGAAAGCCACATGGTATCGAGGAGAGCCTGAACCCATAGAAGTCAATGGGATCATAGCACCAGCATTCGAGATCTTCAAAGATGTGATGGGAAAAGAACCACAAGCATAGGAAGTTGTAAAAAAGGAAGATAAATGGGAAGAAGAACTACTGCAGTTAGAGAATCTGACGCTCGAATAGATCAAGAATATGGAAGAAGACAAGGCTGAAAATGACGAAGATGTTTATTTTCCTGACCTATTTGATTGTGATCATGCATTTATTAATAATAAAGACATTGATTTTGCTTACTTGTTCGAGTCTTTTAATGTTAGTCGGCATCATAACTTGCATGACATGAGCATATTTGACATTAACTCAACAAAGACAAATGCATTTAATCTTGGTACATGTGAAAACCCTAAGGAAATTTCAATTGCAAGTGAGGTTAACTTTGATGAGCGAAAAGAATTAGAGAGAATATTAATAAAATATACAAAAGTATTCGCCTGGTCCTATGAAGACATGCCAGGAGTGTACAGGGGTATTGCCCAGCATTGGATACCAACTTATCCGAACATGAGACCAGTAAAACAGAAGCTCCAAAGAATAAGGCCAGAATGGGCCGAAAAGGTTAGGGAAGAAGTCAAAAAGAATATAGATGTGAGGTTCTTAGATGTGGTGAAGTACCCCGAGCGGTTAGCCAATATTGTGCCGGTACCGAAGAATGATGGAAAGGTCAGAATATGCATGGATTATAAAGACCTCAACAAAGCTTGCCTAAATGATGATTTTCCCCAACCCCATATAGACGTATTGGTTGATAGCGCGGCTCTATCTGCTATGTACTCATTCGCAGATGGATTCTCAGGATATAACCAGGTCTTCATGGCCGAAGAAGACAAGCATAAGACTGCATTCGTCACTGAGTAAGGTTCATATTGTTACAAGGTGATGCCATTTCGACTTAAGAATGCAGGAGCCACTTATCAACGAATAGCCACTATATTATTCCACGACTTAATGCATAAGGAGATTGAGGTATACGTGGATTACATGATGGTTAAATCAGAGATAAGGGCCGGACATATAGAAGCGCTAGAGAAGTTCCTTCAAAGAGTCGATAAGTACAACCTCTAACTCAACCCCAAGAAGTGTGTGTTTGGGGTATCATCCGGAAAGTTGTTAGGGCATACGGTAGGAATGGGAGGGATAGAAGTGGACCCTTAAAAGATCAATACAATTACCGAGATGCCAGCACCGAAGATAGAAAAGGAAGTTAGGGCTTTTCTTAGGAAAATCCAGTATATCAGTCGATTCATTGCCAAGCTAACATTAATATGTGAGCCCATCTTCAAGCTATTGAGGAAGGACCAGCCTGTGGAGTGGAATAGGCAATGTCAAGAAGCCTTTGACAAAATCAAAGAATACTTGGTTAAACCACCCGTCTTGAAACCTCCAAGGCCGGGCAAACCCTTAATGTTGTATTTGGCCGTAGAACCTGAAGCGCTGGGGGCGATGATGGTACAGAAAGATGAGACAGGGGTGGAACATGCAGTCTACTACCTCAGTAAGAAGATGCTTCCATATGAAGCCCGCTATCAAGAGGTGGAAAAGATCTATTTGGTGATGATATGGTTTTCCCGAAAGTTCCGTCATTACTTCCAATCTTATAAGATACAAGTGGTAGCAAAGGAGAATCCCCTAAAGTATTTGCAGTCAGTACCCTCACTGGTAGGGAAGTTGGGCAGATGGTTAGTGTTGCTGACACAGTTTGATATAGAATCTCTCACCTCTAAGGTAATCAAAGGGCGAGCCGTAGCAGAATTCTTGGCATTACAACCCATAGAAGGAGATCAGTATAAGTTCGAATTCCCTGATGATGAGGTTCAAGCCATAATGGTTCAGGGGTGGAAAATGTATTTCGATGAGGTGGTGAATTACAAAGGAGCTAGAATAGGAATTGTGATAGTAACCCCCGAAGGAGAAACCCTACCTATGGCCAAAAGGTTGACATTCGGAGTAACCAACAACATGGCCGAATATGAAGCATGTGTGTTTGGATTGAAAGCACTAATAGCCCTAGGAGCTAGAGACGTAGAATTTTATGGAGACTTGATGTTGGTAGTTCGACAGATGCGAGGGTAATGGGAATTGAAGGAAGACCGGTTGAGACCTTACCTACTCAATCTCAGGAAGTTGGCACAAACTATCCCCGACCGTAAATTCCAACACTTGCCACGAGAAGAGAACCAAATGGAAGACACACTAGCCACCCTAGTTGCAACTTTAGAAAACCTGGAAAAACTGGTAACAAGACCTCTTGTGCTGACAACAGCTAGCAGACCCAGTTATGAGATAAAGAGAATCTTGGAAGTAGAAGTCGATGATGGGAAGCCGTGGTACTACGATATTTTACAGTATCTAGAACATGAAGAATTCCCAGAAGGAACCGGTAAGAAAGACAAAATATCCATTCAGAAATTGGCTTCCCAGTTTGTGAGTTTGAGGGGAGAGCTGTACAAGAGACAAGCCAATGGCGTCCAGCTGAAATGTTTAAGAAAAGAATAGGCTCAGAAGGTGATGGAAGAGGTGCACGCTAGAGTTTGTGGACCGCACATGAATGGATTGAATTTTTCCCTTAAGATAGTGAGACAAGGATTTTACTGGTCGACCATGGAAGCTGACTACGCAAAGCTGGTGAAGCACTGTCACGATTGACAGGCACACGGCAACTTGAACATATACCGCCTACGGAATTACACGGACTGTCAGAACCATGGCCTTTCTCAGCGTGGGGTATTGATATGATTGGAGAAATCAGGCCACATGCATCAAATGGACACCGCTTCATAGTAGTGGCGGTAGACTATTTTTCTATGTGGGTGGAAGCTGAGTCATTCTGTAATGTTACGGTGAAGTAGATGGCCATGTTCATAGCCCGTAATATAGTATGTCAATACAGAATGCCACATCACATAGTGACGGACAATGGAGTCCAATTTCAGGGAGAAACAAAAGCGATGTTGCAGAGGTACGGGATAAGGCATCACAAATCATCACCTTATAGGCCACAAGCTAATGGGGCGGTGGAGGCGGGCAACAAAACCATAAAGAAAATACTAGCTAAAATGACGAAAAGTTATAAAGATTGGGCTGACAAACTTCCATATGCCCTGTGGGGGTATAGAACTTCGGTGAGAACGGCAACGGGAGCCACACCATATGCTTTGGTTTACGGGATGGAGGCAGTGTTACCAGTGGCAATAGAGATACAGTCAATGCGGGTACTAGCAGAGGCAGGATTGCCTGAGCAGGAATGGGCCTCGCAGAGGTTCGAATAGCTGGCATTACTAGATGATAAAAGGATAAAGGCATTGTACCACATTCAGCTATACCAGAAAAGGTTGGCCAGGGCGTTCAATAAGAATGTGCGTCTCACCAAGATCAGAGAAGGTGATCTAGTGCTCAAGCAGTCAAAGCCACTGATAATGGACCCAAAGAGAAAGTTCAGGCCTAATTGGGAAGGGCCATACCTAGTCAAAATGGTGATGGGGAATGGGGCAGTGAGACTGTCAGATTTGGAAGGGAATGAGTTCACCGAGCCCATCAATGTGGACAGGCTGAAACAATATTTTCCATAAAAAAAAGGCTCATTGGGCTGAAAATCCGCAAAGGACAGCCCAAGCAAAATATAGAGCATGAGTGAGCAAGAAAAATGGTTAATTGTAAAATCTGTGAGGAACAGTTAGCGACAGAGGTATCCTTGCAATGCAGTTCATTATTTCCTACATATGTACTAAGAAGAAATGCAAACGCCTTTATTGAAACAAATGTTCAAGATGTTCATAGATTGCATAAATCCCAGCTAACCGCGAATGATTAGAGTCAAGTAATTACAAATCACGTCTTTTGTTTCTGAGATGCTGGACCAAGGTTAGGAGATCTATGAGAAGAACTCCAAGAATGGAAAAGAACCTCGATAATGTGGATGTGTAACTTCAAGAATTGAGAACAACCTCGGGAATAAGGACGAGCAAAGAACCTCGAGAATGAGGACAGATCTGAAAAAAAAAAGGAAAATTTCTAGCTCGCTAAGTTGAAAACCTGAAAAGGCAACTCAGGCAAGATAGAGCATTCCACTAAGTTGAAAATCTGAAAGGACAGCTTAAGCAAAAGATAGAACGAACCTGCAACTCAATGGACGAAGCACAAGACATTATCTTTTCCGCATATTCAGGACATCAAAGGAAAGCTTCGGGAATCGGAAGACATGATTTTCAGTATCCGAGAAGGGTAGTAAGAGAAAAAAGAAAACCGAGAATGGCAGCAAACTCCTCGGGGAGAGGGCATAATTTGAAATCTGGGAATCGGAAGACATGATTTCCAGTGTCCCCAAAGGATGAGGCCGTTTTCAAAAAGGTGTAATCCACATTGACCCGGTGCAGGTAGCGGAGAGCAGAAAGCTGAGCCAGGTCTGGGGATGACCATTCTACCACCCTGCGAATAAGGTACACAACGAGATCTTGAGCCATGAGACCAAAGAGAACTGAGCAATCACCGGAGGAGAATTGGCAGAAGGAAACTGTAAGCAAGCCAATGGGGCCTTCAAAGCTTTTTATAAACAAAGGGGCACCAAAGGCCAAGAGGATTCCTAGAGGGGTGAAGAAAACCCTATAGCACAAGGAATGCCTAACCAAGGATGACATCAAGCCAATATGACAAATTAACCCCATCAGAGTAGGGAATGCATCCATGCATACATGCACACATGTCGCATACACACAATTTTTGTTTTGTGTTCACAAGATTTGAAGAAAAGGAAAAAGCAGCAAGGACAAGCAACTCCAAGAATGAAGAAGAATGGAGAACAACCTCAGGAATGAGGACGAAGAACTCCAGGAATGGAGAAGAACTCCGGGAATGGAGAACAACCTCGGGAATAAGGACGAAGAACTCTGGAAATGGAGAACAACCTCGAGAATGAGGATGGAGAACTCCGGGAATGGAGAACAACCTCGGAAATGAGGACGAGCAAAGATCCTCGAGAATGAGGACGAATCAAGGGTCGAAGTGCCTCACCACCATCAGTTCGACAGTTTCGGAATGAATCCTAGGGTCGAGGCCCACATTATCAATAGTTTTGGGAATGAATCTCAAGGTCAAGGCCTACATTATCAATAGTTTGGGAATGAATCCCAGAGGTCAAAACACCTCATCATCATGAAAAAAAAAGACTCATCAGTGGATCAAAGAGTCACACAGGAGGACCAAAAAGCCATCACCTAACACGATTCAGGAATGAATCCTAGAGGTCAAAGCGTCTCGCCGTCAGTTCGGGAATGAATCCCAGAGATCGAAGCATCTCACACCCAGCACAATTCAGGAATGAAACCCAGGGTCGAAGCACCTCACCCTCAGTTCGGGAATGAATCACAGGGATCGAAGTATCTCACACCTAGCACGGTTTGGGAATGAAACCGATGGGTCGAAGCACCTTGTCGTCAGTTCGGGAATGAACCCCAGAGATTGAAGCATCTCCCACCGAGCATGGTTCGGGAATGAATCCGAAAGGTCGAAGCACCTCACCATCAACTCAACTTGGTTCGGGAATGAACCCTAGAGATCGAAGCATCTCACACCCAACATGGTTCGGGAATGAATCCCAAGGGTTGAAGCACATCGCCATCAACTCAACTCAGTTCGGGAACGAAGCCCAGAGATCGAAGCATCTCACACTCAGCATGGTTCGGGAATGAATCCCAAGGGTCGAAGCAACTCGCCATCAACTCAACACAGTTCGAGAATGAACCCCAAAGATCAAAGCATCTCACACCCAGCATGGTTCTGGAATGAATCCAAGGGGTCGAAGCACCTCGCCATCAACTCAAATCAGTTCAGGAATGAATCTTAGAGATCGAAGCATCTCACACCCAGCATGGTTCGGGAATGAATCCCAGGGGTCGAAGCACCTCGCCATCAAACTCAACTCAGTTCGGTAATAAATCCCAGAGATCGAAGCATCTCGTAAAAGTAGCGAAACAACAGGTAAATCCGGACCAGGTAAGTAAAAATGCATGCATGACTTTGATAGGGTTGTCACTATCATACACTGCACAAGCCTCATCAAAGTGGGGGCGTCTGTAGGCACTATATTTTTTATATGAGCCTGATGATGGGCATCATATGCAGGCACTACCTGAAAAGTTACGGAAGTTGCAAAAAATGAATGCTAGAAGAAAAAAAAACCTCCAAAACTAGCCCCTCATTGGATTTGGACTCACTAGCCAGCCTTGGAATCACTCAGTCAGCTTATGCTCCAAACCTTATCCTCACGGCCCAAAACCCACATGCATGTCCAAAACCCCATGCAATACTCGTCTAATGAACCCATGCAATCCACACGCCCAAATCCTCTCATCACTTGCCAGAATTAACAAAGATTCGAATTCCCTTTCTTGCCAAATCAATGATATTTTGAGATCTCATCCTTACCAATTTCACAAGATTTGAGATCTCCTCATCACCATATTTATGAGATTTTATTCCCAAAATAATTTGAGAATATATATCCCAAATTTCCATGATTTGTTTCATTATTTGGAGATCCCTTCAAAACATTATAAAATAGACCAAATCTTGACACAAACGGAGAGGCTCTTCGATAGCAACCCTAGAAAAAAAAAACAACATCATCGAAACACAAACAAAAAAACCTAGACCAATCACCGAAAAAACTAGAAGAAACAACCAATCACCAAAAAACCAAAAGAAACAACCAATCACCGAAAAGCCAAAAGAAACAACCAATCACCTAAAAACCAGAAGAAACAACCAATCACCGAAAATACCAGAAGAAACAAACAAAATAGTGAGAAAAGAACCACCAAAAATCACTGTAAAAACAACCAAGAATCACCGTGAAACAGCCGCATAAAAAAATCAAAAATAGCAGCCAAAAATAACCACCGAAACAGCAGCAAACCACCAAAATAGAAAACAGAAAACCACAAAAATAACAACCATAAAATAGTAAAACAGAAAAACAACAACCAGAAACAGAAAAACATGAACAAGAAGTTTGCTAACATGAACACTTGCTAAAATGCGCCTGCCACATGTCAACATCAAAGCAAATCTGCTAACGTACGCCGGACACGTGTCATCATCTAATGTTGTCGACAATCCACATCTTTGCTGACATCAGCGTCGCGACGCGCACACACTTACGCATCACGGCGCCGAGCTAATAATTTTACTGACAGCCACGTGTCCTCATCTCCGGAAGTCGCGCGCCGCGTGGCGCAAATCAATGGTGCGTCACGACGTGCGAGACCCATGGATGCCTATAAATTCAGGCTGATTTCAATTGTAAATTCATACTTTCTTCTAAGGAATTCCTTAAGAATACTAAGAAGATTGTATCTTTTTTGTTTATTTACAACTTTCTAAATTTAATTTTATTTACTTTACGCTATAGTACTTTCTTTTCTTTACTTTTCAGTCTTTATTTTACTATACAACATGAGGAGGTAACTCCCCTCTGTTGGGGGTGAAAGGTCAAGCTTTTATTACTAATATTTAGATTAATCTCCATTAATTATAATATATAAACTATTTAAAACCTGACTTAATGGGATACCGCCTTTATGGTCGGTTGGACTTAATTAAATTGATTTTAACCTGACTAAATTGGATACCGCCTTTATGGTCGGTTGGAATTAATTATAAATTTGACTTAATCAGGATACCGCCTATATGGTCGGTTGGTAATATCACGCAAAGTTTATATATTATAATAAATGAGATATCTACATTAAAAGTAATAAAAGTTGATCCTCTAACCCCCATCATTTTCTTTACTATTTTATTTACGTTTTTAATTTTCAGCATTTACTTTATGTCATTTACCCTATTTAAGCTTTTACTAGCCTTAGATATGTGTCGTAACTAAACCTGTTATCTGGGGTTGTGATGAATTCCAATATCACCAGTTTATAATGGGTTATTTTATAGTTTGGGTAATATAAAGGTTTATTTATTAAGTCTTAAGCTTAATACTTCTTGTTAACTGGCCATTAATAAGATTGATGTGGTAAACTTAAAATAAACTTGACAAAAGAATTTTAGGTTTCAGCCTTAGACTTAATATCCCACAATCTTCCTTGAGGATAGATAACTCTTTAATAGACTTCCTTACAGGATAGACATATACCTGTCGGGCGGGGGTAGCCACAATTGGAACTTAATCTTAATGAATTCAGGTAACTTGGTTGACATAGACGTATGATTAATTGGGTTACACTGAGTATTTACATATGACCATCGACAGAGGCTTTTGCATAATTTCATGTTCCAGGTTAGTAAACCAATATATTACACAAACATGAGATAACCACTTCATCTTTAAAAGATATTGGAAGGATTCACAACCCTGAATAGTTTAATAATATTGAATTTTCATTTAATTTACTTTCACACAGTTTAATTTACTTGTTTTAAGTTTAAAGTCACCAACCAATCAAACAACCAATCTATTAGGTACTTGTAAGCATTTGGCTTCATAAATTAATAGCTTAGGTATTAAGTCCTCGTGGGATCAATACATTTTATACTACTTAAACGATACTTGCACTTGCGTTATACGTGTGTGATCACGCATGTCAAGTTTGTTGGGATTTATGTCCTAGAGCTTCATGTATTGTAAACGAAATTGATTATTGTAATAATAATAATAAATGCATTATTCATTTTATCAAAGTTGTTTGATTTATATCACATATTATCCAATTGTCTTGTTTACCTTGATTACTCTTGTACCTTCAGACTTAATGTATATTTGATGCACCAGAGGATTTAAGTCTGAAGTTAGTAATCTAAATAGTCAATAGAGAGCAAACAAATAGGGTACTTTATTTGTGGTTTATCTATAGCTGTGGTCCATTCTATAGTTGTATGACGACCTTGATCCGGGATCGTTCATGTAGTGATATGGGAATTAAGGCACTTTGTATGATGAGATCATATAGGACTGGACTCATATAAATAGGAATTTCTTTTAACCTAGCCCTACATGTGCACATGTTCTCTGTATCCGTCAATTCCAACTGTAATAGTTACATACTGGGGTGAGTTTTTACCTCATGCCCCGGAAATCATAAAACCATATACTGTATATCTCAAAACTATAAGAAAAATATTTTCTGAAAAACATTACTTTCAAAAACATCTGAAACTCTTCTTTTAAAATATTTTGAATCCTCAATTCACTTTCTGAAAATCATAAACCACACATATGCATGTTCATTTCTAATACTTTCTTCTACTCTAACCATGCTTTATTATATGCTTATTCCATAGTACCACATAGGTTCATGCATATGTTCATGCACGTGTTTATGCATATGTACAAAGTGATTAACTATGTATTATATTCCTTATATGCTTACATCTTGAATCGTCTCACATTATATATGTTTATACTATTCTCAATATACTTTATATACGTATCTCATACATGCTTACTCACACTATAAACTGTCATTACTTCAACTCAATTCTCAGGCCAACTCAATATTTTCGCAATATACTTTATACACATTTATACCATCACAACTTAGCTTACCTCCATATCTTATCTTATCGATGGCTCACAAAACAATATAATATATAGTTTATATTCATACACACACAATCGATCATTATATATATATATAAAGTTTACTTATTCATTCATTTCCATTACACTTTAATCATTTATAATCATACTATAACATCTACCTCAACAATAAACTTATTTAAATTCTGATTTGAGTATTCTCAACACTCTCTATCTTTTTTAAACAAATATTAAGGTCTAATACAAAGAACATAGCCCCTCCCATTATCACAAACTGTCATAGCCCAAGCATCCTCCCTCCTAACTAACCAATTGCCGAAGCTTCATTTCTCTTTACGTTTCGTTTTCATTTTTCATTTTTCATTTTTCATTTTTCATTTTTTTTCCACATAGGAACCATCCATTACTATCACAGAACATTTCCCTATAACCAAAATCCCTCAACCAACCTACCATTAAACAGCCCACCCTCCACGCCATAGTCCAGAACCAAAAAGAAAAGGTCACATTTAAATTAAATCCCCTCTCTTGCCAAGACTTACAACCATTCACTAACAAAATCCCTTTCACAATTTGTTAACCAATAATACATATCCCCCAGTAAATTGAAAATCAACAAAATCAGTTATACTAATCAAATAAATCTATCAAAATGAACAATTTAAATAGAAATTATAGCATAAGTTACTTACTGTTACATCCACGAACGAATTAAAATCATCAAATTGCAAAACCCCTATTTTCTTCATCTTCTCGGTTCCCACTCTCTCTCGGTCTCTGCTTGTTCTTTTCCCTCTAAGTTTTTTTTCTTCTTTTATTTTCTCGGTCTCTTTCCCTCTGGATCCCTCTCGTTTCTCCCTTCTTCTCTCTGTTCTCGACTTTTCTGGATTTATTTCTTCTCCCCATTTTTCTTCTCTCTCTGTTCTTTCTTTCTGCCGTGTTTCGTGTGTATTGTAACGTGTGTGTAAGTGTTGCTCTGTGTGTGTATAATAAATGTCCACGTGTGTGTGTTTATAAACCATGTGTGAGGGAAATAAATATCTAAGGATTTATATACTAATCATAAAAATTATAAACCAGCCCCTCATGTTGATTTAATAATCAACCACAACTATTTTCTAATTAAAAATTCCACTATACCATAAAATAGTCCTCGCGATCGGACACGACCCCACATGCGAAAAAAATTCACGTTAATATTCTAAAATAATCCGGGATGTTACACTGGCCCTACATGTTCACATATTCTCTGTATCCGTCAATTTCAACTGTAATAGTTACATACTGGGGTGAGTTTTTCCCTCATGCCCCGAAAAACATAAAATCATGCTTGAATCTCAAAACCGTATGAAACATTTTCTGAAATACGTTTCTTTCAAAAACATCTGAAACTTTTCTTTAAAACTTTTGAATTTCTAAATCATACTAAACTCCAATTCAATTTTCTAAAAATCATAACACACATACATGCATATTCTTTTCTTATACTTTCACTTACCCTAATCATGCTTCCTTATATGCTTATCTATATTTCTAATATCATATATATACATGAATATATTCATGCATATCTATAAATTAATGACATATAAATTCTAATCTTTACATACTTCCATCTAATATTTATCTTATGATCTATATGCTCAAATAACATACATTCGTATTGTCGAAAATATACATATGCAAACTTTTCTCATTCTAATTTATCAATTCATATATATACCATCATCAATTTAGTTTACATACATATGACATACTCAAACTCATTATAATTTGTCACTACTTAATAAATACATACAATCTAGTATGCATTTTATACATATGATATCATTCGTTCATACTTAAACTAATAGGTTTTACCACTAAATAAATAAAAAGAAACATGCATTTGCAGACTACTCATACCAATTAATAATCCCATGACTTGCTCTATACATTTTTATATTCTTCATTACTAAGCAAGCTTATAAGTTCAATTCTTAATTCCTAGTTCCAACATTAAAGTAAACTACAAGTTAATACACATACAAAAACCATATCATTAACCATTATATAGCTAAATTAATATTATGCCTTACAATATATTAAATCTTCTCATTTACTCATAATCATTCACAATCATGCACAAGCATCTATTTTAACACATAGGCTCACTCAATCACTTCCCAAAATTATAAGTTTATGCTTAAGCATTCTTATTTTATACATTTGTAACGCCTAAATTTCCATTTCCTGTTTTTCTGTCACTACACACGTTTAATGCAAGTTTCCAATGCTAATTCCAAATAAAATTCTAAACATAACAATTTATATAGAAGCTAAATCGCAGTTATCGCCCAGCACGCATCATCATTAATTTTACTTTATATCTTCACTAACCTTTATAACTATGCCTTCACATACACAAGATTCTAGCTTTATTTCCATCATAAAAATCAGACTCAAACATAATAACTGACATAAAATTCAAATTTCAATTATAATACACAAAAAATCACTTGTTTATTTTCTCACGTTACTCGTAACTTATTTATAGTCTCACATGAGTAATTGTTCCATTATGTAAGTTGCTTAGTCGTTTCGTAACTATAAATCCATACATAACTAGTCTAGTTCGCTTAATTTTGACACCATCAGTCGAGTTTAATCACCATATTCGTTCTTCATTCCTATCCTTCTTTTCTTGTGTCATCTTCCCTAATTCCAAAATTAAAACCAACTCATTACCCTTATTACTCATTGTCTTCCCTTTTATTAACATCACAGCCACTGGTACTATTACTCCAATTCTCAAATTACTTGCGCATATGACTACACAAATTCCCCAACTTATATTCTAGCGAAAATTATGTTATATTTCAGGTGTATATGTCATCTCTCTCACAATAGCTGGGTCCCACAATTGTGTGGGACCCAACTGCTGTGAGAGAGATGGCATATACACCCGAAACATGATATACTATCTCCTATTCTAGGGTTTACATAAAAAAAATTCCAACTTTCCCCAATTTCTAGGGTCTGCCGATTCTTCTTCTTTTAAAATTTTATTTTATCTTATTTTTTTATTTTTTTTCAAATCTCATACAGAATACCTAATCTATTCCACTTTTAACATGTTTCTCACCTACCAATTTTCCCAATTTCGAAATTCATCTCAAAACCTAAATTATAAAATCAATCAAATTCATGGAAATAATAACATAATGTACTTACTTCTGCCTCCAGGCATGAAATCGAAACTCCAAAGTCGGAATCTCTCTTCTTCTCCTTCCTTTGCTCCCACCCTCACTGCTTCTCTGTCTCGCTGACTCTGCCCAACTCTGTTCTCTATCTCTGCTCACTGTTCTGGATGTCCTGGCAACACCAGTGGCCGCCGGTGATCGGAGACCACGCCAAACGGGGCTGGAACTGCCCCATCTCTGATCTCTCTCTCAGTCATCTCTCTCGATCTCTCTCAGCTCTCTCTCGATTCTTCTTCCCAAAAATCAGTCAATTAAGAAAAACGTGTTTTAAAAAAATATCTTGGGTTATTTATACTCATTGGAAAATCTCACTCCAGCCCCTCAAGTTTGGTTAGTAATGTTTCTCATAATTAATCCTTTAAAATGTTATACTTCACATTCACAAAATAATAATCACGCAACCGCGTCAAAATAACCCGGGATGTTACATTCACCCCTCCTTATATAGGATTCGTCCTCGATTCATGTCCTGGGCATACTAAAACCAATCATCAGACAACAAACAAAAACTGAAAACCAAACATCAAACAAATACCGATATGGTCCAAACAAACACATACTTACTGAGATAGTCGAATAACCAGCAGCTGCAGTCACCGACACTCTATAAACCTCTGCTCTGATACCATCATTGTAACATCCCACCTAAGCCAGGATGCTACCGGTAGGAGACAGCTAATCTTGTCTCCATAAGCCTCTGACTCTGATAAAAAATTCGTCATGGCCTCTGCTAAAAGTCATGCAACCTGGATCAAGTCCAACACCTCATTACAACCTATAGGCCCCGACACTAATAACATACAGTAAATCAATAAACTCAAGACATAACATGATTGGGCTCCATGCCCGAAAATACGTATAAACAAAAACTTTTACAACTACACTTGTATAGACTTAAACGTTTTACAACAAGACTTATAAACGACTCTTATACGCCCAAGACTTGGTGACTGGCTGATTACAATACTGCTATCCGGCTTCTCAAGCTCTGAAATCCGTGGTCGACCGATCAGATCACCGACCTGTAAAACTCGAAACACTGTTGGGATGTGAGTCATAAGACTCAGTAAGTAACTATGCTCATTCCTTGAGCATCAAACATCAGCAAAGTGTGATTTCCATTTTATATTAATATGTACCTCTTATGATCATACACATGTATCAAACATGATCTATCTTTTTGATTTCTTATTCATTTTTTTTTCAAACTTGTTTCTAGCTACTGTCTTTCTAACCATTCATACGTGAACTCTAAGTCTTGTTTCCTGTTTAGGTTCATCATTTATATTCTTTCTATTAAGTCAAGCTTTACCATGTTTTCGTTGTGCTACTCTGATATCTCAATACTTACCCACTTACTCTTTACTAATCTAGTTTGGTTATTTATCATACTTATCTTTCTTTTATTACATTGAAATATCATCAAATCGGTCATTCTAAAATAATATTCATGTCAAACATTTAATCCACTATTACTAACCATGTGTGGGACACAGAAACTGGGCGTGGTACGTGGAATTGTATCCCAAGTACAGACCGCACTACCGTCCATTCGGATTAGCTTCGGAATTAATGTCTGGGTTTCCATCTTATATACCACAAGAGGGGACATATTTTCCATTTTATTCAAAGCCATAACATGCATCCACAAACGACTCTCATACGAAGAAAATAAATAAAACAATTAAAAGATGAATGAAAATAAATAAAAAAGTGCCCTCAGGTCTAACCTTTTTTAAAATCATCTCCCGGAAGTACGGTACACGGTCATCGGAATGGTTGATGCTCCGCAACTCCTCTGGTTCAATGGTTCACTGCTCTCGTTCGTTGTCTCACTGTTTTGAGTCATCGTTCTCCCTATTTTGCTGCTGTTTTTACTATATTTTGCTGCTCTTTCGGTGACATTTTCTGGTCACTGTTTTAGGTGTTTTAGGCCACTGTTTTGGGGTATTTGGGTTGCTGTTTTGGTGATGTTAAGGGCTGCTGTTTTGGTAATGTTAAGGGCTGTATGGGGATTACTATTTTCGGTGGTTTAGGAGGGCTGTATGGGGCTCTTGTTTTCGGTTATGGAGGGAAAAGAAGGAGAGAAAATTCTTTGTTGCTTCTTGAGTGTATGAGGCGTGAATGGAGAGGCTTTTTCTTTGCTGTATATGCGTGAGAGTTGGGGAGGGGGAAGTGTCTTAGCAATGTGTTTCTTTTATAGACAAATGGGATGGGTGAATCTTTGCTTGACAATGAAGAGATTTGTGCATTAAATGAGGATATGATTTGGTGTTATGTAAGGAAAACACAAGATTGATTGGAGACAAGATTATGCTTAATTAGGAAGTTCATATATTTGATTGGGGGACATGTCTTGGCTAGATTAGGAATATGATATATTTAATTTGTTTTGTTTAGGCATGATATTATTTTAAATTGGTATATGATTTTTAGATTTTATTTAATTTTGTCATGTGTTAAATATTTATTTAATTAATTTGGACGTGTTTTATGGGCTTTGGTGGGATAATTGGGCTTGGATGTGAGGCTAGCAGCAAAACCAGAAATACCGACACTGTTCAAACGCAGATTCGAACGCTACACGAACGCCCGCAATCTGCTTGACGTTCGAACGTGGTTGCGAACGCAGCACGAACGAAAATAGTGAACTTGTGAAATGAATCTGATGACATTCTTATTATAAATTTACCATTCCGACGTCGGTTTCCCACGACTTCCATGACTTAAAAGGTAGTGCCTCCAAATGAGACTCATCATAGGGACTTATATGAAAAAATACAGTGCCTACAGTCCCCCCCACTTTGATGGGACTTGTGTAATGTGTAACAGTGACAATCCTATCAAAGTTATGCAATGCATTTTCACTTACTTGGCTCGCCAGCTGTCACCTGACTTGCATGTTGCCTCGAGCTGAGTGGACGTCATAGGGGGCCTCGACCCTGGGACGCATCCCAATACCGCTGACAATATGTGGGCCTCGACCCTGGGACGTATCCCGAAAATGATGATGCAGTGGACCTCGATCTTGGGACGCATCCCAACAGCTGCAACCGACAACGGGGGCCTCGACCCTGGGACGCATCCCAATACCGCTGACAAAAGGTGGGCCTCGACCCCGGGACGCATCCCAAAACTGATGATGCAGTGGACCTCGATCCTAGGACGTATCCCAATAACTGCAACTGGTATATGTGTTGACGTGGGCCTCAACCCCGGGACGCATCCCCAAGACTGCTGCTAGTATTGATGTGGGCCTCGCCCCCTGGGACGCATGCCAAAACTGCTGCTGGTATGTTGATGCTTCTAATCGGCTTGTCTTTGCTGCCTTCTTTTCTCTTCTTCAAGACCTGTGAATACAAAACAAACACAAAACGAATTCCAAAATGTGTTACGTGTATGCATGCATGCATGAGTTTCCTTATCCCGTCGGGTTAGGCCTTCTGCCAAGTTTTCTCTTTCTCAGGCAAAATATTACTTCAATCGGTCCACGTTGATCGGCTCAGTGAACTCGTTACCTTCCAAGTCCGACAGTTTCACTGCCCCATTTCCCATTACTTTCTGCACTATGTAAGGTCCTTCCCAGTTTGGTCTGAACTTTCCTCTTGGATCTGTGCGGCCCATTCTTGCTCAGGTAACTCTGCTTCTGCTAATACCCTCATTGACTGTATCTCAACCTCCACTGGCAGTACTGCTTCCATTCCGTAGACCAGAGAGTAAGGTGTGGCTCCCGTCGCTGTTCTTATTGAGGTTCTATACCCCCACAAAGAATACGGTAGTTTGTCGGCCCAATCCTTGCAGTTCTCTGTCATCTTGCCCAAAATTGTCTTTATTGTCTTGTTGGCTGCTTCGACTGCCCCATTTGCCTGCGACCTGTAAGGTGATGACTTGTGATGGCATATCCCGTACTTCTGCAACATTACCTTTGTCTCTCCCTGAAACTAAACTATGTTATCTGTAACCACATGGTGCAGCATACCATACCGACAAATGAGATTCCGAGCTATAAACTTTGCCATCTACTTCGCTGTAACATTGCGGAATGACTCGGCTTCCACCCATATATAGAAATAATCTACTGCCACTACTATGAAGCGATGCCCATTCGATGCATTCGGTCGAATCTCTCCAATCATATCAATTCCCCATGCTGAGAAAGGCCACGGCTCTGACAACCCGTGCAACTCTATGTGCGGCAAATGATTCAAATTACCGTGTGCTTGACAATCATGACAGTGCTTTACCATCTTTGCGTAGTCTGTCTCCATGGTTGACCAGTAAAAACCTTGTCTCACTATCTTGCGGGACAGATTCAACTCGTTCATGTGCGGACCACATACCCCGGCGTGTACTTCCTCCATTACCTGCTGAGCCTCTTCTTTTCTCAAACATTTCAACTGAATACCGTTTGCTTACCTCTTGTACAGTTCCCCCTTCAAAATCACATTCTGGGAAGCTAATTTCTGAATGGCTAATCTGTCTTTTCTGCTTGCTCCCTCCGGGAGTTCCCCGTGTTCTAGATACCTTTGAATCTCGTGATACCAAGGTTTACCATCGTCGATCTCCACTTCCAGGACTCTTTCTGTCTCATAACGGTGTCTTTTATTCGCTGTTGTCAGTACCAACGGTCTCATTACTAACTTCTCTAGATTTTCCCAAGTTGCTGGAAGTGTAGCTAATGCATCCGCCATATTCTCTTCTCGCGGGAAGTGCTGAAACTTACAATCGGGGATAATTTGTGCCAACTTTCTGAGGTGAAAAAGGTAAGGTTTCAACCGTTCTTCTTTCAATTCCCATTCTCCCTGCATCTGTCGGATCACCAGCATCGAATCTCCGTAGACCTCCACGCTCTCAGCCTTCAAGGCTATCAGTGCAGTCAAACCAAAAGCACATGCTTCATACTCGGCCATGTTGTTAGTTACTCTGAACGTCAACCTCTTGGCCAAAGGCAAAGTCTCTCCTCCGGGGGTCACTATCACGATCCCGATTCTGGCTCCCTTGTAATTCACTGCTCCGTCAAAATACATCATCCACCCTTGAACTGCTATTGCTTGGATCTCTTCATCTGGGAATTCAAACTTATACTAAGTCCCCTTCAATAGGTTGTAATGCCAGAAACTCTGCCACTGCTCGTCCTTTGATTACTTTGGACGTGAGGTACTCAATATCTAACTCTGTCAGCAATACCAACCATCTGCCCAACTTCCCTACCAGCGAGGGCACCGAATGCAGATATTTCAAGGGATTTTCTTTTGCCACTACCTGGATCTTGTAGGACTGGAAGTAATGCCGTAATTTTCTGGAAGCCCATACCACAACTAGACAGATCTTCTCTACCTCTTGATAACGAGCCTCATACGGGAGCATCTTCTTACTGAGATAGTAGACTGCATGCTCTACCCCGGTCTCATCTGCCTGTACCATCATTGCCCCCAGTGCTTCTGATTCTATAGCCAAATACAGTACCAAGGGTCTGCCTGGTCTCGGAGGTTTCAAAACAGGAGGCTTCACCAAATATTCCCTGATCTTGTCGAAGGCTGACTGACACTGCTCATTCCATTTCACTGGCTGGTCCTTTCTCAACGGTTTGAAAATAGGCTCACACACTAATGTCAACTTGGCGATGAACCGACTGATATACTGAATTTTCCCCAGGAATGCTCTAACCTCTTTCTCTGTCTTCGGTGCCGGCATCTCAGTAATTGCCTTGATTTTCTCAGAATCTACTTCTATCCCTCCCATTCCTACTGTATGTCCCAGTAATTTTCCAGATGTCACTCCAAACACACACTTCTTAGGATTCAACCGCAGGTTGTACTTATCAACCCTCTGAAGGAACTTCTCCAGTGCTTCTACGTGCCCGATTCTTGTCTCTTATTTCACCATCATGTCATCTACATACACTTCAATCTCTTTGTGCATCAGATCGTGGAACAATGTAGTGGCCATCCGCTGATAAGTAGCTCCTATATTTTTGAGCCCAAACGGCATTACCTTGTAACAATAAGTACCCCACTCTGTGACGAAGGCAGTTTTGTGCTTGTCTTCCTCAGCCATAAGAACCTGATTATACCCTGAAAACCCATCTGCAAATGAATACATGGCAGATAAAGCTGCACTATCAACTAGTACATCAATATGAGGTAGGGGAAAATCATCTTTCGGACAAGCCTTGTTGAGATCTTTGTAATCCACACACATTCTGACTTTCCCATCTTTCTTCGGCACCGGCACAATATTTGCCAACCACTCAGGATACTTCACTACTTCCAGGAACCCCACATCTATCTGTTTCTTAACCTCTTCTCTGACCTTCTCGGCCCATTCAGGTCTCATCCGTCGAAGTTTCTGTTTCACTGGCCTCATATTCGGATAAGTTGGTATTGTGTGCTGGGCAATGCTTCTGTCTACCCCAGGCATGTCCTCATAGGACCAAGCAAACACTTTGGCATATCTGACCAATACTTCTTCTAATTTCTCCCGCTCTTCAGCGGTAACTTCACTTGCAATCAGAATTTCCTTGGGGTTCTCAGGCGTGCCCAAGTTAAATGCATTTGTTCTGGTGGAGCTGATATCAAATATACTCAAGTCATGCAAGTTAGAGGAAAAAGACTCGGGCAAATAAGCAAAATGATTGTCTTTATTGCTAATAAATGCGGGAGTACACTCAAATAAATCAGGAAGATAAATGTCTTCATCATCGGCAGACACTTCATCCTCCGCAACCAGGTTCTTCTCAGACTTCTTATCTTCTTCGAGAGTCAGGCTCTCCAACTTCATCAATTCTTCTTCCCAATTCTCTTCCTCCATAACTTCTTCGGTCAGCGGCTTCTTACCCAGCATCTTTTGGAAGATCTCAAAACCAGGCACCACAATTCCGTTAACTTCTATTGGTTCGGGCTCACCTTGATACCTTGAAGCCTTTACAAAGCAATCCATCAATTTCAGCCCTTTCTTTCTAACCTTCGGCTTTTCCTCGTCAGATTTGTACCCCAAACCCCTCCGAGTAGTCTGTCCTCTAAAGTCTGGCAGTTTTGAACCCTCACCCGGCTCGAACTTCATTTTTCCCATGATCCTAGCTACCTTAGGATCCACCCATTCCTCAAAAGTTGCCGACACTTGGAACCTCGTGAAAGGTTGTATTTCCAAAGCAGCCACAACATTGTCTACCTCAGCTCGGATGGTGACAATCTCTCCCCCATACGGGAACTTAATCATCTGATGTAGAGTGGAGGGCACGCCCCCAAGCTTATGAAACCAAGGCCTTCCCAACAACAAGGAAAAAGTGGCTGGGATATCCAGCACTGTGAACTCAACTTCGTCCTCAATAGGACCAACCTTGATCGCTGCTACAAATGTATCCTCAACTCCTCGCTTACTGTCATCATAAGCCTTGATAGTCATACTAGAGGGATCCAGATCTGTTGTTTTTATACCCAGCTTGGCCAAAATCTTCGACGGGAACACATTAATGGATGAGCCGTCATCCACCATCACACAAGAGGTCCTTTTACCCCTCACTTCAGCTCTGATAAACAAAGGTCTATTATGATTTCTCCCATCAGCTGGGAGTTCTTCCTCAGAAAAAATGATTGCCTGCAAAGCCTCCTTTTGTACTGACCCAACAACATTGCGGGGTTGGCATCCTCCGTCACCACTATCTTGCTTAAGGCCTCAACCATGGCCCGCCTGTGCTCCTGAGATGCACACAACAAATCCCAGATACTCACTTGTGCTCGGGTTTTCCTCAATTATTGCAGCACTACATCTCCCTCGGTATTTTCTGTATTCTCAGCCACTTCTCTACCCTCTGATAACACTCATTTACCCTTCTCAATCATATCATTGTAGAAACACCCACTGCGTGTCATCCCCCTCACTTCCTCTTCATCACTACTGGAGAAGTCTTCCCAGAAATTCTGCCCCCGTTCTATCTCATCTTCACTGTTACTATCCCAAATTCCAAGGTAATAGGCTTGGTGGTCAAAGGATTTGAGGACAAGGCTTTCGGGTAGGCTGGAGTTTATCATATAGGTCGGTGGGGGGACATAGTGGTAATTTGGTAGGGGATTTTGGTGTGTGTTGGGGCGTTCTGTTTCAGGGTCGGGTATCTTTTTGGAGTCTATGAGGTCCTGGATTTCATGGCGGAGGCGGGCACAATTATCAATGTCGTGGCCTTTCTATTGGTGGAAGTGACAGTATTGGCTCAGATTGAGATGTGGTGGTGGAGGGTTGGGAAGTGGTTTGGTCTCCAGGGGTTTCAGAAGCCCTTGTCTTTTTAATTTCTCTAGCACTTTAGACAAGGGTCTCCCTAAGTTGGAGAATCTCCGATTCCAGATGGCAGCAATCTCCGTAGAAACAGGTTTGGTACCTGATGTTCCCCCAATAGGCCTCCTACTTAGGCCATAAAACTTCATGTTCTCTGCCTCTTCTCTTCTTCAATATCCATGACAGTTTCTCTCAACTGTCGAAAATCAGCAATCATGGAGGTCATCCTCCTCAGCTTGCCATAAATCGAGGGCTTGGTGCCCTTGATGATCACTTTAATCTGGTCCTTCTCAGAGGGCAGAGTCTACATTTTCAGAAGCTGGCTCCTCCAGCGATCCACATACTCCTTGAAGCTTTCCTCCGGCTTCTGCTTAGTGTTCTCCAAATCACGGAGTGACAAATCAATTTCCAGATCTGTAATATATTGCTTCAGAAAAGCATCAGCCAGTTCCCTCCAATCTTCCCTAATCTTCTTCTCAAGGCTGTGATACCAAACTACCGGTGCTCCCTCAAGTGACATCCCAAACATTTTCTGCACTTGACGCTTTGATAAACCCACTGAACTCATAACTGAAACATACTGACGGAGATGGACCCTCGGATCCCCATTCCCGTTGAACTTAGCCATATCCGGCATCTTGAACTGAGCTGGCAACTGTTCTTCGAAGGTCATTGCCTCATAATCTAACAACTCTTCATGTTTACCCCTCATTTTGCGGGTAACTGTTTCAACCTGATCCCGAAGCTTCTGAAATTCTGCCTGAGACCCAATCACTCTGCCTGTTGCATACTCTGCCATGTCGTCATCAAAAGCGGGGATATCATCCCCCAACCCACTCGGAGGCTCCTCACGCCTCACATTCTCAGAATTTCCCCCAACACGGGGTACAGCCATATCAACCACAACAGTAGTCAAGGCTTGCAACTGTTCAGTAATTTTGTGAGACCGTTTTCCAACTGATCTATCCGGGATACCTCGTTATCGGATGTACTCATATCTGTTACCGGTCTTTTAGTGAGTCTTCCCTCTTTCCTAACCTAACATGAATCTATGATGTCTTTTATAGACATAGAGGGTGTTAACAGGATATATGTATGCATGAGATGAATGAGATGCATGCGATATAAGGAATATATCAACTCATTAATATTTTCACACAAATCGGCCCATCATCATTATAGAAGCTTTTGAGCTAACTGTCATAGGAGTGAACTCGTCCCAGTTTAAATGGCCCAACAAGTTCACATCTCATGGCAAGAAGTCCAACCGTATCCAAATGATAATGTTCCTAAACACAAACATATAATGACCCATTGGCGTTTTAGAAGCTTTTGGCCCAATCGTCATAAGATACGTTCTTGTCCCAGTTTAAATGGCCCAACAAGCCCATACCTCATGACAAAAGGTCCGAATGGATCCAAACGATAATGTTCCCAAACGCAAGCATACATAAATAATTTCTACAGAGTGGCCCATCAGCATTTCAGAAGCTTTTGGCCCAATTGTCATAGGATATGAACTCGTCCCAGTTTAAATGGCCCAACAAGTTCACATTTCTGACAAGAAGTCCAACTGCATCCAAATGAGGATGGTCCACAAGCACAAGGAAATAGTTGCTATAGGCCTTACAAATCCGGTCTACATGTGGGTTTGCGGGAGTGTAGACAAAGACTCTCGCTGGCGAAGGATTGCCCACAACTAGGTCTCCTCACTCAAGGGTTGAGCGACCAAGTGAGCGCACCCTTTTTTATACCTTAAGGTACGTGCCAACGAGTTATGGTGTGTGACTGACTGTCAAATGGATTTCCCGTTGTAGATTCCCCAAGGGAGGGTGGAGCGAACTCTCTTAAATACCCAAGCCTCTTAGGCTCTTATCGCTTGGTGACAGGAATAAACAACGAGTCCTCTAATTTAGTCCATCACAATAGGCTACAAGTAAATGATTATCTAGGTGCCTTCACAGTTTTTCCTTATAGAAAGGTAGTGAATGAGGGAAGACACCAAACCATTACCCAGCCTTAAAAAATGTCTTTTATTAAACCCATTTTAACCCACAGTAGACACGATTAATTAAAGCACAAATCCAAACATTACAAGACATTATTTCGGGGCCGATTCTCTATCCCTAGTGGAGACGCCAGACTGTGGGACACAAAACTGGGCGACAAATGCTGTTCCGGGCTCGCGGCCCGGTTGGGAGTACGGAGTAGCCCGCGGGGGACTAAATCGGAGAATAATTGAGTCGCCACCCGCTGTGAACCGAGACAAATTTTTAAGGCCGCACTCACCCCTCGCAAGGGAAGACCTCAAACCGTTGGGTTCGGAATGGTCTCTTACTTATGCCACTTGTAATGAAATGATTTGTGCAATAATTTAACAAAGCCTATGCAACATTTATTTCCAAGGATAATTTACTCCTAAGTTCGCATGCATAAGTACGAGGCTCATGTCTAAGTTTTCATATAACATGTTTTCATATTTGCATACAACCTATTTGCATATAATCTATGTCCAAATTTGCATGCATAAAGATAAATACGGCTAGCATACAATGTCATAAGCATATTACATTCGATCATAGGCATGCTAGTAGATAATAATTGTATAATCAAGCATGAAAGCAAATTGGAATAACGGCGAACATCCAATAGCAAACGGCAATCTCATGAACATACTTCGATCATATAATGCGGAAAACAAAGAACAACCTAAAAAAATTGGAATACGGCTAGCATACAATGTCATAAGCACATTACATTCAATCATAGGCATGCCAGTAGATAATAATTGTACAATCAAGCATGAAAGCAAATTGGAATAACGGCGAACATCCAATAGCACACGGCAATCTCATGAACATACTTCGATCATATAATGCGGAAAACAAAGAACAACCTAAACATAATGCAAATTCCAAACGCAAAATAAATGACTAATCATGCTTGAAAATGAACAACTAAATAGGCTAAATCATGCTTAAGAACCAAGTAACATACTAACGGCATAATCATGCTTGAATACCATCTCATGAGCACATCAGATAAATGCAGGGATACAAATAGTATGATTGATTACATGATACAAGAGAAATCACCTAAGAAACAATTATGCATGACATGTGATGAAAAGACTCAGTTCAGTGTATGCGCATTCGTGTAGCGTTTGAAAATGAGTTCGAACGGCAAACAGAAGGTTCGCATTCGTATAGCGTTTGAGAACACGTTCGAACGGGACATGACCTGATGAAACAAAACGCATTCGCGTTCGAGTAGCGTTCGTAAACGCGTTCGAACGGTAAACAGAAGGTTCACGTTCGTATAGCGTTTGGGAACGCGTTCGAACGGGACCAGACCTAATACATGATAAAACAAAGGAAATACGTGCGCGTTCAAGTAGCGTTAGTAAACGCGTTCGAATGGTAAACAGAAGGTTCACGTTCGTAAACGAGTTCAAACGAACTGGGACAGAAAACATGCGTTCGTGCGGCGTTCTGAAATGCGTTCGAATGGGGTTACAGTAGTGACCTCAAAAAAGCAGTAAACAACATGACGTATACGTGAACGGATGAATAGATGACACCTATTAAATAATAATGGGCTGCAAGGCGCGGAAAATCATCGTGGTAAAGGATTTTAACCCCTCGACATGGAGGACCTTTAATCCGACTTACTAAGCCCATGCGCTAATAACATAATGCACATAAAAATAAAGACAACGATATCGGACTTTGTATACCCGATTGAACACATCTTACATTGAACCGAATATACCTCATCCGGTGCGGCGAAGCATCTTGGTAAAGGATTTTAACCCCTTGAAAAGGAGGACCTTTAATCCAACTTACTAAGCCCATGCGCTAATAACATAATGCATATAAAAATAAAGGCAACGATATCGGACTTTGTATACCCGATTGAACACATCTTACATTCAAACGAATATACGTCATCCGGTGCGGCGAAGCATCGTGGTAAAGGATTTTAACCCCTCGAAACAGAGGACCTTTAATCCAACTTACTAAGCCCATGCGCTTTATCTCATCATTATACAAACAAATAACATGCATAATTTAAATAACGGATAATAAACGAATCAAAACAACATAAAACAAAATATGCGCCGTTTGCTCAAGTGGTACGTGGAGTTGTATCCCAAGTACAGACCGCACTACGGTCCATTCGGATTCGGCTACGAAATTAATGTCTGTGTTTCCATCCTATATACCACAAGAGGCGACACATTTTCCATTTTATTCAAAGCCACAACATGCATCCACAAACGACTCTCATGCGAAGAAAATAAATAAAACAATTAAAAGATGAATGAAAATAATTAAAAAATTGCCCTCATGTCTAACTTTTTAAAATCGTCTCTCGGAAGTACGGTACACGGTCTTCGGAAGGGTTGATGCTCCGCAACTCCTCCGGTTCACTGGTTCACTGCTCTCATTTGTTGTCTCACTGTTTTGAGTCGTCGTTCTCCCTATTTTGCTGCTGTTTTTACTGTATTTCACTGCTCTTTCGATGACATTTTCAGGTCACTGTTTCAGGTGTTTTAGGCCACTGTTTTAGGGTATTTAGGCTGCTGTTTTGGTGATGTTAAGGGCTGCTGTTTTGGTGATGTTAAGGGTTGTATGGGGGTTACTATTTTCGATGGTTCATGAGGGCTGTATGGGGCTCTTGTTTTTGGTTATGGAGGGAAGAGGAGGAGAGAAAATTCTTTGTTGCTTCTTGAGTGTATTAGGCGTGAATGGAGAGGCTTTTTCTTTGCTGTATATGCGTGAGAGTTGGGGAGGGGGAAGTGTCTTGGCAATGTGTTTCTTTTATAGACAAATGGGATGGGTGAATCCTTGCTTGACAAGGAAGGGATTTGTGCATTAAAGGAGGATATGATTTGGTGTTATATAAGGAAAACACAAGATTGATTGGAGACAAGATTATGCTTAATTAGGAAGTTCATATATTTGATTGGGGGACATGTCTTGGCTTGATTAGAAATATGATATATTTAATTTGTTTTGTTTAGGCTTGATATTATTTTAAATTGGTATATGATTTTTAGATTTTATTTAATTTTGTCATGTGTTAAATATGTATTTAATTAATTTGGATGTGTTTAATGGGCTTTGGTGGGCTAATTGGGCTTGGATGTGAGGATAGCAGCAAAACCGGAAATACTGACACCGTTCGAACGCCGATTCAAACGCTACACGAATGCCCGCAATCTGCTTGACGTTCGAACGTGGTTGCGAATGCAACACGAACAAAAACATTGAACTTATGAAATGAATCTGATGACATACTTATTCTAAATTTCCCCTTCCGACGTCCGTTTCCCGCGACTTCCGCGAGTTAAAAGGTAGTGCCTCCAAATGAGACTCATCATAGGGACTTATATGCAAAAATACAGTGCCTACACCATATATACATGCATATGTTATCATTTTATCATATTCTAGCATTCTAAAAATATGTTCTCTCTAAGTAAGCATACAACTCATACAATTATCAATGATACATATACATTAAATAAGATCATGCTACTATGCACTCGTACTTTACAAAATGTTACTTCTATATGAACATTGATATACACAAAGTTAACCATATATGCATTCTGATGCAAACATGTCATCATGTATTAATGCCAACTATATGCTTCCAAATGATAACTATAATGTATGATTTATATGCATAACTTGTGAACTATTTTCAACTTTAACATGTAATATAATTTAGAAGATACTTCTTGAAAACCTTTTCTGGAAAAATATTTTCTGAAAACTGTTCTCTGAAACTCTTTCTGAAAATCTATTATAAAACTACACTTGCTGAAAACATCCTTTAAATCTCTAGTTTCTGGAAACTGTCTCTAAAATCTATTTTCTGAAAACTGTTTACTAAAATATGACTTTTGAAAACTATATACTGATGATCTGAAAACTGTGTACTGAAAATCTGAAAACTGAAAATACTCGATGCCCAGGACAACAACTCAACCGGCATCATCACTAAAATATGATAGTACTAGATACCTAGGACAACAACTCAACTGGCAGCATCTTTGAGGCTGGTGGTGCCCTACGTCCAGGACAACAACTTAACTGGCAACGTCGAGCTCTAAACCCAGGACAAAAACTCAACTGGCAGTGTAGCCACCACTAGGGACCAGGTACACGATCCTAAGCCACCATCATGGCCCTACATGTGCACATGTTCTCTGTATCCGTCAATTCCAACTGTAATAGTTACATACTGGGGTGAGTTTTTCCCTCATGCCCCGAAAAACATAAAATCATGCTTGAATCTCAAAACCGTATGAAACATTTTCTGAAATACATTTCTTTCAAAAACATCTGAAACTTTTCTTTAAAACTTTTGAATTTCAAAATCATACTAAACTCCAATTCAATTTTCTAAAAATCATAACACACATATATGCATATTCTTTTCTTATGTTTTCACATACCCTAGTCATGCTTCCTTATATGCTTATCTATATTTCTAATATCATATATATACATGCATATATCCATGCATATCTATAAATTAATGACATATAAATTCTAATCCTTACATACTTCCATCTAATATTTATCTTATGATCTATATGCTCAAATAACATACATTCGTATTGTCGAAAATATACATATGCAAACTTTTCTCATTCTAATTTATCAATTCATATATATACCATCATCAATTTAGTTTACATACATCTTACATACTCAAGCTCATTATAATTTATCACTACTTAATAAATACATACAATCTAGTATGCATTTTATACATATGATATCATTCGTTCATACTTAAACTAATAGGTGTTACCACTAAATAAATAAAAAGAAACATGCATCTGCAGACTACTCATACCAATTAATGATCCCATGACTTGCTCTATACATTTTTATATTCTTCATTACTAAGCAAGCTTATAAGTTCAATTATTAATTCCTAGTTCCAACATTAAAGTAAACTACAAGTTAATACACATACAAAAACCATATCATTAACCATTATATAGTTAAATTAATAATATGCCTTACAATATATTAAATCTTCTCATTTACTCATAATCATTCACAATCATGCACAAGCATCTATTTTAACACATAGGCTCACTCAATCACTTCCCAAAATTATAAGTTTATGCTTAAGCATTCTTATTTTATACATTTGTAACGCCTAAATTTCCATTTCCTGTTTTTCTGTCACTACACACGTTTAATGCAAGTTTTCAATGCTAATTCCAAATAAAATTCTAAACATAACAATTTATATAGAAGCTAAATCGCAGTTATCGCCCAGCACGCATCATCATTAATTTTACTTTATATCTTCACTAACCTTTATAACTATGCCTTCACATACACAAGATTCTAGCTTTATTTCCATCATAAAAATCAGACTCAAACATAATAACTGACATAAAATTCAAATTTCAACTATAATACACAAAAAATCACTTGTTCATTTTCTCACGTTACTCGTAACTTATTTACTGTCTCACATGAGTAATTGTTCCATTATGTAAGTTGCTTAGTCGTTTCGTAACTATAAATCCATACATGACTGGTCTAGTTCGCTTAATTTTGACACCATCAGTCGAGTTTAATCACCAAATTCATTCTTCCTTCATATCCCTCTTTTATTGTGTCATCTTCCCTAATTCCAAAATTAAAACCAACTCATTACCCTTATTACTCACTGTCTTCCCTTTTATTAACATCACAACCACTGGTACTATTACTCCAATTCTCAAATTACTTGCGCATATGACTACACAAATTCCACAACTTCTATTCTAGGGTTTACATAAAAAAATTTCCAACTTTCCCCAATTTCTAGGGTCTGCCGATCCTTCTTCTTTTAAAATTTTATTTTATCTTATTTCTTTATTTCTTTATTTTTTTTTCAAATCTCATACAGAATACCTAATCTAGGTCACTTTTAACATGTTTCTCACCTACCAATTTACCCAATTTCGAAATTCATCTCAAAACCTAAATTATAAAATCAATCAAATTCAAGGAAAAAATAACATAGTGTACTTACTTCTGCCTCCAGGCATGAAATCGGAACTCCAAAGTTGGAATCCCTCTTCTTCTCCTTCATTTGCTCCCTCACTCACTGCTTCTCTGTCTCGCTAACTCTGCCCAACTCTGTTCTCTGTCTCTACTCACTGCTCTGGATGTCCTGGCATGCACCAGTGGCCGCCGGTGATCGGAGACCACGCCAAACGGGGCTGGAATTGCCCCCTCACTGATCTCTCTCTCAGTCCTCTCTCTCAGCTCTCTATCGATTCTTCTTCCCAAAAATCAGTCAATTAAGAAAAACGTGTCTTAAAAAAATATCTTGGGTTATTTATACTCATTGGAAAATTTCACTCCAGCCCCTCAAGTTTGGTTACTAATGTTTCTCATAATTAATCCTTTAAAATGTTATACTTCACATTCACAAAATAATAATCACGCAAACCCGTCAAAATAACCCGAGATGTTACATTCGCTATAACAAATTGAGTTTGTCAAACAAACTCCATCGTTTCCCATAGTCAGCATCATTCATATTTTATAGAATCTAAATTATACATTAATATGACTCTGATGCTACATCAGTATTGTGCTACAACTACTGAGTTGTCCAAGTATTTAGGGATCAAATCAAAAATACTATGAAGACAACCGCAAGCACAACAACAATATAAACTTCTAATTTATAAGGTCACTATGCAACTTCATAAGTCAATACTTCATAAGTTGCATCTAATTCCACTAAATAGTAGAATCCTTCGTGACACTCCCACTGCATCTTTTGTGACTCTTTATGACGTAGACTGTCTAACGTCATAATTAGTCTCAAAACTAATATGACCCTATTGGTTGCAGACTGTATTCTCCATGAATTAGAAACTCGTTCTTAATATCTCAAAGATCACAAAGAACGTGTTTCAAGACCTATGGTCTATAGGATATCAAAATAACTCGTAACAATTACGATTAAATCGATATCTACAATCACACATTATAAAGTATTTATTATGTCATCATCAAATGATACATATGATTTATTAGACATTCTAATCAATATCTCTTTCGAAAAAGGAATCATCATTTACGAAAGATGAATACTTTATATAAGACACACAATAACTGTCCAACAGTTATGCTAACTTTCATACATATAGCCTAGTTATGTCCTTTATTAGATCATATCTAATGTACGAATAATAGGAGTATCTCACAAGTCTCTTAGTTTTATATCTTATATAAAACTTTATATTAAATATAATAGAGACTACTCCCACTGTTTTCACAGAGTAAAGAAGACTTAGGTAAACCTTTTACCTTACAAACATCTCATTGTTACTATAATAATGATAATGTTGTTAGTATGTATAGCACTAGAAAGTAATTTGTACGCTCCCACTAACCCTTCAATCACATATGTATTCTCTATACTTTGACAAGATCAGACAATCTGACTGATATCAAAAATATATAACACGAATTTAACTTATCCGAGTCTACAATAGGCTCTATAAGCTAGCACACTAAACTGCGATCTCAGTAGAGCACAAACTCTGGGGCCATTCCAGAATGAACTCTTCAAACAAAGAAATCACAACTGATCTCTTATCTGAATAAGTCATTCAAAAAATGCCATTTTGCATTCTTTAGCTAAAATGTACAGTTTAATATCAACATTAACCAACAGATCTTAAATTGTTCAATTAGTGTGACTAGAGACAAGTTTCCTCAGAATCTACAATAGATTGCTGAGTATAACTTTTCTCATTGTCATACTTTAAAGGTCAAACCTTTAATAAGCTCACACTATTTTCGCTGCGCAAACAATTAGCACATATCATGAACTAATTCATAATGAAAGCGTAATCAAGTTCAAAACTTGATCGTAGTAGGCTATGAACAATCTTAGATCTACGGTTCAATGGTGAACCTTCAGAATCGATATCAAATATCGCTTCCATTATAAGTTATAGGATAATTTGCTTCGGTAAGAAAACAACCGAATCATTAAGTATCAAATACTCGTGAATGATTCTGATATCATATTTGACTTATATAGAAGATGTATAAGGGTTGTTTCATCTTATTAATTACGTAGTTCCATTTATAATTTATCATTCTCTCATTTGACTTCAATAAGTCAACTCTTTTCTACAATAGTCAATATCTGATGTTACACACCAAGTGATAAAACGATTTTATTACTTAGGATCGTAGGAAAGATATTCTATCAAATAAAATACAATATTCTATTAAACAGAATAAACGATAAACTTTTACTTATACTCCCGAGGTGTAAGT
The DNA here is from genome assembly GCA_019454045.1 of Zanthoxylum bungeanum. Taxonomy (NCBI): domain Eukaryota; kingdom Viridiplantae; phylum Streptophyta; class Magnoliopsida; order Sapindales; family Rutaceae; genus Zanthoxylum; species Zanthoxylum bungeanum. The sequence continues at coordinate 209,286 of SKCR01025376.1, forward strand.
AATTTACATTATATAACTATTATATAAAAGAAATATCCAAATCTTAAACTTTTCAAGATTCGACTTTTCTACCTATACATATCATATATGCAACTGTAGAAAATAATGGAACATTAATTAAATAGATGGATTAGTGTTACTGGAGCATAACCCTAAGAGTATTGAAACTAATTCGGTAACATTCAATATCAAACGAATCAAATCATATAAGATTCAATTACTCCCACTACTCAATTCCATCAAGATGGAATCATGGAAGAATAATATTGAATAAGAATCATATTCACTTAATAGCCTTAGAACTAATTGCTTTAAATTCATATGTTTGATCGTATCAAAGATCTTTGAACAATTCAAAGACTTGTTATGAATTTTAAGGATCACGTTTCCAAAATTTCAGATTGAATATATTTGAACCAGTCAAATATGTTCAATCTGCGTTTCATTAGAACAGATTGAAAGTGTTTGATCATTTCAAGACGTTCAATATGTGTTCTTTCAGAACACGTAACTAAGTTATGACAATTCATAAACTAAATACATATAATGTATCAGTTTAATGAATCTGGTGGTCCAATGACAAATCATTGGTTAAACGAGATTTTAATCACCTTCCTGAATACAATATTCATTAAATGGATAAGGATGTGTGGTGTGATCTTGTATCAAACCATCATTTACCATACGGAATAAGCATCTAATTCTTAAGTGATTAAACTCATAAAGCACCGTTCTAAATTATTTATTTTACCGAATAATTTTTCTTAATGTTTATATCTACGTCAATGACACTACTAGTTATATTTAAAATATATAACAATTGTTTATAAAGAACAAGTAACTATCCAATAGTCGCGAGTTCCGATATCAAACATCAAAACAATCGTTAACTAATATTTTTAAATAACTAGATGGGAGATCTGGTATCCAATACCTATAGTTGTAGTATTGTGAAAATCGATATTTTCTATACACAACTATACGCATATCCTTAGAAACTAAGTCATTAACCATCTTGATATTTTCGATATTGTCTTAAGAATTATATCCTAAAAGGGATATCTATCTAGATTATCTATCATGACTTAGAAACTAAGTCATTAACCATCTTGATTTTTTAAGAAAATCGGAACAATAGTTCCCTATGGTTTAGACCAATATAATAATATCCTAGTCTAGTAGTATCTATAACCTATTCTAGAATAACTGCAACCAATAGCCAAGTCAGATAACATATCAAAATATGTGTGCAGTGAATTAAAAATTTAATTCTATCTAATATAGATTAAGGAAAACAAATAAGCGGCTATTTCCATAATAATACACACTGCCTAAGTTAAGGATATTTAAACTTAGCAGTACCTCCCACTATTTTACGTAATACCGTAATCCCCAACGGAAAAACAAGAATTCAATAATTAAATCGAATTCCATAATGGGAAGTGGACCCCATGAATATATTTCGACTCACAGCAGAGGCACGGTCTCGCCTACGTATATTCACATGTAGACAACTCCTTTGTCAATCACTCAATAGTGACTCCGAGGTTCCGGTCCTGGTCGTTGTTCGTTGTCGCTGCTAAGGCAGACCCACAAGGAGACGTACCAAGGTTAAACTCGTCAATGATAAACTCAAGTTACTTGCGTAACCCTGACAGCTAGGGCACGTTCAGGATTCCGCTTTCGCTTGAATTTATCTAGTATCTAATATACATCCGGCATAAATAAATCTCTATCGGCTACACCCTCACAGCAGAGGCACGGTCTCGGATGTAGTCACAGAAAAATATTTATAAACCGTATTGACAAGATGGACAAAGAAACAAGTATTCCAAATACCAGTTACTTTAAAACCTTATTAAGCGGGGATATTCCATAAAACGTCATACACTTTAAATTTAATCAAATTAAATGAAAGCATGCATGTATCAAGTAAAGAAAAGAAAAAACACTAGATTTTAAAGGGCTAATCATATCGGGGTGTCCAGAATCAGACTTGCTCTGATACCATTTTGTTGGGGTTTTAAGGGGGAATATCGGTAACGCAGCGGAATCGCGGAAAATCAAAATTTTCCGATTTCAAAAATTTTTCTCGGATCAATCAAATAAACTTATTTATTTAATTATCCAATTATCAAATTCTGAAAAATTACACATGAGATCAAATTTCTTGGTAATTACCGAATTTCCCCAAAACTTTATAAATTGATCATTTTAGTCCAAAAGTTATCAAATACAATTTTGGATGATTCTAAATCATTTCTAAAATATTTTTCAACACATCTAATGCATCAAAATCAGATTTCACACAAATCCCCAATTTTTGAGCAATTTTCGTGAGCACCCCAAAATTTCCAATTAATTACAATTTGGTCCCTTTTGTTCAAAACATGCCAAGATCAAATCTAATTAACCTAAAATTTTACATGCATCATATTCATACCATAATACATCACATATATGAAAACCCCCAAATTTGGAGTGGGTTAAGAACCCTAATATTTCAATTTCATCAAATTGTCCAATTTCACCAAATTTACAAAATCCAACACTTTAATCCATTCAATACTTCACCAATCAAGCCTCACCACTTTGAAACAATTCTAGGTCACCAATGAGTGGCTTACTAACTCTAGAATGGCAACTTTGATTTTCAAAAAATCAAAAGAGAGCTTATGAAACCATTTCAAGCTCACTTTGAAACAAAACATGCATACATCTTTCTTCCAAGTTCATAACCAATTAAAACATAAACTATAAGTGAAGAGACAACATCAAAGCAACACAAGATGAAGCTAAGGATGTTAGAAACATTTTCTATGTTGAAAATTTTAAAGAAAAACTTACAAAAGCATGATTTTTCAGTGCTTTCTTCTTTTGCCTCCAAGCCTTTTTCTCTCAACTCTATTATGTTTATTTGGTAACTTATGAACTCCTAAAACCCTAAAAGTGAAAAAAAAGAATATATACCCTCCAAAAATTTCCTTGGCCGAAATTTAGGGGTTATATAAAATATCTAGATATTTTTTGTTTTAATTAAAGTTACTTTAATCAACTTGCAAATTTTATCATTACACATTTAATGAAAATTCATAAGTCAACAAAAGCAACTCAAAAATATAATACATATTTAAATTAGGGTGTTGGCCGAATTTAGTTAATAGAAAAGGAAATTGATATTTCAATTTTAAACAATTTAAACAAATATCTTAAGAAGTCAAAACCATTTTGACAACCTTTTCTTTAAGTATAAAGTCAACAATTTACACTTATAATCATTTCCTAACTTTATCATTGGTGAGATATTTATATTTTAATTATATTAATCATTTAACAATTAAATAATTAATTAAATACAAATATCTCAAATATATGTATTATATTTACTTTAAATATCTCAAATACATATATTAATGATATATGTCAAATACCTTTATTTGACAATTTATTAATGTATATTTAATAATATCATATATTAAATACAAATACACATTAATTAGGAAATGATGGTTCGGCCCATTTACATGTATTTTTCGTTTAACAATTAAACGATTTATAAATAATCATCATTATTCATAAAATTTTCCCTAGTGCTCTACGAGTATATTTCATTAGTGAGACTCTCTAGATTCGGGTATATCCGTCACAAAATCCAATTTCGTGTCTATAATTTACCCACCCGTAAATTATGATGACCACAGATAAACTAGCTGAATCATACAGGTCGAGGTCATTGCATACGTATAATCCCTCCGTTACAAGTATCCAGATAATCCCAGAGATATAGATGTAAACGTCAAATCTCTATAGGTATTATCTCGTCGACATTTCTATCAGCAATCTCTAAATAACATTCAGAACTTACTTCTGAAGTTTACTGTGGCCACAGATTTAACAGACTGCTAATCATATATGGACTACCTATGCTCTAAACACAGAACTGATGGATCCTATCTTGATACACACAGGATATCCTGAGGATCGGTCCACACCCAACGAACAGGCGGAGGTCTGATCTAAATAGATCGGTGACGTGACTGCCATCTAAGTGTGGAGGATGTCTGTGGGACACAGAAACTGGGCGACGCATGCTGTCCTAGGCTCGCGGCCTAGTTGGGAGTACGGCGTAGCTCGCGGGGGACTAAACCAGAGAGTAATGGAGTCGCCACCCGGTGTGAACCGGGAAAATGAGATTTAAGGCCGCACTCACCCCTCGCAAGGGAAGACCTCAAACCGTTGGGTTCAGAATGGTCCCTTACTTATGTCACTTGTAATAAAAGGATTTATGTAATAATTCAATCAAGCTTAAGTAACACTTATTTCCAAGAGTATCATGCTTCTAAATTCACATGTATAACATAAAACTTACACCTAAATTCACATATATCTCACATCTAAGATTGCATGATTGAAAGTACATTAAAGTAACAACGAACATACAACTTCACTGGCATATTATATTCAAGAAAACACAAGCACACATACTAACCACACGAGCACACATGTGAGCACTACGTGGAATTGTATCCCAAGTACAGACCGTACTACCGTCCATTCAGAATCGGCTACGAAATTTATGTCTGGGTTTCCATCCGATATACCACAAGAAATAATACTCAAATGTTATCATGACATAGGCATATAAATTGTAATACATTAAACACATTGTATTCATACATGTGGTGATAGCTACTAGGAAAACTATGTATGAAATCTGATGAAAATGACTCAGTTCAGTGGGTACGTGTTCGCGTAGCGTTTGAAAACGCGTTCAAACGGTAAACAGAAGGTTCGCGTTCGTATAGCGTTCGAGAACGCGTTCTAACGGAACCAGACCTGATGCATGATAAGATTAAGAAAGTACGTGTGCGTTCGCATAGCGTTCGAGAACACGTTCGAACGGTAAACAGAAGGTTCGCGTTCGTATAGCGTTCGAGAATGCGTTCGAACGGAACCAGAAGGTTCGCGTTCGTGTAGCGTTCGAGAACGCGTTCGAACTGAACCAGACCTGATGCATGCAACACAAAGAATAAAGATAACATTGTCAAGCTCAGTATGTCCGATCAAACGTATCTTATTTTCAACCGAACACACATCAACCGGCGCGGCAAAGCATCGTGGTAAAGGGCTTTAACCCCTCCCCATAGGGGAGCTTTTACCCATTCCGATCAAAGCAACATGAAACAAAAGAAGGTGCCGTTTACTCAAGCGGTACGTGGAGTTGTATCCCAAGTACAGACCGCACTACCGTCTATTCGGATTCGGCTACGGAATTTACGTCTGGGTTTCCATCCTATATACCACAAGAGACGACACTCTTTCATTCATCCAATACACACAACACGCATCATACACACACAAGATTCAACAAATAATTAAAATACAGTCAAAATAAATAACAAAAATCGAATAAAGATGAGTGTGGAAAGTACCCTCAGGTCTAACCTTTTAAGTCATCTTCAGACTTGCGTTTCGCGGAGATCGGAATGGGTAAAAGCTCCTTATTCTTCCGGTTCACTGGTTCAGCGTCTTAGCTCATTGTTTTGCTGTTTTGCTCGCCTTCTGGTCTCCATTTTGCTGCTGTTTCTTCTGTATTTTCTGCTCACTGTTCAGTTTACTGTATTAACGTTTCAACGAACTGTTTCGAGTGTTTTTTTTCGTGGTTATTTCAAGGGTTATAAGTGCAGTTTATGTTACTGTTTTAAGGGATTTTAGGGACTGGTTTGGGAGTGGTTTGGGCTGCTGTCCAGGCGTGTTTCAAGGGCTGTTTGGGGTGTGTTTGGGCTACTGTTTGGAGGTATATTTTCGGTGATGGAGGGCTGCTGTATGGGGGAGATTTTCGGTGATGGGTAAAGGTTTAGGGGGGTGCTGTTTTTGGTTATGGAGTGGAGGAGATGAAGGGAATTGTTTATGTTCTTCTTGTTGTTATTGCCGTGAGTGGCTAAGGCTCTTGTGTTGTGATTTTTGTGTGAGTTATCTGTACGAGCTAGAGGATGCATGTCTTGGTTAGGGGTTGTTTATATAGAGAAGGGCTAGGGCTTCACCTTGTCTCACAAGGAAGGGATTTTGGCATTAAAGAGAGATATGATTTGGTGTTAGACAAGGAAAGTAAGGGATTTGATGGGGGATAAAATTTGGCTAGATTAGGAATGCAAAATATTTAATTTGTTATGATTGATTTTAATTAGGCATGACATCTTTTTAATTTAGTATGTGATTTGTTTAGTTAGGAAGTTAATATATTTGATTTATCTTTATTAGGTATGATTATATTTTATGTTTTATTTAATTGGTAAATGGTTTAAACATTTTATTTAATTCAATGTTTAATTTAATTAAATTGGGATGTGTTTTATGGGCTTTGGGGGGCTAATTGGGCTGGGGTGCGAGGCTAGCAGCAAAACCAGAAACACCGACGCCGTTCGAACGCCAATTCGAAAACTACACGAACGTCCGCAATCTGTCTGACGTTCGAACGAAGTAACGAACGCAGCACTAACGAAGACAGTGAACTTGTGAGATGAACTTGATGACGTACTTATTCTGAATTTCCCCTTCCGACCTCCGTTTCCCGCAATATCCTTAGCTAAAAAAGGTAGTGCCTCCAACTGAGACTCATCATCGGGTTTCACATGCGAAAATGCAATGCCTACAGTCGCCCTCACATTGATGGGACTTGTGCAGTGTGTGACTTTGAACAATCTTATCAAAGTTATGCAATGCATTTTCACTTACCTGGCTCGGCTGCTGCCTCGAGCTGAGTTGGTGCTGCAGCAGACCTCGATATGGGATGCGTCCCGATAATTGCAACCGACAACGGGGGCACCTCGACCATGGGCACCTCGACCCAATACCGCTGACAATCAGGACCTCACCCTCGAACTGATGATGTAGTGGGCACCTCGACCCTGGGTACCTCGACCCGGAACTACAACTGACAACGGGGGCACCTCGACCCTGGGCACCTCGACCCAACACCGCTGACTATAGGGACCTCGCCCTCGAACTGATGATGTAGTGGGTACCTCGACCCTGGGCACCTCGACCCGGAACTACAACTGACAACGGGGGCACCTCGACCTAACACCGCTGACTATAGGGACCTCGCCCTCGAACTGATGATGTAGTGGGTACCTCGACCCTGGGCACCTCGACCCAGAACTACAACTGACAACGGTGGCACCTCGACCCAATACCGCTGACTATAGGGACCTCGCCCTCGAACTGATGATGTAGTGGGTACCTCGACCCTGGGCACCTCGACCCGGAACTACAACTGACAACGGAGGCCTCGCCCTCAAGCTGATATGGGCCTCGCCCTCGAGCCGACATGATATGGGCCTCGGCCCCAAGCTGATATGGGCCTCGGCCCCAAGCTGATATGGGCCTCGCCCCTTGGGACTCATCCCAAAAACTGAAATTGCGCTGACGCTGCTTGGCTCATTTCTGCCGCTTTCTCCTTTCTTCGAACCTGCGAACACAAAACAAAAACAAACACGAAGAGAATGCAATGTTACGTGTATGCATAAATGATTTTCTTATTCTGTTGGGTTAGGTCTTCTGCTAATTCTCGTGGTGACTGATCGGTCTTCTCTCCCTCAGGCAAAGTATTGCTTCAATCTGTCTACGTTGATCGGCTCGGTGAACTCGTTCCCCTCCAAGTCTGATAGCTTCACTGCTCGATTTCCCATTACCTTCTGCACTATGTAAGGTCCTTCCCAGTTTGGTCTGAATTTTTCTCTCGGATCTGTCGTCGACGGCCTCGACTGCTTAAGTACCAAATCACCCTTTCTGATCTTGGTAGGACGCACTTTCTTGTTGAATGCCCGAGCTAGTCTCTTCTGATACAACTGCATGTGATGCAAAGACTTCGTTCTCTTCTCATCCAATTGTGCTAACTGATCAAACCTCTGTGCGGCCCAATCATGTTCCGATAATTCTGCCTCTGCTAATACCCTCATAGACTGTATTTCCACTTCTACTGGCAATACTGCTTCCATTCCATAGACCAAGGAGTAGGGTGTGGCCCATGTTGTTGTTCTTACTGATGTTCTGTACCCCCACAAAGCATACGGTAATTTCTCGGCCCAATCTCTGCAATTTTCTGTCACCTTGGCTAGAATCGTCTTTATAGTCTTGTTGGCTGCCTCAACTGCCCCATTTTCCTGCGGCCTATACGGCGATGACTTGTGGTGGCCTATCACATACCTCTGTAACATTGCCTTCGTCTCTCCTTGAAACTGGACCCCGTTGTCTGTCACTACATGATGCGGCATACCATACCGACAAATGAGGTTCCGAGCTATAAACTTTGCCATCTGCTTTGCTGTAACATTACAGAATGATTCGGCTTCTACCCACTTCGAGAAGTAATCTACTGCCACTACTATGAAGCGATGCCCATTTGATGCATTCGGTCAAATTTCCCCAATCATATCAATTCCCCATGCTGAGAAAGGCCACGGCTCTGACAACCCATGCAACTCTGTGTGCGGTAAGTGATTCAAATTACCATGTGCTTGACAGTCATGACAGTGCTTCACCATCTTCACGCAATCTGTTTCCATGGTTGACCAATAAAACCTTGTCTCACTATCTTGCGAGACAGATTCAACCCGTTCATGTGCGAACCACATGCCTCGGCGTGTATCTCTTCCATTACATACTGAGCTTATTCCCTTCTCAAACACTTCAACTGAATACCGTTTGCTTGCCTCTTGTACAGTTCCCCTTTCAAAGTCACATACTGGGAAGCTAACTTCTGGATGGCTATTCTGTCTTTTCTGCCTGCCCCTTCCGGGAGTTCACCATGTTCCAGATACCTCTGAATGTCATAATACCAAGGTTTACCGTCGTCGACCTCAACTTCCAGAATTCTTTCTATCTCATAAATGGGTTTGCTTGCCGTTGTCAGTATCAACGGTTTCATCACTAACTTTTCTGGATTTTCCCAAGTTGCTGCAAGTGTAGCCAATGCATCTGCCATCTGATTCTCTTCTCTCGATAAGTGCTGAAACTTACACTCGGGGATAACCTGTGCCAACTTTCTGAGGTAAAAAAGGTAAGGTTTCAACCGTTCTTCTTTCAATTCCCATTCTCCTCGCATCTGCTGGACTACCAACATAAAATCTCCGTAGACTTCCACACTCCCGGCCTTCAAGGCTATTAATGCTGTCAAACCAAAAGCACATGCTTCATATTCAGCCATGTTATTAGTCACTATGAATGTCAACCTCTTGGCTAAAGGCAAGGTCTCTCCCTCGGGGGTCACTATCACGATCCCAATTCCGGCTCCCTTGTAATTCACTGCTCCGTCAAAATACATCTTCCATCTCTGAACTGTTATTGCTTGGATCTCTTCATCTGGAAATTCAAACTTATACTGATCCCCCTCAATAGGTTGCAATGCCAGGAACTCTGCTACTCATCTCCCTTTGATCACTTTGGAGGTGAGATACTCAATGTCAAACTCTGTCAGCAATACCAACCATCTGCCCAATTTCCCCACTAGTGAAGGCACCGAATGAAGATATTTCAGAGGATTTTCCTTTGCCACTACCTGGATCTTGTACGACTGGAAATAATGCCACAATTTTCTGGAAGCCCATACCACTGCAAGACAGATCTTCTCAACTTCCTGATATCGAGCCTCATACGGGAGCATCTTCTTACTCAGATAGTAAACTGCATGTTCCACCCCTGTCTCATCTTCCTGTACCATCATAGCCCCCAGTGCTTCTGATTCTATAGCCAAATACAATATCAAAGGTCTGCCCGGTCTCGGAGGTTTCAATACATGAGGCTTTACCAAGTACTCTCTGATTTTGTCGAAGGCTGTCTGACACTGTTCATTCCATCTCACTGGCTGATCTTTTCTCAACAGTTTGAAGATAGGTTCACATACTGACGTTAACTTGGCGATGAACTGACTGATGTACTGAATTTTTCCCAAGAATGCTCTGACTTCTTTCTCTGTCTTCGGTGCAGGCATTTCTGTGATTGCCTTGATCTTTTCGGAGTCTACCTCTATTCCACCCATTCCCACCGTATGACCAAGCAATTTCCCTGATGTCACCCCAAACACACATTTCTTAGGGTTTAGCCGCAGGTTTTATCTGTCAACTCGCTGAAGAAACCTCTCCAGTGCTTCAATATGCCCAACTCTGGTCTCTGATTTCACCATCATGTCATCCACATATACCTCAATCTCTTTGTGCATCAAGTCGTGGAAAAGTGTAGTGGCCATCCGCTGATAAGTAGCCCCCGCATTCTTAAGCCCAAACGGCATAACCTTGTAGCAATAAGTACCCCACTCAGTAACAAATACAGTCTTATGTTTGTCTTCTTCAGCCATGAGAACCTGATTGTAACCTGAAAATCCATCTGCAAACGAATACATAGCAGATAAGGCCGCACTATCAACCAGAACATCTATATGCGTTAGAGGAAAATCATCTTTCGGACAAGCCTTGTTGAGATCTCTGTAGTCTACACACATTCTGACCTTCCCGTCTTTCTTCGGCACCGGCACTATATTAGCCAACCACTCAGGATACTTTACTACTTCCAGGAACCCCACATCTATCTGTTTCTTAACTTCTTCTCTGACTTTCTCAGCCCATTCTGGTCTCATCCGTCGGAGTTTCTGTTTTACTGGCCTCATATTCGGATAAGTTGGTATTGTGTGTTGGGTAATGTTTCTGTCTACCCCGGGCATGTCCTCATAGGACCAAGCAAACACTTTGGCATATCTGACCAACACTACTTCTAGTTTCTCCCTCTCTTCATAGGTAACTTCACTTGCAATCAGAATTTCCTTGGGGTTCTCAAGCGTACCCAAGTTAAATGCAGTAGTTCTGGCCGAACTGATATCAAATATGCTTGATTCGTGCAGAGTAAATGGAAATGACTCAGGCAAGTAAGCAAAAGAAATGTCTTTATTATTGGATAATGCGGAAGTACATTCAAACAAATCAGGAAGGTAAATGTCTTCATCATCTATAGACACTTCTTCCTCTGCAATCAGGTCTTCCTCAGGCTTTTCGTCCTCTCCCAGAGTCAGGCTCTCCAACTTCATCAATTCTTCTTCCCAATTCTTTGCTTCCACAATTTCTTTAGTCAGCGGTTTCTCACCCAACAAATCTTGGAAGATCTCAAATCCAGGCACCACAATCCCATTAACTTCCACAGGTTCAGGCTCCCCTTAATATCCTGAAGCTTTCACAAAACATTCCATCAGTTTCAGGCCCTTTTTCTTGACCTTTGGCTTTTCTTCATCAGACTTGTACCCCAAACCTTTCCGAGTGGTCTGTCCTCTGAAATCTGGCAATTTTGAACCTTTACCCGGCTCAAACTTCATTTTCTCCATAATCCTAGCCACCCTAAGATCCACCCACTCCTCAAAAGTAGCTGACACCTGAAACCTTGTGAAAGGTTGTATCTCCAAGGCAGCCACGGCATTATCTAACTCAGCGTGGATGGTGACAACTTCTCCCTCATACGAGAACTTGATCATCTGATGCAAAGTGGAAGGCACGCCCCCAAGTTTTTGAAACCAAGGCCTTCCCAACAATAAGGCGAAAGTAGCCGGGATGTCCAGTATTGTGAACTCGACCTCATCTTCAATCGGTCCTACCTTGACCATAGCCACAAAGGTACCCTCAACTCCCCTTTTTCTGTCATCAAAAGCCTTAATAGTCATACTGGAGGGGTCCAAGTCTGTTGCTTTCATACCCAATCTCGCCAGAATTTTCAGCGGGCACACATTGATGGACGAACCGTCATCCACCATTACACATGAAGTTCTCTTGCCCCTCACCTCGGCCCTGATAAATAGAGGCCTGTTATGATTTATCCCCTCTGCCGGGAGTTCATCCTCAGAAAAAGATATCTGCAAAGCTTCCTTCTGAACCGACCCAACAAACATTACAGGGTTGGCGTCTTCCGGTACCACAATCTTACTCAAGGCCTCAACCATAGCCTGCCTATGCTCCCGAGATGCACATAATAGTTCCCAGATACTCACTTGTGCTCTAGTCTTCCTCAATTGCCTCAGCACTATATCCCCCTCAGTATTTTCTGTAGTCTCAACCACTTCTCTACCATCTGTCAAAACTTCCTTACCCTTTTCCGCCATATCATTGTAAAAACGACCACTGCGCGTCATTCCCCTTACTTCTTCCTCATCACTGCTAGAGAAATCAAGCCAAAAGTTTTTTCCTGCTCAAACTCATCTTCACTAGTACTATCCCAGATTCCCAGGCAAAAGGCTGGAGGGTGAAAGGATTTCAGGACAAGGTCTTCTGGGAGGCCAGAATTGATCATATAGGCTGGTGGTGGTACGGCACGGTAGTTGGGTAAGGGGTTTCTGTGTGTGTCAGGCTGTTCTGTTTCTAGGTCAGGTATTTTCTTGGAGTCTATCAGGTCTTGGATTTTATGGCGGAGTCGGGCGCAGTTGTCGGTGTCATGGCCCTTTTGTTGGTGAAAGTGACAGTAAAGGCTTAGGTTATAATGTGATGGTAGGGGATTGGGTAATGGTTTGGCTTCCAAGGGTTTTAAGAGCCCTTGCCTCTTCAATTTCTCTAGCACCTTGGACAGGGGCCTTCCCAAGTTGGAAAACTGCCAGTTCTGGATAGCGGCAATCTCAGCAGAAACGGGCTTTGCTCCCGATGTTCCCTCAATGGGCCTCCTGTTTAGACCATAGAATTTTCTATTCTCGGCCTCTTCTTCCTCAATATCCATGACAGTTTCCCTCAACTACCGAAAATCTGCAATCATGGAGGTCATCCTCCTCAACTTGCTATAAATGGAGGGTCTGGTGCCCTGGATAATCATTTTAATCTGGTCCTTCTCCGAGGGCCTAGTCTGCATCTTCAATAACTGACTTCTCCACCGGTCCACATACTCCTTAAAACTCTCCTCCGCTTTCTACTTAACATTTTCCAGATCACGGAGTGACAGATCGATCTCTAAGTCAGTGACATACTGCTTCAGGAAAGCATCGGCCAACTCCCTCCAATCTTCCTTCACTTTCTTCTCCAAACTGTGGTACCATACCACGGGAGCTCCTTCAAGCGACATTCCAAACATTTTCTGCACTTGGCGCTGAGATAAGCCAACTGAACTCATGACTGATACAAACTGTCAGAGATGCACCCTTGGATCCCCATTCCCGTTAAACTTAGCCATATCAGGCATCTTGAACTGTGCTGGCAACTGTTCCTCGAAAGTCAGTGTGTCATAATCCAGCAAATCCTCATTCTTACCCCTCATCTTGCGGGTAACTGACTCAACTTGATCCCGGAGCTTCTGTAACTCGACCTGAGACCCAGATACTCTGCCCGCTGCATACTCTGCCATATCATCATCAAAAGTGGGGATCTCATCCCCCAATCTGTTCGGAGGTTCCTCTTGCCTCACATCCCCAGAACTACCCCCGGCACGAGACCCAGCTATGCCAGCCACAACAGTAGTCAAAGCCTGCAACTGTTCAGTGATCTTGGCGAGACCGTTCTCTAACTGATCCATATGGGACACCTCACTATCAGATTCACTCATACTTGTTCTTTTAGTGAGTCTTGTCCCTTCTCTAACCCAAACGGTATCTATGATGTCTTTTTGAGACATAGATGGTGTTAACATGATTTATGTATGTATGAGGTGCGTGAGGTGCATGTAACATATATAACATAATAAATCCATTAAAATTTTCAAAAAAATCGGCTCGTTATCATTTTAGAATCTTTCGGGCTAATTGTTATAGGAGTGGACCCATCCCAGTTTAAATGGCCCAACGAGTTCACATCTCATGATAAGGAGCTCAAATAAATCCAAATGGTAATGTTCCGAACACAAGCACAAAGTGGCCCATCAACACTTAGAAGCCTTTGGCCCAGTCGTCATGAAATATGTTCTTGTCCCAGTTTAAATGGCCCAACAATCCCATATCACATGACAAATGGTCCAAATGGATCCAAACGACGATGTTCCCAAACACAAGCATAGAAGAAAGATAATGCAAACATAACGTAATAACTTCTACATAATGGCCCATCGACATTTCAGAAGCTTTGGGCCTAATAGTCATAAGGTACGAACTCGCCCCAGTTTAAATGGCCCAGCAAGTCCGCATTTCTGATAATAGTCCAACTGCATCCAAATGAGGATGGTCCACAAGCACATACTCAAGGAAATAATTGTTACTTCATAGCCAACACCCAGTTTATGGGTGGGTTAGCAAGAGTATAGACAAAGGCTCTCACCGGCGAAGGATGCCCACAACTAGGTCTCTCCCCACTCAAGGGTTCGAGCGACCAAGTGAGCGCACCCTTTTTTTATACACTAGGTACGTGCCAATGAGCTATGGTGTGTGACGGACTGTCAAATGGATTTCCCGTTGTAGATTCCCCATAGGGAAGGTGGAGCGAGGCTCACTTAAATACCCAAGCCTCTTAGGCTCTTATCGCTTGGTATCAAGAATAAACAACGAGTCCTCCAAATTAGTCCATCACAAAAGGCTACGAGTAGATGGCTATCCAGGTGCCTTCACACTTTTCCTTCTAGAAAGGTAGTGAATGAAGGAAGACACCAAACCATCACCTAGCCTCAAAATGCCTTTGATTAAACCCCCACTTTATCCACTATAGACACGGTCAATTAAAACATAAATCCAAACATCACAAGACAATATTTCGGGGCCGATTCTCTATCCCAGTGGAGTCGCCAGACTGTGGGACACAGAAACTGGGCGACGCATGCTGTCCTAGGCTCGCGGCCTAGTTGGGAGTACGGAGTAGCCCGCGGGGGACTAAACCGGAGAGTAATGGAGTTGCCACCCGGTGTGAACCGGGAAAATGAGATTTAAGGCCGCACTCACCCCTCGCAAGGGAAGACCTCAAACCGTTGGGTTCGGAATGGTCCCTTACTTATGTCACTTGTAATAAAAGGACTTATGTAATAATTCAATCAAGCTTAAGTAACACTTATTTCCAAGAGTATCATGCTTCTAAATTCACATGTATAACATAAAACTTACACCTGAATTCACATATATCTCACATCTAAGATTGCATGCTTGAAAGTACATTAAAGTAACACGAACATACAACTTCACTGGCATATTATATTCAAGAAAACACAACACACATACTTAACCAAACCACACGAGCACACATGTGAGCACCTTCTCAAGTGGTACGTGGAATTGTATCCCAAGTACAGACCGTACTACCGTCCATTCGGAATCGGCTATGGAATTTATGTCTGGGTTTCCATCCGATATCCCAAAGAAAGAAATAATACTCAAATGTTATCATGACATAGGCATATAATTGTAATACATTAAACACATTGTATTCATATATGTGGGGATAGCTACTAGGAAAACTATGTATGAAATCTGATGAAAATGACTCAGTTCAATGGGTGCGTGTTCGCGTAGCGTTTGAAAACGCATTCGAACGGTAAACAGAAGGTTCGCGTTCATATAGCATTCGAGAACGCGTTCGAACGGAACCAGACCTGATGCATGATAAGATTAAGAAAGTGCGTGTGCGTTCGCGTAGCGTTCAAGAACACGTTCGAACGGTAAACAGAAGGTTCGTATTCGTATAGCATTCGAGAACGCGTTCGAACGGAACCAGAAGGTTCGCGTTCGTGTAGCGTTCGAGAACGCGTTCGAACGGAACCAGACCCGATGCATGCAACATAAAGAATAAAGATAACAATGTCAAGCTCAATATGTCCGATCAAACGTATCTTACATTCAACCGAACACACATCAACCGGCGCGGCAAAGCATCGTGGTAAAGGGCTTAAACCCCTCCCCATAGGGGATCTTACATTGCACTTAATAAGCCCATGCGCTCGATTGAATCATACATACAAAGAATTAAAAGCAATAATATCAAACGTAGTATGCCCGATTGAACGTATCTTGCATTCAACCTGTTGGACAAAATGACCCATAGCGTCACTATTTGCACAGATCATTGTGTTTTGTTGTAGCAATTAACTATGTGACAAGGAAATTGCACTCTCATCATTTGTGATTAGATCACCATAGATATATAAATGAAGAGAGGTCCCTATGATTAGTACCTGGACTGAGAAAGATATGAGACAGTATCAGTCCCCGAAGGTTTAATCATTAAATATCCCTAGCCGTAGTATTATCGAGACTGGACATCGATAATGCGGAATAGGCTAGTATTGCACTTGTGCGCGTTTGTGAGGGCACAACAGCATAGTTCTCATATATATAAGTATTGGATACTTATGCAAGTGCGATAGGAGGTCGTGTTTCACCGATGGTACGGGAAACAGCTTCGCTCTGGATAGACCCCTCGGAATCCCATTGGTATTATGACTATGTGTCTATGGGAGGCCGAAATCAAGGTAGGTGTGTATGGTCTTAACCTGAGACTTACATCGCTAATACTTACGATAATCGATAGACTTTGGTCTTGGTGGTAGGGGACTTTAAACGGGTTCTGTGTACACATTCTTTCTGGGTTTATCAGAGAGTCGTAGTGTATTGGGTGTGATGTCAAGACGGAAGTATCACTTCAGTCATATTGGAGTTGATGTCACGCAGGATACGGTACTAGTGCTCTTGATTGTTGCGCAACCAATCGGGATATTGTGACCAGGTCATGTATATCCGATTATAGAGACTATGTTACCAGACATCCGACATGTGCTTCGGACGGGGCAGACACTTATCCAGCCCCAGCCCTAGCACGTGATTATCCGATACTGGCTAATATACACAATACTACGGATACTACGCTTGATACAGATCTATATATTCCTGTAAGAATATTTCTGGAGAATTGGGTAGGCATGGCGCTTTGCTAGAAGCCAACTTGTCTTGTAAATCGATATAAACGTAGTACGAGGTACTTACGTGTTCGGACAGTCTGACGATCGTATTTACTTCCAACATATCCGGAGATCTCACATGGGTCGCTTCCTGAAGATTCACCGATGAGGTATGACTCGCACTTTGATTAATCTGGGATTAATTAGAAGAGAGAGATAGAATTAATCTGGGATTATTCGATGAGAGAGAAAATTAATCTGGGATTAATTGCGGAGATATTTTATCTGGGATAAATATTAATAAAAGAGAGAGACGATTAATTTGGAATTAATCGATAAAATTAATATATTCGATATATTAATCGAAATTGGATTTCGACGCGGAATTAAAATTAGATTTTAATTCGGGCGAACGAATTAATTTAGAATTAATTCGTTAGCGACGTGAATAGTGAATTCGCTAGGCGTAATCATTTAATTACGACGCGACGGAAAATTCGTTAATTTGGAATTAGCGAACCCGAGCCCGAGTGATTGCGAGCGCATTCGCATTTCGAATTCGAGCGCGGCACGCGAGTCACATCAAGCGTCAAATCGCTAATCGCGTCAATCGTCAAATCAATTGTCACTTTGAGTGATGTGACTTGACAATATGTCACTTTATTAAAGTGAATAGATGTGATGTGAAAAGTGATGTGATATGACTTAAAGTTATAAGTAAAAGTGATGGAATATGAAAAGGTTTGGAATATATATATTTGTTTTATTTTTTTTGAAAAAATAAATAAATAAATATAATTACTTTTTCTTTTCACTTTACATATATATTCGGTCCTCTCTCTCTCCAACATGCAAGGCATACGGTTTCCTCTTCCCTCTCTTTTTCTTCTTCTGTATCTCCTCGGCTTCACTGCCGTTTCTTCTTCTTTTTTTTTTTTGGTCTTCACCGAGAAAATTGAGATGCATGGAAGATGATTAGTGCTAGCACACTCTAGGAGTTATACATAGGTGATAGGGAAGTGTCTTCATGAGCTTGGAAAGCTTGAAGCTTTGAGCTTCAATGGTGCTCAACAATGGCCGATTCTTGGAGGATCCAAACCAGTCCAAATCGCACAGCCCACTGCAAGATGAAGCTACTGCCGTGACTTGGAGGGAGCCAAAAACGCATCTTGTTCTTCATCCATCAAAACCGAATTCAATGTGAGTTGATTCTGCCACCTCCTTTGATGTGTTCATATGTGGTTTCTATGCTTTGTTTGTGATCTTTGGGACCTTGATTGAACTCCAACACAACCGAACACACATCAACCGGCGCGGCGAAACATCGTGGTAAGGGGCTTTAACCCCTCCCCATAAGGGATCTTTCATTCCACTTACTAAGCCCATGCGCTCGATTGAATCATAAATAAATAAGCAACATGCAGAATTCAAGTGACGAAAAATAAATAAATAAATAAATCAAAGCAACATGAAACAAAAGAAGGTGTCGTTTACTCAAGCGGTACGTGGAGTTGTATCCCAAGTACAGACCGCACTACCGTCCATTCGAATTCGGCTACAGAATTTACGTCTGGGTTTCCTTCCTATATACCACAAGAGACGACACTCTTTCATTCATCCAATACCCACAACACGCATCATACACACACAAGATTCAACAAATAATTAAAATACAGTCAAAATAAATAACAAAAATCGAATAAAGATGAGTGTGGAAAGTACCCTCAGGTCTAACCTTTTAAGTCGTCTTCAGACTTGCTTTTCGCGGAGATCGGAAGGGGTAAAAGCTCCTTATTCTTCCGGTTCACTGGTTCAGTGTCTTAGCTCACTGTTTTGTTGCTTTGCTCACCTTCTGGTCTCCGTTTTGCTGCTGTTTCTTCTGTACTTTCTCCTCACTGTTCAGGTCACTGTCTTAACGTTTCAACGAACTATTTCGAGTGTTTTTTTTCGTGGTTATTTCAAGGGTTATAAGTGCAGTTTATGTTACTATTTTAAGGGATTTTAGGGACTGTTTTGGGAGTGGTTTGGGCTGCTGTCCAGGCGTTTTTTAAGGGCTGTTTGGGGTGTGTTTGGGCTGCTGTTTGGAGGTATATTTTCGGTGATGGAGGGCTGCTGTATGGGGGAGATTTTTGGTGATGGGTAAAGGTTTAGGGGGGTGCTGTTTTCGGTTATGGAGTGGAGGAGATGAATGGAATTTTTTATGTTCTTCTTGTTGTTATTGCCGTGAGTGGCTAAGGCTCTTGTGTTGTGATTTTTGTGTGAGTTATATGTACGAGCTAGAGGATGCATGTCTTGGTTCGGGGTTGTTTATATAGAGCATGGCTAGGGCTTCACCTTGTCTCACAAGGAAGTGATTTTGGCATTAAAGGGAGATATGATTTGGTGTTAGACATGGAAAGTAAGGAATTTGATGGGGGACAAAATTTGGCTAGATTAGGAATGCAAAATATTTAATTTGTTATGATTGATTTTAATTAGGCATGACATCTTTTTAATTTAGTATGTGATTTGTTTAGTTAGAAAGTTAATAGATTTGATTTATCTTTATTAGGTATGATTATATTTTATGTTTTATTTAATTGGTAAATGGTTTAAATATTTTATTTAATTCAATGTTTAATTTAATTAAATTAGGATGTGTTTTATGGGCTTTGGGGGGCTAATTGGGCTGGGGTCCGAGGCTAGCAGCAAAACCAGAAACACCGACGCCGTTCGAACGCCAATTCGAACGCTACACGAACGTCCGCAATCTGCCTGACGTTCGAACAAAGTAACAAATGCAGCACTAACGAAGACAATGAACTTGTGAGATGAACTTGATGATGTACTTATTCTGAATTTCCCCTTCCGACCTTCGATTCCCGCAATATCCTTAGCTAAAAAGGTAGTGCCTCCAACTGAGACTCATCATCGGGTTTCACATGCGAAAATGCAATGCCTACAATGTCTCATACATCCACAGTGGTATCTCAAGTCGAATGACCACTATGCTACTCAACCCGAGAAGATTCTTATTGACGTTGGTGTAACATCCATTAAGAATCTTCGATGAGTCGTTCAGTGTTTATCCATTATAAACACCTACACGTCTATACGAGTCTGTGGGAACACAGACACTGGGCGACGCATGTTGTCCCTGGGCTCGCGGCCCGGTCGGGAGTACGGAGTAGCCACGGGGGACTAACCCGGAGAATAATGGAGTCGCCACCCGGTGTGAACCGGGAAAATGAGATTTAAGGCCGCACTCACCCCTCGCAAGGGAAGACCTCAAACCATTGGGTTCGGAATGGTCCCTTACTTATGTCACTTGTAATAAAAGGATTTATGTAATAATTCAATCAAGCAAGTAACACTTATTTCCAAGAGTATCATGCTTCTAAATTCACATGTACAAAATAAAACTTACACATAAATTTACATATATTTCACATAAAAGATTGCATGCTAGAAAATACATCAAAGTAGCAACGAACATACAACTTCATTGGCATATTAGATTCACGAAAACACAAGTACACATACTAACCACACAAGCATACATGTGAGCACCTTCCCAAGTGGTACGTGGAATTGTATCCCAAGTACAGACCGTACTACCGTCCATTCGGAATCGACTACGGAATTTATGTCCGGGTTTCCATCCGATATACCACAAGAAATAATACTCAAATGTTATCATGACATAGGTATATGAATTGTAATATGTTAAACACATTGTACTCGTACATATGGGGAATACAGATGAATGACACAACATGATCTTGCGTAATACAGAGGGGCAATCAGGTTCATCAAACGTAAGGATAGCTACTAGGAAAACTATGCATGAAATCTGATGCGTGATAAGACTAAGAAAGTGTGTGCGCGTTCGCGTAGCGTTCGAGAACGCGTTCGAACGGTAAACAGAAGGTTCGCGTTCGTGTAGTGTTCTAGAACGCGTTCGAACGGAACCAGACCTGATGCATGCAACACAAAGAATAAAGACAATAATGTCGAGCTCAGTATGTCCGATTGAACGTATCTTGCATTCAACCAAACACACATCAACCGGCGCGGCAAAGCATCGTGGTAAAGGGCTTTAACCCCTCCCCATAGGGGATCTTTCATTGTACTTACTAAGCCCATGCGCTCGATTGAATCATGCATACAAAGCATTAAAAACAATAATATCAAACTTAGCATGCCCGATTGAACATATCTTGCATTCAACCGAACACACATCAACCGGCACGACAAAGCATCATGGTAAAGGGCTTTAACCCCTCCCCATAGGGGATCTTTCATTGCACTTACTAAGCCCATGCGCTCGATTGCCTCATTCATACAAATAACATGAGGAATTCAAATGACGAAAAATAAATAAATCAAAGCAATATAAAACAAAAGAAAGTGTCGTTTACTCAAACGGTACGTGGAGTTGTATCCCGAGTACAGATCATACTACCGTCCATTCGGAATCGGCTATGAAATTTATGTCCGGGTTTCCATCCGATATACCGCGAGAGTTGACAAATCTTTCATTTTATTCCAAAGCCACCACATGCGATTGTACGGGCCAAAATTGGGCCCAAGGATAAAATCGACTTTCACCACAGAAGCCAACCACAAGATCTGGTGCCCGGAAGAAGATCCATGGGCCGCCTCATGAGCCCAAGCTCATTAACATAAATACAGACAAACGGGCGCCAGTTACAAAGATCAGGAAGTGGATCCGAATTCATAAATATCATCATGAAGTCGACGGTTATCAGACTTAAAGGACCTAAATTAAAACATCATTAAGGAGGTTTCCAACGGGTAGAAGAAGGACCCCACATCAAAGGAACCTATAAAAGAGAGAGGCAAAGAATAGAGAGTGATCGGAAGGCGACTCCTATCATCAGATAAAATCCAATACTCCGCCCTCACGGCAATTAATCAGTGGTTGAGGTATCCTAAGACCTTAATCCTTTCGACTTTGACTTACTCATATTTAGGCTGACTTGAGCGTCGGAGTGTCTACGGCTTCCACCACACCGGTGGGCAGTAATCTCTTCTTCTACTCTACTCTTATTTTTCAGGTTCGCTTGTACCCCTCAACTCATTTTCAATTGTGGACCTCGACCGAAATCAGCGTCCACAGCGATATCTCATAATCCATGCATATTTATCTACTCAATGGCCACAACATGCATTCCAACATAACAATCATGCAAGCAATACTCAATAAATAATAAAAATAAAACAGAAAATGAATGTGGAAAATACCCTCAGGTCTAACCTTTTATGTCGACTTTCAAACTCGCGTTTCACGGCCGTCATAAGGGCTATCACACCGCAACTTGTCTGGTTCACTGGTTTGCATTTTACCTCGTTGTTTCACTGCTCAAGCTACTATTTTGACTCCGTTTTACTACTGTTTCCTCGCGGTTTCGCTGCCGTATTATTGGTCACTGTTTCAGGTGTATAGGGGACTGTTTTGGCTCGATTTTGGGACTGTTTTGAGGTATTTTGGGTGCAGTTTCAGGACAATTTTGAGGGTAGTTCGGGGAATATTTCAGGGGTATTTTTGGTCTGCAGTTTATAGGTGCAATGTTAGTGGTGAAGGCTGGCTATGTTCGTGCATTTGTGGCTTAGGGCGTGATCGTTTGAAGGCTGTTGCTACGTGTGGCGTGACGTAGATTTGAGGGGCATATGGTTGATTGAATGGGCAGATGATGCGTGGGGTATGTGGCTAGTGTTAAACGTGTCTCAGTTGGTAGGGGGCGTGTGTGTTAACTGTGTAAGGCTAGGCGTGTTGAAAGGGTAAGAGCTTGTGGCATTGATGGTGGGCTTCACGTGGGGCTGTGGCTGATGGTGCGTGGAAGGTGCAGGCGGGCTGGTTCGATGAGGGCGATGTTGGCATGGAGCGGGAGTGTTGGTGGGGCCTGGGACGTGTTTTAAAGGAGAAGAAATAAGGTGATTAGGGTTTATTCTCTTTGTATTTCGTGTGAGAGAGAGAGAGCTAGCAGAGGTTATCTTTTTTCTGGTTTTTTGTGAGGGTTCTGCCGAGAGAGAGGGGATAGAGTGTTTAGGGTTTCTATTATTTTTTGTTTCTGCCGTGAAGGTGAAGTGAATGAGATCTTCGGCGTGGGCTAGAGAGAGTGGACCGTCGGGGTGGTTAGGTTAGTGCATGTTTATATAGAAGATGGCTAGGGTTTGTCCTTGTCTCACAAGGAAGGGATCTTGGTTTCTAATTTAGGCTTTTCAAGAATGGTATACACAAGATTGAGGGGGGACAAAATATTTTAAATTAGGAAGTTGAATATCTAATTTGTGTTGGTTTAGGAATACAATATTTTTTTAATTGGTTAGGATTGATTTAATTAGGCATAACATTTGTTAAGTTTGGAATATAATATATTTGATTTATCTTTATTAGACATGCAATTTCTTTAATTTGTGTAAGTATTTTTATTATTTTGGTAGGTGATTATTTAGATTTTATTTGTTTTATTTAATTTGGTATATGACTTAATTAATTATTTTATTTAATTACATTATCTAATTAATATTTAACTTAATATTTAATTTAATTTGGGTGTGTTTAAGTGGGCTTGGGCTTGGGTTATGAGGCTAACAGCAAAACCAGAAATACCGACTCCGTTCGAACGCCAATTCGAACGCGACACGAACGCCCGCAATCTGCCTGACGTTCGAACGCGTTTAAGAACGTAGCACAAACGGAAACAGTGAACACGTGACGACTTTGATAGCATACTCATCCTGAATTTCCCCTTCCGACGTCTGTTTCCCGCGGCTTCCGTGACTTAAAAGGTAGTGCCTCCAACAGAGACTCATAGTCGGGTTTCACATGCAAAAATACAATGCCTACAGTCGCCCCCACTTTGATGGGACTTGTGCAGTGTGTGACTTTGAACAATCCTATCAAAGTTATGCAATGCATTTTCACTTACCTGGCTCGTTTGCTGCCTCAAGCTGAGTTGGTGCTGCGGTGGACCTCGATCCTGGGACGCGTCCCCAAAACTGCTGACGATGTGGGCCTCGCCCTCAAGCAGATATGGGCTTCGCCCCTCCAAGCTGATATAGTGTGGAGCCTCGCTCCCAAGCCGATATGTACCTCGCCCCCAAACTGAAATGATGTGGGGCCTCGCCCCCAAGCTGGCATGGGCCTCGCCCTAAGATTCATTCCTGGATTCATTCCAAAATTCTGACGGTGCGGGCTAGGATTCATTCCAAAAAAAAACTGATGATGTGGGCCCCGGCTTTAGGATTCATTCCTAGATTCCTTCATGGATTCATTCCTAAACTCTGATGGTGTGGGCCCCGACCCTAGGATTCATTCCAAAGTTCTGACAATGTGGGCCTCGGCCCTGAGATTCATTCCAAAACTCTACTGATGTGGGCCTCGGCCCTGGGATTCATTCCCGTATTCCTTCCAAAATTCTGCTGACGTGGGCCTCGACCCTGAGATCCATTCCCGGATTCATTCCAAAATTCTGAGAGATTCATTCCTTGGATTCGTTCCAAAATTCTGAGAGATTCGTTCCAAATTTTGAGAGATTCATTCCATGGATTCGTTCCAAATTCTGAGAGATTCATTCCCTGGATTCGTTCCTGATTCTGAGAGATTCATTCCCTGGATTCATTCCAAATTCTGAGAGATTCATTCCCTGGATTCGTTCCTGATTCTGAGAGATTCATTCCCTGGATTCATTCCAAATTCTGAGAGATTCATTCCATGGATTCGTTCCTGAATTCTGAGAGATTCGTTCCAAATTCTGAAAGATTCATTCCATGGATTCGTTCCAAATTCTGAGAGATTCATTCCCTGGATTCGTTCCTGATTCTGAAAGATTCATTCACTGGATTCGTTCCAAATTCTGAGAGATTCATTCCCTGGATTCGTTCCTGATTCTGAGAGATTCATTCCCTGGATTCATTCCAAATTTTGAGAGATTCATTCCGTGGATTCGTTCCAAATTCTGAGAGATTCATTCCCTGGATTCGTTCCTGAAACTGTACTGTTGCTGTTTCTGACTAGCTTGCCTTTGCTACTTTCTCTCTTTTTCTTTCTTCGAAACCTGTTAACATAAAACAAAACAAACACAAAAAGGATGCAAAATGTGTTACGTGTATGCATGTGTGCATGAGTTTCCTATCCCGTTGGGTTAGGTCTTCGGTCAATTCCCTTAGTGATAGCTCGGTCTTCTCTTCCTTGGGCAAAGTACTGCTTCAATCTTTCTACACTAATTGGTTCTGTGAACTCATTTCCTTTCCAAGTCTAACAGTCTCACTGTCTTCATTTCCCAATTTCTGAATGGCCAACTTATCTTTTCTGTTTGCTTCTTCTGAGGATTCCCTACGTTCTGAGTATCATAGTACCAAGATTGAATGCTTTTGTCACATGCACTCATGTTGCAAGTTGAGAAGTGGAGATTCAGGCAAATAAGCGAAATTAACTTCTTTATTATTGTTGAGAAAAGGTTCGAACAAGCAAACAAAATCAATGTCTTTTTTTAAAAATGCAAGATAAACTTAGAGAAACAGCAGTGCCTTCTTCCTCAGCCTCTGGTTCTTCGCTGTTGTTATCCTTTATCCCTATGTGAGAAGCTTTAGAGGACAAAGGTTTTAGGCAAGCCAAAGTTGATCATGGTGGTGGGACGGAGTGGTAATTTGGTAGAGGATTCCTGTGTGTACTGGGTTGCTCTCTTTCTGGGTCAGGTATTTTGTGGGTGTCAATCAGGTCTTGGATCTCATACCTAAGGCGGGGGCAGTTGTCAATTTCGTGACCCCTTTGCTGGTGAAAATAACAGAATAAGTTCAAGTCAAGGTAGTGCGGCACAGGGCTGGGGAGTGGTTTAGGTTCCAAGGGTTTCAGAAGTCCTTGTATCTTCAATTTCTCAAACACCTTTGATAGAGGTCTACCCAAGTTGGAGAAACGTCTGTTCCTGATGGCAGTGACCTCAGCACTGGAAGACTTGGCTTCAAGATGTCCCCCAAAATTCCTTCTATTCTGGCCATAAAACTTTCTGTTTTCAGCCTCTTCTTCCTCAATATCCATGACAGTTTCCCTCAACTGTCGGAAATCCGCAATCATTGAAGTCATCCTCCTCAACTTGCCATAGATCGAGGGCTTAGTGCCCTTGATGATCATTTTAATCTGGTCCTTCTCAGAGGGCCGAGTCTGCATTTTCAGAAGCTGGCTTCTCCAGCGGTCTACATACTCCTTGAAGCTTTCTTCTAGCTTCTGCTTAGTGTTCTCCAAATCACGAAGTAACAAATCAATCTCTAAGCCTGTAACATACTGCTTCAGAAAAGCATCAGCTAGTTCCTTCCAATCTTCCTTAACCTTCTTCTTAAGGCTATGATACCAAACCACAGGTGCCCCCTCGAGTGACATCCCAAACATCTTTTGGACTTGGCGCTGTGATAGGCCCATTGAACTCATGACTGAGACATATTGCTGCAGATGGACCCTCGGGTCTCCATTCCCATTAAACTTGGCCATGTCGGGCATTTTAAACTGAGCTGGCAGCTGTTCTCCGAAGGTCATTGCCTCATAATCTAACAACTCTTCATGTTTACCCCTCATTTTGCGGGTAACTGACTCAACTTGATCCCGAAGCTTCTGAAATTCTGCCTGAGACCCAATCACTTTGCCTGTTGCATACTCTGCCATATCATCATCAAAAGTGGGGATATCATCCCCCAACCCATTCGGAGGCTCCTCACGCCTCACATTCTCAGAATTTCCCCCAGCACGGGGCACAGCCATATTTGTCATGGTAGTAGTCAAGGCTTGCAATTGTTCGGTAATCTTGGCGAAACCATTTTCCAACTGATCTATCCGGGATACCTCATTATCGGATGTACTCATATCTATTACCGGTCTTTTAGTGAGTCTTCTCTTTTCCCTAACCCAACGGGAATCTATGATGTCTTTTTGAGACATAGAGGGTGTTAACAGGATATATGTATGTATGAGGTGCATGAGATGCATATAACATATAGAACATACTAAATCGATTAAAATTTTCAAACAAATCGGCCTATTATCATTTTAGAAGCCTTTGGGCTAAATGTCATATGAGTGAACTCGTCCCAGTTTAAATGGCCCAACGAGTTCACATCTCATGGCAAGGAGCCCAACTAAATCCAAATGGTAATGTTCCGAACACAAACACAAAATAGCCCATTAACATTTAGAAGCCTTTGGCCCAATCGTCATAAGGTACGTTCTTGTCCCAGTTTAAATGGCCCAACAAGCCCATATCCCATGACAAATAGTCCAAATGGATCCAAACGGCGATGTTCCCAAACACAAGCATAAAAGAAAGATAATGCAAACATAAAACAATAATTTCTACAGAATGGCCCATCAACATTTCAGAAGCTTTGGGCCCAATGGTCATAAGGTACGAACTCGCCCCAGTTTAAATGGCCCAGCAAGTCCGCATTTCTGACAATGGTCAATCTGCATCCAAATGGGGATGGTCCACAAGCACATACTCAAGGAAATAATTGTTACTTTAACCATACAATCCCGGTCTATGGGTGGGTTCGCAGGAGTGTAGACAAAGGCTCTCATCGGCGAAGGATGGCCCACAACTAGGTCTCCCCAATCAAGGGTTCGAGCGACCAAGTGAGCGCACCCTTTTTTTATACACTAAGGTACGTGCCAATGAGCTATAGTGTGTGACGGACTGTCAAATGGATTTCCCGTTGTAGATTCCCCAGAGGGAAGGTGGAGCGAGGCTCACTTAAATACCCAAGCCTCTTAGGCTCTTATCGCTTGGTGTCAGGAATAAACAATTAGTCCTCCAAATTAGTCCATCACAATAGGCTACGAGTAGATGGCCATATAGGTGCCTTCACAGCTTTTCCTTCTAGAAAGGTAGTGAATGAAGGAAGACACCAAACCATTACCTAGCCTTAAAATGCCTTTGATTAAACCCCCATTTTATCCACGATAAACACGGTCAATTAAAACATAAATCCAATCATTACAAGACAATATTCGGGGCCGATTCTCTATCCCCAGTGGAGTCGCCAGACTGTGGGAACACAGAAACTGGGCGACGCATGCTGTCCCTGGGCTCGCGGCCCGGTCGAGAGTATGGAGTAGCCACGGGGGACTAAACCGGAGAATAATGGAGTCGCCACCCGGTGTGAACCGGGAAAATGAGATTTAAGGCCGCACTCACCCCTCGCAAGGGAAGACCTCAAACCATTGGGTTCAGAATGGTCCCTTACTTATGTCACTTGTAATAAAAGGATTTATGTAATAATTCAATCAAGCTTAAGTAACACTTATTTCCAAGAGTATCATGCTTCTAAATTCACATGTACAAAATAAAACTTACACATAAATTTACATATATTTCACATCTAAGATTGCATGCTAGAAAATACATCAAAGTAGCAACGAACGTACAACTTCATTGGCATATTAGATTCACGAAAACACAAGTACACATACTAACCACACAAGCATACATGTGGGCACCTTCCCAAGTGGTACGTGGAATTGTATCCCAAGTACAGACTGTACTACCGTCCATTCGGAATCGGCTACGGAATTTATGTCTGGGTTTCCATCCGATATACCACAAGAAATAATACTCAAATGTTATCATGACATAGGTATATAAATTGTAATATGTTAAACACATTGTACTCGTACATGTGGGGAATACAGATGAATTACACAACATGATCTTGAGAAATACAGAGGGGCAATCAGGTTCATCAAACGTAGGGATAGCTACTAGGAAAACTATGCATGAAATCTGATGGAAAGGGACTCAGTTCAGTGGGTGCGCATTCACGTAGCGTTCGAGAATGCGTTCGAACGATAAATAAAAGGTTCGCGTTCGTGTAGCGTTCGAGAACGCGTTCGAACGGAACCAGACCTGATGCGTGATAAGACTAAGAAAGTGCGTGCACGTTCGCGTCGCGTTCGAGAATGCGTTCAAACGGTAAACAGAAGGTTCGCGTTCATGTAGCGTTCTAGAACGCGTTTGAACAGAACCAGACCTGATGCATGCAACACAAATAATAAAGACAATAATGTCGAGCTCAGTATGTCCGATTGAACGTATCTTGCATTCAACCAAACACACATCAACCGGTGCGGCAAAGCATCGTGGTAAAGGGCTTTAACCCCTCCCCATAGGGGATCTTTCATTGTACTTACTAAGCCCATACGCTCGATTGAATCATGCATACAAAGCATTAAAAATAATAATATCAAACTTAGCATGCCCGATTGAACGTATCTTACATTCAACCGAACACACATCAACCGGCGCGGCAAAGCATCGTGGTAAAGGGCTTTAACCCCTCCCCATAGGGGATCTTTCATTGCACTTACTAAGACCATGCGCTCGATTGCCTCATTCATACAAATATCATGAAGAATTCAAATGACGAAAAATAAATAAATCAAAGCAATATAAAACAAAAGAAAGTGTCGTTTACTCAAGCGGTACGTGGAGTTGTATCCCGAGTACAGATCATACTACCGTCCATTCGGAATCGGCTATGAAATTTATGTCCGCGTTTCCATCCGATATACCGCGAGAGTTTACACATCTTTCATTTTATTCCAAAGCCACCACATGCGATATCTCATAATCCATGCATATTTATCTACTCAAGGGCCACAACATGCATTCCAACATAACAATCATGCAAGCAATACTCAATAAATAATAAAAATAAAACAGAAAATGAATGTGGAAAATACCCTCAGGTCTAACCTTTTATGTCGACTTTCGAACTCACGTTTCACGGCCGTCGGAAGGGCTATCACACCGCAACTTTTCTGGTTCACTGGTTTGCGTTTTACCTCGCTGTTTCGCTGTTCAAGCTACTATTTTGACTCCGTTTTGCTGCTGTTTCCTCGCGGTTTCGCTGCCGTATTATTGGTCACTGTTTCAGGTGTATAGGGGACTATTTTGGCTCGATTTTGGGACTGTTTTGGGGTATTTTGGGTGCAGTTTCAGGACAGTTTTGAGGGTAGTTCGGGGACTATTTCAGGGATATTTTTGGTCTGCAGTTTATAGGTGCAATGTTAGTGGTGAAGGCTGGCTATGTTCGTGCATTTGTGGCTTAGGGTGTGATCGTTTGAAGGTTGTTGCTACGTGTGGCGTGAGGCAGATTTGAAGGGCATGTGGTTGATTGAATGGGCAGATGATGCGTGGGGTATGTGGCTAGTGTTAAACGTGTCTCATTTGGTAGGGGGCGTGTGTGTTAACTGTGTAAGGCTAGGCGTGTTGAAAGGGTAAGAGCTTGTGGCATTGATGGTGGGCTTCACGTGGGGCTGTGGCTGATGGTGCGTGGAAGGTGCAGGCGGGCTGGTTCGATGAGGGCGATGTTGGCATGGAGCGGGAGTGTTGGTGGGGCCTGGGACGTGTTTTAAAGGAGAAGGAATAAGGTGATTAGGGTTTATTCTCTTTGTATTTCGTGTGAGAGAGAGAGAGCTAGCAGAGGTTATCTTTTTCTGGTTTTTTGTGAGGGTTCTGCCGAGAGAGAGGGGATAGAGTGTTTAGGGTTTCTATTATTTTTTGTTTCTGCCGTGAAGGTGAAGTGAATGAGATCTTCGGCGTGGGCTATAGAGAGTGGACCGCCGGGGTGGTTAGGTTAGTGCATGTTTATATAGAAGATGGCTAGGGTTTGTCATTGTCTCACAAGGAAGGGATCTTGGTTTCTAATTTAGGCTTTTCAAGAATGGTATACACAAGATTGAGGGGGGACAAAATATTTTAAATTAGGAAGTTGAATATCTAATTTGTGTTGGTTTAGGAATACAATATTTTTTTAATTGGTTAGGATTGATTTAATTAGGCATAACATTTGTTAAGTTTGGAATATAATATATTTGATTTATCTTTATTAGGCATGCAATTTCTTTAATTTGTGTAAGTATTTTTATTATTTTGGTAGGTGATTATTTAGATTTTATTTGTTTTATTTAATTTGGTATATGACTTAATTAATTATTTTATTTAATTACATTATCTAATTAATATTTAACTTAATATTTAATTTAATTTGGGTGTGTTTTAAGTGGGCTTGGGCTTGGGTCATGAGGCTAACAGCAAAACCAGAAATACCAACTCCGTTCGAACGCCAATTCGAACGCGACACGAACGCCCGCAATCTGCCTGACGTTCGAACGCGTTTAAGAACGCAGCACGAACGGAAATAGTGAACACGTGACGACTTTGATAGCATACTCATCCTGAATTTCCCCTTCCGACGTCCGTTTCCCGCGGCTTCCGTGACTTAAAAGGTAGTGCCTCCAACTGAGACTCATCATCGGGTTTCACATGCAAAAATGCAATGCCTACAGAGTCTCCCTAGACTCATGGTTCATTGGGATAAACCATTAGACCAAGTCTCGATATACGACATGTACAGGTCTCAACAGATTTGACTAACCGACCCGTGTTAGTGAATCTTGACCAGGAACTATATATGATAATATACAATTAGCAGTGACACTTCCCAATTTCAATTACAAACTAGCTTTGTAACTGTGTACTGCATTATATATTATCGGGCCTTTGTCTAATACATACATATCATTAAACCATATTCAGTTTCAATCTGATCGTAATCGGATCGAATACGTATATAAAAACAAGAGGTGTAACCATAAATAAGTAATATTATGGAAAGATGGGATGTTCGTATTCATGAATCAGACATAAATACGGTCCGGATTGGCGCTCTGAGCACTAACCCCAACAAATTCTCCAACATGCTCTTGTGCCAATCCACGGTATCATATACACATCTCAATGTGTATCGTATACACATAGCCCTCAAAAGCTCACCTATCACTTAAGAGGTAGGCAACAAGAAGTAAGTTCGCTATATAACAAATTGAGTTTGTCAAACAAACTCCATCGTTTCCCATAGTCAGCATCATTCATATTTTATAGAATCTAAATTATACATTAATATCTACATCAGTATTGTGCTACAACTACTGAGTTGTCCAAGTATTTAGGGATCAAATCCAAAATACTATGAAGACAACCGCAAGCACAACAACAATATAAAACTTCTAATTTATAAGGTCACTATGCAACTTCATAAGTCAATACTTCATAAGTTGCATCTAATTCCACTAAATAGTAGAATCTTTCGTGACACTCCCACTGCATCTTTTGTGACTCTTTATGAAGTAGACTGTCTAACGTCATAATTAGTCTCAAAACTAATATAACCCTATTGGTTGCAGACTGTATTCTCTGTGAATTAGAAACTGGTTCTTAATATCTCAAAGATCACAAAGAACGTGTTTCAAGATCCATCCTATGGTCTATAGGATATCAGAATAACTCGTAACAATTACGATTAAATCGATATCTACAATCGCACATTATAAAGTATTTATTATGTCATCATCAAATGATACATAAGATTGATTAGACATTATAATCAATATCTCTTTCGAAAAAGGAATCATCATTTACGAAAGATGAATACTTTATATAAGACACACAATAACTGTCCAACAGTTATGCTAACTGCCATACAGATAGCCTAGTTATGTCCTTTATTAGATCATATCTAATGTACGAATAATAGGAGTATCTCACAAGTCTCTTAGTTTTATATCTTATATAAAACTTTATATTAAATATAATAGAGACTACTCCCACTGCTTTCACAGAGTAAAGAAGACTTAGGTAAACCTTTTACCTTACAAACATCTCATTATTACTATAATAATGATAATGTTGTTAGGATATATAACACTAAAAGTAATTTGTACGCTCCCACTAACCCTTCAATCACATATGTATTCTCTATACTTTGACAAGATCAGACAATCTGACTGATATAAAAAATATAGAACATGAATTTAACTTATCCGAGTCTACAATAGGCTCTATAAGCTAGCACACTAAACTGCGATCTCAGTAGAGCACAAACTCTGGGGCCATTCCAGAATGAACTCTTCAAACAAAGAAATCACAACTGATCTCTTATCTGAATAAGTCATTCGAAAAATGCCATTTTACATTCTTTAGCTAAAATGTACAGTTTAATATCAACATTAACCAACAGATCTTAAATTGTTCAATTAGTGTGACTAGAGACAAGTTTCCTCAGAATCTACAATAGATTGTTGAGTATACCTTTTCTCATTGTCATACTTTAAAGGTCAAACCGTTAATAAGCTCACACTGCTTTCGCTGCGCAAACAATTAGCACATATCATGAACGAATTCATAATGAAAGCGTAATCAAGTTCAAAACTTGATCGTAGTAGGCTATGAACAATCTTAGATCTATGGTTCAACGGTGAACTTCCAGAATCGATATCAAATATCGCTTCCATTAAAAGTTATAGGATAATTTTCTTCGGTAAGAAAACAACAGAATCATTAAGTATCAAATACTCGTGAATGATTCTGATATCCTATTGGACTTATATAGAAGATGTATAAGGGTTGTTTCATCTTATTAATTACGTAGTTCCATTTATAATTTATTATTCTCACATTTGACTTCAATAAGTCAACTCTTTTCTACAATAGTTAACATCTGATGTTACACACCAAGTGATAAAACGATTTTATTACTTAGGATCGTAGGAAAGATATTCTATCAAATAGAATACAATATTCTATTAAACAGAATAAATGATAAACTTGTACTTATACTCCCGAAGTGTAAGTAATTTCCATTATATAACTATTATATAAAAGAAATATTCAAATCTTAAACTTTTCAAGATTCGACTTTTCTACCTATACATATCATATATGCAACTGTAGAAAATAATGGAACATTAATTAAAGAGATAGATTAGTGTTATTGGAGCATAACCCCAAGAGTATTGAAACTAATTCGGTAACATTCAATATCAAACGAATCAAATCATATAAGATTCAATTACTCACACTACTCAATTCCATCAAGATGGAATCATGGAAGAATAATATTGAATAAGAATCATATTCACTGAATAGCCTTAGAACTAATTGCTTTAAATTCATATGTTTGACCGTATCAAAGATCTTTGAACAATTCAAAGACTTGTTATGAATTTTAAGGATCACGTTTCCAAAATTTCAGATTGAATATATTTGAACCAGTCAAATATGTTCAATCTGCGTTTCATTAGAACAGATTGAAAGTGTTTAATCACCTTCCTGAATACAATATTCATTATTTTTAAATAACTACTAGTTATATTTAAAATATATAACAATTGTTTATAAAGAACAAGTAACTATCCAATAGTCGCGAGTTCCGATATCAAACATCAAAACAATCGTTAACCAATATTTTTAAATAACTAGATGGGAGATCTGGTATCCAATACCTATAGTTGTAGTATTGTGAAAATCGATATTTTCCATACACAACTATACGCATCTCCTTTATTTAGCTTTACTATTTGCATTCAACTATTCACAACAATTGCAAATAATCTATTAGCAAATTGTGTCAGACACATTGCCTCTATAAGACATTAAAGCTAAGAAACGTCATTACTAGATAAACAAATACCTAATGGGGCTTTCTTAATACTAGTCAAAAATCTCGAGACATGAACTAATTCAAGTCAATTCTTACTGCATAAGAAACTATTCTCTCTTAAGTATTATATCCTAAAAGGGATATCTATCTAGATTATCTATCATGACTTAGAAACTAAGTCATTAACCATCTTGATTTTTTAAGCAAATCGGAACAATAGTTCCCGATGGTTTATACCAATCTAATAATATCCTAGTCTAGTAGTATCTAGAACCTATTCTAGATTAACTACAACCAATAGCCAAGTCAGCTAACATATCAAAATATGTGTGCAGTGAATTAAAAATTTAATTCTATCTAATATAGATTAAGGAAAACAACCAAGCGGCTATTTCCATAATAATACATACTGCCTAAGTTAAGGAATATTTTAAACTAAGCAGTGCCTCCCACTATTTTACGTAATACCGTAATCCCCAACGGAAAAACGAGAATTCAATAATTAAATCGAATTCCATAATGGTAAGTGGACCCCATGAATATATTTCGACTTACAGCAGAGGCACGGTCTCGCCTACGTATATTCATAGGTAGACAACTCATTTGTCAATCACTCAATTGTGACTCCGAGGTTCCAGTACTGGTCGTTGTTCATTGTCGCTGCTAAGGCAGGCCCACAAGGAGACGTACCAAGGTTAAACTCGTCAATGATAAACTCAAGTTACTTGCGTAACCCTGACAGCTAGGGCACGTTCATGATTCCGCTTTCGTTTGAATTTATCTAGTATATAATATACATCCAGCATAAATAAATCTCTATCGGCTACACCCTCACAGCAGAGGCACGGTCTCAGAAGTAGTCACTGAAAATATTTATAAACCGTATTGACAAGACGGACCATGAAACAAGTATTCCAAATACCAGTTACTTTAAAACCTTATTAAGCGGGGATATTCCATAAAGCGTCATACACTTTAAATTTAATCAAATTAAATGAAAGCAGGCATGTATCAAGTAAAGAAAAGAACAAACACTAGATTTTAAAGGGCTAATCATATCGGGGTGTCCAGAATCAGACTTGCTCTGATACCATTTTGTTGGGGTTTTAAAGGGAATATCGGTAACGCAGCGGAATCGCGGAAAATCAAAATTTTTCGATTTCAAAACTTTTTCTCGGATCAATCAAATCAACTTATTTATTTAATTATCCAATTATCAAATTCTGAAAAATTACACAAGAGATCAAATTTCTTGGTAATTACCGAATTGCCCCAAAACTTTGTAAATTGATGATTTTAGTCCAAAAGTTGTCAAATACAATTTTGGATGATACTAAATCATTTCTAAAATATTTTTCAACACATCTAATGCATCAAAATCAGATTTCACACAAATCCCCAATTTTTGAGCAATTGCAGTGAGCACCCCAAAATTTCCAATTAATTACAATTTTGTCCATTTTGTTCAAAACATGCCAAGATCAAATCCAATTAACCTAAATATTTTCATGCATCATATTCATACCATAATACATCACATATATGAAAAGCCTCAAATTTGGAGTGGGTTAAGAACCCTAATTTTTCAATTTCATCAAATTGTCCAATTTCACCAAATTTACAAAATCCAACACTTTAATCCATTCAATACTTAACCAATCAAGCCTCACCACTTTGAAACAATTCTAGGTCACCAATGAGTGGCTTACTAACTCTAGAATGGCAACTTTGATTTTCAAAAAATCAAAAGAGAGCTTATGAAACCATTTCAAGCTCATTTGAAACAAAACATGCATACATCTTTCTTCCAAGTTCATAACCAATTAAAACATAAACTATAAGTGAAGAGACAACATCAAAGCAACACAAGATGAAGCTAAGGATGTTAGAAACATTTTCTATGTTGAAAACTTTAAGGAAAAACTTACAAAAGCATGATTTTTCAGAGCTTTCTTCTTTAGCCTCCAAGCCTTTTTCTCTCAACTCTATTATGTTTATTTGGTAACTTATGAACTCCTAAAACCCTAAAAGTGAAACAAAAGAATATATACCCTCCAAAAATTGCCTTGGCCGAAATTTAGGGTTATATAAAATATCTAGATATTTTTTGTTTTAATTAAAGTTACTTTAATCAACTTGCAAATTTTATCATTACACATTTAATGAAAATTCATAAGTCAACAAAAGCAACTCAAAAATATAATACTTATATTTAAATTAGGGTGTTGGCCGAATTTAGTTAATAGAAAAGGAAATTGATATTTCAATTTTAAACAATTTAAAACAAATATCTTAAGAAGTCAAAACCATTTTGACAACCTTTTCTTTAAGTATAAAGTCAACAATTTACACTTATAATCATTTCCTAACTTTATCATTTGGTGAGATATTTATATTTTAATTATATTAATCATTTAACAATTAAATAATTAATTAAATACAAATATCTCAAATATATGTATTATATTTACTTTAAATATCTCAAATACATATATTAATGATATATGTCAAATACCTTTATTTGACAATTTATTAATGTATATTTAATAATATCATATATTAAATACAAATACACATTAATTAGGAAATGACGGTTCGGCCCATTTGCATGTATTTTTCGTTTAACAATTAAACAATTTATAAATAATCATCATTATTCATAAAATTTACCCTAGTGCTCTACGGGTATATTTCATTAGTGAGACTCTCTAGATTCGGGTATATCCGTCACAAAATCCAATTTCGTGTCCATAATTTACCCACCCGTAAATTATGACGACCACGGATAAACTAGCTGAATCATACAGGTCGAGGTCATTGCATACGTATAATCCCTCCGTCACAGGTATCCGGATAATCCCAGAGATATAGATGTAAACGTCAAATCTCTATAGGTATTATCCCATCGACGTTTCTATTAGCAATCTCTAAATAACATTTAGAACTTACTTCTGAAGTTTACTGTGGCCACAGATTTAACAGACTGCTAATCATATATGGACTACCTATGCTCTGTACACAGAACTGACGGATCCTATCTTGATACACACAGAATATCCTGAGAATCGGTCCACACCCAATGAACAGGCAAAGGTCTGATCTAAATAGATCGGTGACGTGACTGCCATCTAAGTGTGGAGGATGTCTCATACATCCACAGTGGTATCTCAAGTCGAAGGACCACTATGCTACTCAACCCGAGAAGATTCTTATTGACGTTGGTGTACCATCCATTAAAAATCTTTGGTGAGTCGTTCAGTGTTTATCCACTATAAACACCTACATATCTATACGAGTCTCCCTAGACTCATGGTTCATTGGGATAAACTATCGGACCAAGTCTCGATATACGACATGTACTGGTCTCAACAGATTTGACTAACTGACCCGTGTTAGTGAATCTTGACCAGGAACTATATTTGATAATATGAATTTAGCAGTGACACTTCTCAATGTCAATTACAAACTAGCTTTGTAACTGTGTACTGCATTATATATTATCGGGCCTTTGTCTAATATATACATATCACTAAACCATATTTAGTTTCAATCTAATCGTAATCAGATCGAATACGTATATAAAAACAAAAGGTGTAACCATAAATAAGTAATATTATGGAAAAATGAGATGTTCGTATTCATGAATCAGACATAAATACGGTCCGGATTGGCGCTCTGAGCACCAACCCCAACATCCAAACCCTTATATAATCTCATATTAAAAGATGCAACGTTTGAATTGACAAAATAATATCAAAAATCATTCGAAAACATTATCAGTCTTTTGACTTCTTCTCCTATTATGCAATCCATTGATTGGTCTATGCCTTTTGAGCTAATGTTTGATTCTAGTGATTATGCAGTTGGAGCAGTGCTAGGACAGAGAGAGGAAAGTATGCCGCATGTAATATATTACGCAAGTAGAATTTTAAACAGTGCACAAATGAATTACACTACCATAGAAAAAGAACTACAAGCTGTAATATTTGCATTGGATAAATTTCGATCATATTTAATTGGTTCTTCAACCATTGTCTATTCAGATCATGTTGCTGTTAGATTGTTGATGTCTAAACAAGATGAAAAGCCAAGATTAATACGATAGATTTTGTTGTTTCAAGAATTCAATCTCACAATCAAAGACAAGAAAGGGGCAAATAACGTGGTTGCAGATCATTTATCGAGACTCACAAACGAGTCATTAATTGATACAACTCTTATCAATGATTCCTTTCCCGATTAGTTTTTTTCACTATAAACACAATGCCTTGGTAAGCTAATATTATCAATTTTCTTGCAATAGGAAAGATACCTCCAGATTAGAGCCAGCAAGACAGGAGAAATTTTTTGACCAAAGTTAAAAGATTCTATTGGGATGATACATATCTATTTAAATGTTACCCTGATCAAATTTTTAGACGATGCATACCGGACAGTGAGATAAATGGTGTTATTCAGTTTTGTCATTCATAAGCATGTGGAGGTCATTTTTAATCTAAGAAAACTGCTACAAAAACCATGCAGTGTGGATTTTATTGGCTAACCGTTTTTAAATATACACACGCTTTCTGTAAAACTTGCAAAAACTTTCAAAAATTGGAATCCATTTCAAAAAGAAACATGATGCCTTTAAATCACATCCTTGTCATACAAATCTTTGATTGTTGGGGGATAGATTTGATGGGCCCATTTCCACCATCATTTGGATTTTTATATATTTTAGTTGTAGTACATTATGCCTCAAAATGGGTCGATATGATTCCTTGTCGGAATAATGATCACACAACTGTGATCAAATTTGTAAAAGAAAATATTTTAAGTCGATTTGGAATCGCTCGGGCCATTATAAGTGATTGTGGAAAACACTTTTGTAAACGACCCTTTGAGTCATTGATGAAAAAGTATGGTGTCACAAATAAAGTTTCCACCTTCTATCACCCTCAGACGAATGGTCATGTTGAACCTGCGAAAATGGAAATTAAACAAATTCTAGAAAAAATGGTTAACTCAAATCGCAAAGATTGGTCTCTTCGACTAACTGATGCAATTTGGGCATACCGAACAGCTTTCAAAACGTCTTTGGGAATGTCACCCTATCATCTAGTTTATGGAAAACCTTGTCGTTTGCCTGTATAACTTGAGCATAAAGCATCTTGGGCTATTAAAATATTCAATTCAAACCTTGAAAATGCCACTCACAAACGTAAATTACAATTAAATGAACATGAAGAGTTAAGGAATGATTCATATGAGAATACGAAAATTCTTAAAGCTAAAACTAAGGCCTTTCATGATAGTCAAATTTCACGAAATTTTTTTGAAGTTGGTCAAAAGGTTTTTCTTTATAATTCTCATCTTCATTTATTTCCTAGAAAATTGAAATCCAAATGGAGTGGCCCATTCATTTTGAAACACGTTTATCTATACAGGGCTATTGACATTGAGAATCCTATGGATTGTGATGTATTTAAAGTGAATGGATAACGTCTGAAACCATTTTTGGAGTGTTCAATTTTTCAAGAGTCTTTTCTCCTCTCAAACTCAGTATACCGTGATTGGTGTAGTTTCTTTTCTTTTCTGTTTAATATTTGTCTAAATTTTCATTTTCTCTTGAGCTTTGCAGTATTTTTATCTTTTCTCATTTTTTTCAAAACTCCGGTTAAGCAGCGGATAACGGTACTTCGTGACTCAAAGTCAGTTATTTCAGTCTCCTAAAATTATTGATACCCTATGACCGGCGTAATCACACGCGTATAACGTAAACGCACGTATCGTTCAAGTAGTATAAAAAGTATCAATCCCATGAGGACTTAATACCTAAGCTATTAATTTATGAAGCCAAATTTTTACGAGTATCTAATGGATTGATTGTTTGATTGGTTGGTGACTTTAAACTTAAAAGAAGTAAATAAAATTGTGCGAAAGTAAATTGATGAAAATTCAAGATTATTAAACTATATAGGGTTGTGAATCTTTCCAATATCTTTTAAAGATGAAGTGGTTATTTCGTTTGTGTAATATATTGGTTTACTAACCTGGAACACGAACTTCTGCAAAAGCCTATGTCGATGGTCAGATGCAAATACCCAGTGTAACCCAATTAAATCATATGTCTATGTCAACCAAGTTACCTGAATTCATTAAGATTAAGTTCCAATTATGGTTACCCCCGCCCGACAGATATATGTCTATCCTGTAAGGAAATCTATTAAAGGGTTATCTATCCTCAAGGAACATCGTAGGCTATTAAGTCTAAGGCTGAAACCTGAAATTCATTTGTCAAGTTTATTTTAAGTTTACCAGATCAATCTTATTAATGGCCAGTTAACAAGAAGCATTAAGCTTAAGACTTAATAAATAAACATTTATATTACCCAAACTATAAAATAAGCCCTTATAAACCGGTGATATTGGAATTCATCACAATCCCATATAATGGACATAGTTACAATACATATCTAAGGCTAATAAAAGATTAAATAAAATAAAAGACATAAAGTAAATGCTGGAAGTAAATGCTGAAAAGTAAATGCTGGATATTTAAAAATATAAAAGTACAATAAAAGAAATTGATGGGGTTAAAGGATCCACTTTTATTACTACTATTTTAGATATCTCCCTTATTATAATATATTAACTTTGCGTGATATTACCAACCGACCATAAAGCGGTATCCTGATTAAGTCAAATTAATAATTAATTTCAACCGACCATAAGGCGGTATCTTCATTAAGTCAGGTTAAAATCAATTTCATTAAGTCCAACCGACCATAAGGCGATATCCTCATTAAATCTGGTTTTAAATAGTTATTATATTATAATTAAGGGAGATTAATCTAAATATTAGTAATAAAAGCTTAACCTTTCACCCCAGCAAGGGGGAGTTACCTCCTCATTGCTGAAAAGTAAATACTAAAAAGTATATAACATAAAGTAAATTGCGTAAAGTAAATAAAATTAAATGCTGAAAAGTTAAGACTGAAAAGTAAATAAAAGAAAGTGCAAATGCTAAAATTAAATACTGAAAGCTGTAAGCAAATAAACAAGATACGATCTTCTTAGTATTCTTAAGGAATTCCTTAGAAGAAAGTATGAAATGAATTATGAAATCGAGCTCAATTAATAGACATCTCCGGACTTCGCGCGTCACGACGCGCCGTTGATTGCTGCCACGTGTTGCTGGCTTCGCGGAGATGGTGACATATTTCCTGGCGGCTGTCGGTAGCTGAATGATTATGCTGATGTGCCGATGTCGATTGCCAGTAGCATGGGATGACGACATGTGGCACGGCACACGTTAGCATGATTTGATGTGATGTTGACACGTGGTAGGAGCACGTTAGCAGACGACGTATTTTAGCAAAACTTCTCTGATTAGTCCACATGTCCGGCACATGTTACTAATCTCCGGTGCACGTTAGCAAATGGCGTATTTTAGCAAAACAACGTATTTTAGCATGAAATTTACATTTTTGCCTTTTTTTTATCCGTTTTCCACTATTTTGGCCCCGAATTGCCTCCAGAGAGTCCTGTTATTTTATTTATCTAAAAAATATCATAAAACACATCAAAATATTCACAAAACTCAAGAAACTATACAAAATATTAAGTCAAATGAGTGGGAAATAGTGATCTATTTACCACTCATCACACTCCCAAACCTAACATTTTGCTAGTCCTCGAGCAAAATAACAAGATAAAATAACATAAAAATCTTTAAAATAAAATTAAACTAAGCCATTTTCTTAGGGATCACGGTTGCATTTAGCGTATGTAACAAGCCTTTAAACCCCTAGGTGTCCTTAGTGGATGAATTGTAGTCTCGTGAGGGCTTTCAGCGACGATACCCACAAACGTCAATGTAAAACTAATGCACACAAAAGCAAAAAGACAAGAGAAAATAGAATAAACAAGTTAATGACTAAACAGGTGAAACCCCTTATCCAAGTTAATAGTTATTTTCTTTCTTTCTCAATTACCGAATAGGTAAATTCTCTGATTATTTTTACCATTCTCCATACACATAGCTAACAACGTATTAATCAAGTCATTGTGCCCACAATATTCATAATTGTAGTTGAAAAGAGAGTAATATTTTTGTCCTAAAGTTATTATAGTACACGGAAATCGGCGATGATGTCCCAGGCTCGCGGCCCGGTCGGGAGTACGGAGTAGCCCGCGGGGGACTAAACCGGAGAAATAAATGAGTCGCCACCCAGCGTGAATTGGGAAATGATTTAAGGCCGCACTCACCCCTCGCAAGGGAAGACCTCAAACCGTTGGGTTCAGAATGGTCTCTTACTTATGTCAATTGTAATGAACAAATTTATGCAATAATATAACCAAGTCTTACGCAACATACACATGCAAGATTAACCAATATCTAAGTTTGCACACATAGAAGTAAACGAAATAAAAGTGAGCACGCAATCTCATGAACATATCGAATAGATAAATGCATAAATATAAATAAATAATAACTGAAAATATTGAAGAGAGATAATTAAGTTCCTAACGTGAAAGAAATAACTAAAGATGCAATCATGCATGGAAATAAACGTGAAGTGATGCGACACAGAAAAGAGATGAATAACAAGAATGAAAGAAAAGAGATGCGTGCAATGCCAACATCTATATAGGACCTCGAATGCCCGATTGAACATACTTCACATTCAATCAAACGTACACTACAAGAAAAAAGGCTTTTACTGATACTAAATTAGTGTCAGTAAAGGGTTTTACTGACACTATATAAATGTGTCAGTGTTGCCGCAGCCAGAAATCACTGACACTAGTTTCTAGTGTCAGTGATTCTTAGTGTCAGTAAACGTTAATACTGTAGTATCAGAAAATTATTGACACTATGGTATCAGTAATCTCTCACACTATTTTAGTGTCAGTAAATTATTGTTACTATAGTATCAATATCTGTCAATATCTTTTAAAATTTAAAAATCGTATTATTTCACAATTATATTTCTTATTTTTTGTAATTAAATTAATCATAAAATATATATATATATATATACCAACTCAATGAAATAAAAAACTAAAAAATTACATTTATATAAAATTCGCAATATAATAGATTAATCGTATTAATCAATTCAACAGTATCACATGATGAATACAAAAACTCCATAGACAATCTTTAAATTAACATATATATATTTCAAAAACTACTCT
Organism: Zanthoxylum bungeanum; assembly: GCA_019454045.1. Taxonomy (NCBI): domain Eukaryota; kingdom Viridiplantae; phylum Streptophyta; class Magnoliopsida; order Sapindales; family Rutaceae; genus Zanthoxylum; species Zanthoxylum bungeanum. The sequence continues at coordinate 252,783 of SKCR01025376.1, forward strand.
TAAAGTAGGGGTGTCAAAACGAATCAACGAATCGAATTCGTATTGAATCCTAAACGAATCGAATCAAAATGTGATGGATTCGTATTCGATTCGTTTATTAAACGAATCCTAATATCAGGATTCGTATTCGATTCGTTTATTAAACGAATCGAATACGAATATTCGTTTATTCGTTTAGTCAATGATATTATTTAATAAAATAATTTACCACACTTGATTTACATTAATTCTTCATAAATATATACATATGAAATATGTAATTAATATATTTACTAAAAATACTTCACCAAATATTGAAAATATCACTTTTTCTATGATAATTAGCTATAATTTCTCGAATCTTAATTGAAAATTAACAAGAACTAGTAAATAAAAATAATTAAACGAATCCTAAACGAATAAACGAATCAATGAGCTTAAATTCGTATTCGATTCGTTTAATAAACGAATCGAATCGAATTGACCCATTTATTAAACGAATCCATTTTTTCAAACCCGTATTCGCTTTAAAGCGAATCGAATCGAACGAATAAACGAATCCTGACCCAAATTGCCACCCCTATCTTAAAGTCCCATCAAAATGTCATGCCCCCACCAAAATTCATGATACTTGTTGAGAAGCCTGCAACAATCCCCCAACAATATGATATCTGGCACAAAATCTGAAATTATAAACCAAATGTTAAGAATTAGATGGACTTCCAAAAAAAATCGATATCTTCATAAATAAAAACATTAAATACATCCAAAAAAAATACAAAATATAACCCTAATCTAATTTTTGTCACATAAAGCACTTATTGACAATAACCATACCAACAACCTAAGAGCATGCATATAAAAAACCAAATGGCATCCATAATAACAAGTTGTATCTTTCATACCGCTACATAATCACCAAAACAAACAAATCAATAACACACACACACACAAACACATATATATATATATATATATATAGACAGACATAAAACTGAAATAAAAGGATCTCATGAACCAGATGAAGTTTATCAGATGACATGATCTAATACTGTTTCCAAATGCAGGAAGCAAATCAAGATGACAAGATAGTTGTTCATTATGGAATTCCTGGAAACTAAAAGTTCAAAGCTCAAAATGTACTAGAATGTAACATTCCAGGTAATTGCCATAAAAATAGATGAGATAAACATGTTAGATCTCAATATATCAAATATTGCTTCCATAGCATTCATGCTGCACCTCAAAGCACATCAGATGACAGGTGCCATCAACTTGTCTATTGTGAAGTCCATGCCCTGAATAATTCAAAAGGAACGGGTGAAATCATTTACGCAATGTCATCACCAGCAGCATGTAACGAATGAATGATCTCACAAGCAAATATAACACTTTATATCATACCCAGAAGTTAGTAAGGACATTGTCTCTTCAAGCAAAGAGATACCTATCGGTTCCTACTTCCTAGAAATCTTACAAGCATTGTCTCTTCAGTTCAAACTGAATACTCCTAAGAACAGAATGAAAAACGCAACCTTAACACTCATTATACTAATATAGAGCTTAGGCCATCCTATGAACAAACTGACAAACAAGTATTACATACTTATATGATTGAGTGCATTATTGTTTTACAGCATCAATTGGAGTTCAAAATAAGCATCACAATATATATGAAGACATCAATTGCAAGTTCAAAATAAACACCATAATATCCACTTCAATATAGTTGCGATGTTGATCATACATAAAGAAATTGCGAATTCAAAATGGGCATCATAATCTCCACTTCAATATAGTTGAAATGTTAATTATACACAAAAGCATAGACCCATATCAAAGCAACCATGCCTCATAAACCAAAAATCAGTCACAATAAATTAGTTCCTATATACAAACATCATAAGAACCCAATAGCAAATGAAATCTATAGATGATTGATAATGAGAATATAATAACAAAAACTAAACAAATGTTAACAAAAAAAATACCTTGGTACCCTGAGTAGGGGTAACAAGAGTCTTGCCAACATTTCTGATGTGGAAACAAGATGGAGCCTTGATATCATACCAATCCTTTTTGGCAAACGGATCAGCACTATATAGAATAATATACAACAAAATCAAAACTTTATCACAAAAACAAAAACGTATCTATGAAAAACGCAAAATGGGTATGATTTAATTAATATGAAAATAATTAATGAACGACACTCACGCCTTCTTCTTGCCTCCTTTCTTTCCCTTTGAAATTCTCTTGTTCTTGCTACACAAAACCCAAAAAAAAAAAAAAAAAATACAAAAGAATCAGCAAATGCGAGCACATTAGGGGAAGAAATAAATAATTTTAAAGATTGTGAGGTGAGCTTTACCCGACTGCCATTGTTGTGAGAGTCCAGGACTTGGTAGCAGCTGCGCTGGTAAGTTTCGTTTAGAGAGACTCGCTGCTCCAAAACCCTAAACTTAATTTATAAGTGTAGTGAGATTACTAATGGCGCGTCTGGGCTCATGAGTAGCCGTGGGATTTGGCCCAGTGGTAAAGCCTTACAATAAAAAAAAAATTTATATCAATGGTTACAATTTCGAGTCCCAGCAGACTTAAGGAAATAATTTTTTTTTTTAATTTTTTTACTGATACTAAGGTATCATTAATTACTGACACTAAATTTACTGATACTCTAGTGTCAGTAATATATGCGAAAAACGTCACTTCCGCGAGGTGTTGGTTCGACTCCAGACGACTACGCGTTTTTTTTTATTTTTTATTTCTTACTGATACTATTGTAATAGTAATTACTGACACTAAAATCGCTGATACTATAGTGTCAGTAATTATTGATATTTAAGTGAAAAACACGGAAATAGGCCCATTTACACGTCGTTTCTGACACTTTTAGCCTAGTGTCACTAACCTTAGTGTCAGTAAAGGCCTTTTTTCTTGTAGTGGTACTTCGTCCAGCGCGGCAAAACGTCGTGGTAAAGGTAGCCCTTAGGCTTTTCATCCGTCAAACGAAGGACCTTTAATCCAACGTGATTTTCCCATGTGCATTACATTATCATTGCATAAATAAATAGCATGTGGAAAGTAAATGGGGGAATAATGAACAATAGATGAACACAAGATTAGATAAAATGAAATATGTGCCGTTTCTCAAGCAGTACGTGGAGTTGTATCCCAAGTACAGACCGCATTACCGTCCATTCGGATTCGGCTACGAATTTACGTCTGGGTTTCCATCCGATATACCGCGAGAGATAGCACACAATCATGAATCCAATAACAGTAATATACATGAATCATCAAGATGTAAGCAAAGAAATAATAATAAACAACCGAAAAAAGATGAACGAAAGTAAACAAAGGGTGCCCTCAGGTTTTACCTTTTAAGTCGCTTCCTGGAAGTGCGTTCCGTCGTCGCCGGAAGGGTTAATGTTCCGTAACTTTTCTGGTTTTCTGGTTCAAGATTTTCCTTCGTTGTTTCACTGTTTTCACTGCCGTTTTCTCTGTTTTTTTCATTGTTTTGGAACGATTTTTAGGGATTGGTTTTGGGTTGTTTTGGGACTGATTTTATATGGTTTATGGGGCTGTTTTGAGACCAATTTTTGGTGGTTCAGATGGGTGTTTTGTTGATGTTTTTATGTCGGTCAATGGGCTATTTTGTTGATATTTTTGTGTCGGTCAAAGGGCTATTTTGTTGATGTTTTTATGTCGGTCCAAGGCTATTGTTTTTTGTTGGCTTGATTTATTTATTTTTGGTTCGGTGGAAAGCTACTATTTTTGGCTTGATTTGTTTGGGCGTTGATGTTGCACGCCTGGTTGGTAAGGGTTGTTGGTCTTCATGGTAACTGGTTGTTTGTTTGTGGCTTCGGTGAATGGGCAGTTCGTTTGTTTGTGAGCAATCGGTGGAGGGCCTAGGGTTTGTTGCTTACTGCATTTTGTTCGTGTTTGTATGTCTTAGGTTGCTCACTGGTTTCGATCAATTTTTGTTATAGAGTTGTAGGGCTGTTATTTTGGTTATTTTTCGTGACCAGAAGACAAAAGGGGTTTTGGGTTTATTTGTTTTTGTTGCGTGAAGGAGAGATGATGGGAGAGGGGGAGGCTTAAGGAGTCGAGAGTTTTAGGTGTTTTTGTTGTCTTTTTGTCATGGCCTAGAGAGAGAGGATGTGTATGAGAGAAGATAGAGTGGAGAGAAGATGATTCCTTAGGGTTTTTTTTATTGCTGTCCAGTGAATGTCAAGTGTGCTAGGTTTGTTTTTCTTTCGTATTTGGTGAATGTCGTGAAAGAGTGTTAGGGTTTGGTGATTGGGTTTGTTGTTTTTTTATAGAGAGAGAAGAGAGAGAGAGAGGGTGAAGAGAGAAGGGAGAGAGAGATTAGAGAGAGGCCATTAGAGTTTTCTTATTTTCATTCATGTCGTGAGCTGCCGTGAGTTGGTGGAGCTTTGTGAGCGGGATCTAGGGTTTTTATTATTTTTTGTGTGTAGTTGTGCCGTGAGGATGAGCTAGGGTGGAAAGGTTTGGTTTATGTTCCTTTTTATAATAGTGGGCTAGGGTTTTCCTTGCATGGGAGGGAAACAAAGATTATGCAATAATGGGGGATATATTTAATTAGTTTGTTATGAGGATAGGATATTCTGTAATTGGTGGGGAATATGTTTAATTTGGAAGGTGATTTATCTAGTTTATGAGAGGGATTTATTTAATTTAGGAATGAGATTTGATTTGATTTATTTAATTTAGACATGTGTTTTAAATGTTTTAATTATTTGGATTGGGCTTTGGTGGGCCTTGGGCGTGGGTAGCGAGGGGTGTGTGAGGCATGTGGGATTTTACGGGTTGCGGGGATTTTGGGCCGAGCTTAACAGTTAAAACAGAGATTAATCGAGCGAACCTGAGGCTAAACAAATGAATTAAATCTGAGGATGTACTTATTTTTGAATTTTCCCTTCCGACGTCTGTTTCCTGCAACTTCCGCAACTTATTGGGCAGTGCCTCCAAACGAGGCTCATCATCGGGCTTTCATGCAAAAATGCAAATGTCTACAGTTATATCAGACTTCACACATTTTTTTAGCAATGGAATATTTTTCTAATTTTTCTGATTTTTTTTATCTACAATATCTTTAATCCATGTACCGAGCTTTGGGTCAGTGACTCCCAAACCAGTTGGCTTTAGGGCACTAGGTGTTAAGACACCCTTATAGACTTAATTACTCGGATTTCAGACATATATATTTTTTGTAACATCTTCAATCCATGTAGCGAGCTTTGGGCCAGTGACTCCCAAACCAGTTGGCTTTAGGGCATTAGGTGTTAAAACAACCCTACGTACTTAATAACTCGGATCTCAGAAGTTTTTATGTTTTTTTAATTTTTTTTTTGTTTTTTATTTTTTTTATCCCATCGCTTGTTTAGATGCCTCCTCCAATTAAACTAGAGTACTGAATTTTACAAACTTTTCAATTACTTCTCATGTATGTATGTTACCATGCATGTTGATAATACCTGTCAACTGAGCATATGAAGATCCATTTTAATCAGTTTTATGGAGAATTCTCAAATTAAATAATTCAAAAGGAAATAAACAAAAATTAACTTGTTACGAAATAGGTTGAGATACGTCTCAGGAGTAGAAATTCCTTACACAGCTATCTCACATCAATTTCACTTGATTAGTCAAATTAAAAACACAAAAACACAAAATATTTTTTTATTTTTTTTAAAATTTTTTAATTTGTTTGAATTTTTTGAAAATTTTTGACTAAAAATCAAATAAAAAACAACACAATAAAAATAAGATACTAGTCAACTATTCCCGTCCCCCAAACCTAAATGAGACATTGTCCCTAATGTCTTAAAAAGTAGAAGAAGAGTTTAGAAACAGTATATGGTTAGCTGAAATTCTACATCTAAAATGAAAATTAAAGGTTAAGATCCAGATTTATCCGACGCTTTTTACCACGATCATTATCGGACCAGATTATCTTTGAAAAGATAGGGTCAATTTGTGGTTCAAAGGCTAAAATTGGTCAATTAAATTATTGGCAGTTCTGGCAGTGAAGAAGAGATCTTTTACAGGTTTTGATACGAATCCATTTCTCTGGGCATCATCAAGAAACACACAAAGAAAATCATAAAATCTATCAGCATTAAACAGTCCAATTGGTTTCTGGTGTATATTCAAGTTCGTCCAAGATAATACTGTAAAAATTTCCTCCATTGTACCCAAGCCCTCTGGAAAAGTAATAAAAGCATCAGCACAATTAATCATTTCCACTAGTCGTTCAGACATACCTGGCACAATAAGTTCCTCTCCCTTTGATGGTCCTATAAGATTCGCCACCGCCAAAGGTTTTGTGATGGTTCCCAGAATTTGACTACCTCCTTCCTGTACAGCCCTTGAAACGATCCCCATTAGTTCAAGATTGCTACTGCTATATACTAAGTGCATATTCCTTTCAGCTATCACTCGACCCAATTCTCGTGCTGCCGCTACAAATTCTGGTTTAGAACCAACACTAGTACCGTAAAACACACAGATGTTTACAACTCATCTTCTTGAAGTGGCTTCCAATATTTAACTCTGGATGCCTTCAAGAGTGCATTGATGAGTTGAATTTATAACACCTGAAAAAGGGTTAGTAATAATAGCACTAGCTTCTGCGAAATGACAATTATTAGTTAAACAGTGAAATAAATCGTGAAAGTCAAAAAATCTGGATCCTGCCGGAGAAAATAAAAGAAAATAATAAAAAAAATCACAATTTTTAGCTAAAGACAAAGAGATAATGATATTTACAGGAAGTAACGGCTTGAAGGACGTTTATGCGTCAGGGACAAACTTCACATCCAATTTTCTTATAAATTGGCAAAGAGTGTCTTTTAAAGTCAGACTCCGGAGACTGTATTGTTGTTGTTCTTTTCAGAATTGTGTATATAACATGTGAATTACATGATGCACACAATCCAGTAGAATGCGTCTCAAGAGTCTTAGATATGTCATATAAAGACTCTTTACTCAAGCCATCCCTAATGAATTTAATTTTATCTTCACGGTTATCAGACACCATTCCTAAAGAACGATAACGAGTATTACATGTCATACGAGCACATTTATAGCAAACACCCATTTTTTTAGCTCTTCTCTTGTTAGCATAAGTGATTCTTCCTAAACCAGGTAGATATGAAACAAAAGAGTCGGAGAACTCACCTGCCAATCGGACCCATGCTTTAATACTCCAACGAATGTCATTAGGAATACCTTTGATCATCAGTAGTCTCATCCGTTCTAAGTGAGCTTTGTAGACTTTCATCAAAGAGTTTTGAGGGATTGAAAGAAATTGATTGTGAAGATTTACGAGAATATATTACATCCTGAATTGATTTTACCTGCATAAATTAAACACACAAAAATAAAACACACCAAATCACAATATATACACAAATTGCATGGGTTGTCTCCCTACTAGCGCCAAGTTTAAAGTCGTCAACTAGACATGACTGCCTGAAATTTAGGCTAGATCTGAAAGTGTGACACTTTCTTTTTGTCGCTCAAATGATTCTCCCCAGTAGTGCTTGACACGCTGACTGTTTACTTTGAATGTTTCGTTGGTGTTGGGATCAAGTAACTCAACAGCTCCATATGGTAAATCATGAGTGATCACAAATGGACCTGACCATATTGATTTCAAATTTCCAGAGAAAAGTTTCAACCTTGAATTTTATAACAACACCTGCTGTTTTGGTTCCAGTTGTCTGCGCACTATTTTTCGATCATGCCATTTCTTGGTCTTTTCTTTGCATAATCTGGCATTCTCATAAGCCTGTAGGCAAAATTCCTCCAATTCGTTGAGTTGGTGGAGTCGATTTTCTCCTGCTACTTGTGGATTAAGATTTAACTTCTTCAGTGCCCAGTATGCCTTGTGTTCAAGCTCAACTGGCAGATTGCACGCTTTCCAAAACACCATTCGATATGGGGACATACCAATGGGTGTTTTGTAAGTTGTCCGGTAGGCCCATAATGCGTCATCCAATTTTGTAGACCAGTCTCTCCTTGTTGATCCAACAGTTATCTCCAAGATTCTTTTGATCTCCCTGTTTGAAACTTCAACCTGCCCATTTGACTGTGGATGGTAAGCAATGGCAACTTTATGAGTAACTCCATATTTGGATAGGAGTGCATCGAAGTATCTGTTGCAGAAATATGTGCCACCATCACTGAAAATCGCCCGAGGTGTTCCGAAGCGAGTGAAAATAGTCTTTTTAAGGAATTTAATCACCATTTTTGAATCATTTGATAGTAGTATAATTGCTTCAACCCACATGGAGACGTAGTCTACAGCAACCAATATGTACATATTGTTGGGATTCTATTAAGTCCCAAGGATCATTTTCAAGCATAAAACACATGTGAATACAACAATGAAATATGGCGGAATCATACTCACATTGAACGGCTTTGCGATGCGAAGAACAAAACTTTTTATGTCCTTTGAGTGAAGCTCTCAGCCAAGGTGGGTATTTGTTCTCCATGTGTGCTCCAAGCTTCAAAAATGGTGATTCCAAGCTCACAATTAGGTTTCCCTATCACCATAGGATTACTCTTCATGTGCTAGCATAGGAAAAAATTGCCACAATCTTTCCTTGTTCTTCTTCTTTTTCACGGTTTTAGAGAAGAAAATGGAGAGAAGATGTGTTTGGCCCTTGGCCGAATACACAAGTGAGAGAGGAGAGAATATGTGTTTTTGTGTGTGTTATTATTAGTTTTGATTTTCCAAAATCAAAATACCAAAAAAATATTCCAAAAAGTCAAGGCATTAAACCCTTTCAACCACCCACATCAAATATTCACATCACTCAATGAATAGTGATTGGTTGTCAATCACTCAAAGTAACAAGACATCCATCACTTGAATGACGATTGATTTGACGCTAGATGTGACTTGCGGGCCCCACTTTGATTCTAAATGCGAGTGGTTCCGCAAACACTCCCGGGCTCGGGTTCGTTAATTCTGAATTAACGAATTTTCCATTGCGTCGTAATTAAATCTAATTTAATTAAATAATCATGCCTAGCAAAATTACTATTCACGTCGCTAACGAATTAATTCTAAATTAATTCGTTCGCCTGAATTAAAATCCAATTTTAATTCTGCGTCGAAATCCAATTTCGTATAATATATCGAATATATTATTTTATCGATTAATTCCAAATTAATCGTTCTCTCTCTTTTAAAATAATATTTTATCCTAGATAAAATATCTCCATAATTAATCCCAGATTAATTTTCTCTCTCTTCACATTAATCCCAGATTAATAAAGTGCGAGTCATACGTCATCGGTGAATCTTCGGGAAGCGACCCATGAGATCCCTGGATATGTTGGCAGTAAATACGGTTATCGGACTATCCGAATACGTACGTACCAAGTACTACGTTTTACCGATTTACAAGACAAGGTTGGCTTCTAGAAAAGCGCCATGCCTACCCAATTCTCCAGAAACATGCTTACAGGAATAAGCGATCTATATCAGGCGTAGTATACATAGTATCGTGTATATCGATCCAGTATCGGATGGTCACGTGCAAGGCCTGGGGCTGGAAATATGTCTGCCCCGTACAAAGCACATATCGGATCTCTGGTAACTAGTCTCTATAATCGGATATACATGACCTAGTCATAATATCCCGATAGCTGCAGCATATAAGAGAACAAGTTTCGTATCCTATGTGATCATCATCTCCACTATAACTGAAGTGATACTTCCATCTTGACATCACACCCAATACACTACGATTCTCAATATACCCAGAATAGGCGTACACAGAATCGGTTAAAGCCCTGGACGACCAAAACCAAAGTATATTGATTGTCGCAAGTATTAGCGGTGCAAGTCTCAGGTTAAGACCAAATACACCTACCCTGAATTCCGACTTCCATAGACACATAGTTATACTACAAATGGAATTCCGAGGGATCTATCCAGAGCGAAGCTATTTCCTGTACCATCGGTAAAACACAACCTCCTTCTACACTTGCATGAGTATCCTATACGCAAATATATGAGAACTATGATGTTATGCCCTCACAACGCGCACAAGTGTAATACTAGTCTTTTACGCATTATCGATGTCTGATCTCGATAATACTCTGACTAGGGATATTTAATGATTAAACCTTCGTGGATTGATATTGTCTCATATCATCTCAATCCAGGAACTAATCATAAAGACCTCTTATCATTTATACATCTTGGTGATCTAATCACAAATGATAAGAGATCAATTTCCTTTGTCACATAGTTAATTTGTACAACAACACCATGATTTGTACAAATAGTGACGCTATAGGTCATAACTGTCCAACAATCTCCCACTTGGACTATAGCCAGTCACTCGAGTGTCTTACACTCGAAATATGTACGGTTCGCTCAAATTACTGAGAAAAGACTTTCATCAGCGGATTTGCATGATTATCATTTGATACGATTTATACGATCATCACATCGCCACGATGTATGATCCGAACGAATCAGATGAATAGTCGAAGTATATAGCTGGATCGTTGATGAGACCATTAATTCTTTAGCCTGCGCTGAAGCCTAGCTCAGCTGCTAACAGAACTATATCTAATCTAATTAGATTTATTATTAATCCAGAAGGCTTCCATTGCTGCCTCAACTGCAGCAATAAATCGCGTTTGTTGTTTATTCGGTAACAGTATCTTGTTTGGAAGATTTCCAGCTCACTGTTTCGTTATTCAAACTTTATAGTACCGTTTTGCGACTTACAGTCGTTATATCGGTTAGGAAACTTGCAACGGTGATCCTAGTCACTTCAAGTTCTCTTTCTCCATAGTATAAGATAGCATCTTTAGATCTCTAAGATACTCAAGGATGTACTTAACATCAATCCAATGACTATCACTTGGATTGGCCCGATTGTGAATCTATATGCTCAAAGCGTATGAGACACCAGGTCGCGTACATTTATTAATGTACGATTTCTTGGAGAGTGTCAACAACTTTAAATCTATCCCAGTAGATCTTTATTCCTAGAATAAAGGTTGTTTCTCCCAAGAATTCTACGGAGAATTTTTCTCGAAAGCCAAGCTTTCACCGATTGTATTTTATGGGAATATCATTTCCAAGAAATGACATATTATCATTATTTAGGACTTTCACTTTCAGTGCGCTCCCACTAACCTCCTTATACACAAGAATCATTTTCATTTCGAATTAAATCATATACCATTAATATTACATCAAAATGATAATTCCAATAACTCTATGCTTGCTACAATCCATCCATGGATCGTATAACCTGCAAACCTTTTTTGCTAGTTTTAGTACGACAAAACCGTCAGGATGTTGTAAACATCCTCCTAAAGGTTTCTGTTAAGGAAAGTGGTTTTCCCGTTTAGCTGCTATATTTCATAAATGAAACATGCAGCGTCAGCAAGCATTATCCAAATGGATTTACCGTGGAAATAGGTAAAAGGTTTCATTGTAATAGACACAATATTGATAACGATACCTTTTCGCTACAAGCCTAGCTTAGTACGTTGGTATGTTGCCTTCAATGTATGTCTTCCTTGAAGACTTATATAGTACCAGTAGGCACAATGCCTTGCGGTACATCAACTAGTATCCGAACATAGTTGTTATACATGGAATCCATTTCGGATTTCATGACACTTTGCCATGATAGGGAGTCGATAATTTGTATCACTTCCTCATACGTAGTCAGTTGGTGTTCCTCAATAAGATTGACATCTTTTACGAGGTGAGATTAGAAACCCATACCCCATGTTGTTTTCTGACTCTCTCCGACTTACGTGGTTCTTGTGTATTCGAAGATTATTGGTACAGTTTCATCCTAGATGAACTATTTATGTTCCATTAAGGAATCGGTGTCTGGAATAATATTACTCCGATTTTCATCGAGTTTTAATTTCCTCCCACTTACCACTGCATATCGGTATTCCTCTTAGGAAAACTGCATGGCGAGCAATAATTATATTGTTCTCTAGTGAGTTGTATAAGTACTATACTTTGGTTTCCCTATGATAACCTATAACTTGGCACTTATCCTATTTGGGTTTTAGTTTGGTTTCATCCAAACATATGCCTAGCATTCCCAAATCTTCAAGATGAGAAAACCCTGTTTCTTTCCTGTTCATATCTAATATGAAGCCTGTCAAACAGATTTTTATGGAACCTTATTCGAAATAAGTTATGCACTGTTAATGCGTATCCGTTGAAGGAAATGGTAGCTCATAGCGACTCATGATTAACCTTATCATGTCAAACAAAATTCGGTTTCTCCGTTTGGACACACCGTCAGGATGACGTGTTCCGGGAGGAGTCCTCATTTGAAATAATACTATACTCTTTCAAGTATATGAGAAACTTATTGCTTAAGTATTTCATCATGGTGTAATCGTGATTGTATTATACTTTAGCCGATCTGTTCGTCTATTTCGTGTCGAAACTCTAAAAGTTTCTGATTTGTGTTTCAAAAGAAACACATAACCATAACGCGATGCCACATCCGTAAAGGTCACGAAACATTCATATCCACATCTAGCCTAGCTAGACATGGGCCCACTTACTTCACTATGAATAAGGGCTAACAGATCGGTGGCATTTGCACTTTTACCAAGTAAATAGTGTTTTAGGCACTTTGCCCAATAAACTAGATTCGTAGACTTTATTTGATTGGAATCAAATTTGTTCTAGTACCCACTCTTCGAAAGTGTGGATATACGAGTCTTGTTTAAATTCTGTCCCAGACAACAATGCCACAATATGTTTCATCTGATCAAATCAGTTTGAGCTATTAGTTTGTCATATCATATGTTTGAGATTTATTTATATTCAAAATATAAATATTGTTTTTCACATCTAATGTGTTTATCTCAATATCATCTTTATAAAATGAAACACTTTAGTGTTATAGAATATAAAGGTATATCCGCAACAGATTATACTATGATATAGAGATAATGTATCTAGTCAAACTAGTTACATTTTAACAGTTTCCTAATTTAAGTACACACCCGAAGGGTAGTTCCTAAACTTAGGTATCTACGGTTGAAATAGCGACTTTCGTCCTGTTTTCAATTCGCAGATTAATCTCAACTGAAGCCAGTATCCTGCTCATAGCAGATTCTGCACATCAGTACATATTAATGTACCACACTAAGTATCTAAAATCCAATTTTAATACTAGTAGTGAACATAACTATGACAAACATATTTGAAGTCAGAGCCTTGCTCGTCTTCAATTCCTTCATGTCTACCTTGTCCAAACGGCAGTCACGCTTCCGCGATCCCGTTTGCCACATTTAGGCAGACATTTTGGGATATGTCCTTTATCTTCCCAGAAGATTATAATGATTTTGCCTTTGCCCCTTATCCACACCCCAGAAGCCTTTGGCCAAGCCTTGGCCTTCTAGAATGTCGAAGTAATATGCGCCTTGCGCTTCCTACCTTATTGCAAACTTTGACTTTGACTCCTTGAGTATAGCCATTAACTCTCCAAGAGTTTACTATTGCAATTTAGTACTTCAAAGATCTAGGAATAGATCTATGAAATAGATCCTTCAATTTCAATATCATACTTTAATGATCTAATCCTTAGTTCTGATTAAGAAATTAAGGAGTCTAATCGGCAAGCTTAATGGATTAAGCACTAAAGTTATCATCACATAAATATTCCAAATACCATGCTCTACTATTTGCTTAACTCCGGGCTTAGGCCTAATATGTTATTTTATCGAATAAAGTAACTTATTAGTTTCCAGGACCATCCTGAAATTTTATTCCCAATTTGAAAATTAAAGCATTTAAATACATTTTCCCTAGGATTATGTTTTAAATGTCAATCTTTCAATTTATCTTGATTCTAATAGTCCAACTATTTAATCAACGATTTAGGTATTATTTATTATAATGATTACTATAGTCTAACTATATAATCCACTATAATCTAATAGATTAAATTCAATTATATTGATTACTATAATCCAATTATAAAATCAACTATAATTCAATTTATTAATTCAAATATATTGATTACTGTAATCCAATTATATAATCAACTATAAATGAAATAGTTTGAATACAGTCCAACTGTTTTATTAAAACAACATTAATTATTAGTCCAACTAATAAATAATTTATTTGACGTAATATTTGAAATTAACGTGTATGGCAAGTTACTAAACGAATATTGCAAATTTAATACTTGCCTCCCACTATTTTTCGGCGAGCCTCTAACCCTCTGTGGAGTACTCGGGAAACCGTGTTTCCTAGTGGGCTAGTATCCCGTTAAATATCACACAATCTTGACTTTGGCCGACAAATTGTATGATAATTAACTAGGTAGATCTCTAAGATCAATTGGATCCCATCCAATTCCTAGATCCAGTAGGGGGACGTCCAAGTCCGAAACATATATCTTATATATGCCAATATATCCAATACATTGCCTAACCTTTTTCCTCTGAATCAACTAAGCCTTGGCTTTGGCACAACAAACTTAGTGATCCCAGTTAAGTGTGACCCATTGACCATAGAAAGCTTCGTAATCAATGTCGATGGACAAGAAGTGGTCTTGACTTTGGCCAACAAACCACAACTTGGACAAGACACCAATATGGAACAAAGCCTTCATGATTCAAACACATCCGCGACGGACAAATGTCTTGACTTTGGCCAACAAACCAATGCCAGTCTTAGATCTTGAGTAAGAATCACTCAATGGAAGGAAAACGCTTAATATTTTCCAAGGGTTTTTCGCGTGAAAATTGGCAACCAATTTATTATCTTTGTTAAGGTGTCATCATCATACACCCTTAAACATGCATTCTAAACACATAATAAGGCGCGTAAGTAAATATAATAATGATATGCGGATGGATACTTAAACACATTGATCCTAGATCAAATCTCTCCATTTCCTCTCTCCAGCTAGCATAAGTATTATTACTTATACCCGATTACATAACACTTCTAAAGAAACCTCATTTACATTGAGGGAAATAAGTGAGAAGAGAAATACAAAGAGTAAGGAGGTAATAGGCTGGACACGCAGGTCCAATTTAATAAATTCTAACTTTATTACAACAATTTCCAAAATTGCCCCACACATCTAATATCCATCCGATATACATTATTCATGCATCGCAATCATGTATTCACACAAGCATGTTATCAATCAATCTAATCCAATTAATTAATCTGAATATTAATGACCATCCAATGTTCAAACAACAATTTGATTTTGCGCGAGTCCGACTCGTTTTGCGAATAAGTATTCAAAGTATGAATTCTTGAATTAAATTAAACTACAACATTAAATCCAATTTAATATGTATTTAATACTAATTCATTATTTAATTCCAAATTAAATATTACACTTTATTAACGAACCTTTACGACTTAGATTTCAAATCTAATCATTACGGGTCTCAAAGCCCGATTAACATCCAATGTCTTCTAATTAAAGTCTAATGGGCTTTCAATTAATTTCTTAAGGCATGGGCTTTGGCAACCAAAGCCCAATCAAGGAATCACCCTATAAGCCTAGAAATCAATTTCGGCCCATTAGGCCCAATTAAACTTTAAAGGCCCAATAGTTGCATTTGGACTTTATGGATATGGTTTTGGGCCCAATTGGATCCAACCAATTTAGCCTAAACCTTTCTTGGTACAACCAAGCCCAATAACAACTTTTCAAGCCCAAATCCAATTTAAGCCCAACATAATTAAATTCCAAAATTCCAATTTCACAATTTAATTACTTAAAGTGTATTCCATAATTAATTAACCAAATTAACATTTCCAAACCACAAATTTGTACAATTAATTATGCTCATCATCATCAACACATGTCCAACATCATTGAATCAAAAAATCATATCATTTCATGCTCTTTATGTCCACGACATTTTAGGGTTTTTAATGTCCAATTCGATTTCAATCCAATTGAATCCACAATCAACATTACCCAATTGTTTCAAGTCATCCAATGATCAAACAAACAAAAAATACCATGACTTAGGGAAATAATTGAATTCGGCCAAGCCAAAGAATTTGGGGAAAATTGTTCCAAACAAATTTTCATGAAATTGATCCAATACAACTTCAATTAAACATCATTTAAGCATACTTAATCAAACAATTTCATCAAATCATGCTCAAATCGATTTTACCCAATTTTAACCCTAAGTTTATTTCAAGCTCAAAATGGCTCTGATACCATTGTTGGGTTTCTTTTAAGTCCCAAGGATCATTTTCAAGCATAAAACACATGTGAATACAACAAAGAAATATGGCGGAATCAAACTCACATTGAACGGCTTTGCGATGCGAAGAACAAAACTTTTTATGCCCTTTGAGTGAAGCTCTCGGCCAAGGTGGGTTTTTGTTCTCCATGTGTGCTCCAAGCTCCAAGCTTCAACAATGGTGATTCCAAGCTCACAAGTAGGTTTCCATATCACTATAGGATGACTTTTCATGTGCTAGCATAGGAAAAAATTGCCACAATCTTTCCTTGTTCTTCTTCTTGCTCACGGTTTTGGAGAAGAAAATGGAGAGAAGATGTGTTTGGCCCTTGGCCGAATACACAAGTGAGAGAGGAGAGAATATGTGTTTTTGTGTGTGTTATTATTAGTTTTGATTTTCCAAAATCAAAATACCAAAAAAATATTCCAAAAAGTCAAGGCATTAAACCCTTTCAACCACCCACATCAACTATTCACATCACTCAATGAATAGTGACTGGTTGTCAATCACTCAAAGTAACAAGACATCCATCACTTGAATGACGATTGATTTGACGCTAGATGTGACTTGCGGGCCCCACTTTGATTCTAAATGCGAGTGGTTCCGCAAACACTCCCGGGCTCGGGTTCGTTAATTCTGAATTAACGAATTTTCCATTGCGTCGTAATTAAATCTAATTTAATTAAATAATCATGCCTAGCAAAATTACTATTCACGTCGCTAACGAATTAATTCTAAATTAATTCGTTCGCCTGAATTAAAATCCAATTTTAATTCTGCGTCGAAATCCAATTTCGTATAATATATCGAATATATTATTTTATCGATTAATTCCAAATTAATCGTTCTCTCTCTTTTAAAATAATATTTTATCCTAGATAAAATATCTCCATAATTAATCCCAGATTAATTTTCTCTCTCTTCACATTAATCCCAGATTAATAAAGTGCGAGTCATACGTCATCGGTGAATCTTCGGGAAGCGACCCATGAGATCCCTGGATATGTTGGCAGTAAATACGGTTATCGGACTATCCGAATACGTACGTACCAAGTACTACATTTTACCGATTTACAAGACAAGGTTGGCTTCTAGCAAAGCGCCATGCCTACCCAATTCTCCAGAAACATGCTTACAGGAATAAGCGATCTATATCGGGCGTAGTATACGTAGTATCGTGTATATCGATCCAGTATCGGATGGTCACGTGCAAGGCCTGAGGCTGGAAATGTGTATGCCCCGTACAAAGCACATATCGGATCTCTGGTAACTAGTCTATATAATCGGATATACATGACATAGTCATAATATCCCGATAGCTGCAGCATATAAGAGAACAAGTTTCGTATCCTACGTGATCATCATCTCCACTATAACTGAAGTGATACTTCCATCTTGACATCACACCCAATACACTACGATTCTCAATATACCCAGAAGAGGTGTACACAGAATCGGTTAAAGCCCTGGACGACCAAAACCAAAGTATATTGATTGTCGCAAGTATTAGCGGTGCAAGTCTCAGGTTAAGACCAAATATACCTACCCTGAATTCGGACTTCCGTAGACACATAGTTATACTACCAATGGAATTCTGAGGGGTCTATCTAGAGCGAAGCTATTTCCTGTACCATCGGTAAAACACAACCTCATTCTACACTTGCATGAGTATCCTATGCACAAATATATGAGAACTATGATGTCATGCCCTCACAACGGGCACAAGTGTAATACTAGTCTTTTACGCATTATCGATGTCCGATCTCGATAATACTCTGAGTATGGATATTTAATGATTAAACCTTCGTGGATTGGTACTGTCTCATATCATCTCAATCCAGGAACTAATCATAAGGACCTCCTATCATTTATACATCTTGGTGATCTAATCACAAATGATAAGAGAGCAATTTCCTTTGTCATATAGTTAATTTGTACATCAACACCATGATCTGTACAAATAGTGACGCTATGGGTGATAACTGTCCAACACAGGTTTCCAAATGATGGAACAAAGGGTCCCATAAAATCAATACCACATATATCAAATATCTCCACTTCCAGAATATTTTGCAGAGGTCCTTCATTTCTTCTTGAAATATTTCCCGTTCTCTGGCACCTGAGATGGCTCGGAAGTAGCTTTGCCTCCAGCTGCGGTGGTTCTTCAATCAAGGATTTGATTCACTCTTTCTTTGGTAGTTCCAAACTTTCCAACTGTGGTGTCAATTTGAAGCGAAACAGTTTGTCAAGATAGTTGATACATTCAATAATTTTAGCATCTAGTGTTGGTTTCTATAATATGTCCCAAGAAAAGATTAAGCATACATGAAATACAACAAAGAATATATATAAACATGAAGTATGGCGGAATCATACTTACAATGCTATGTTGATGAAGAAAAAATCAAACCAAATGGAAGCTCCAAGGTAGATTAGGTTCGGCCAAGGAAGACAAGAAGAAGAAAGCACCAAACTTTGTGTATTCCTTGCTCTATGATGGTTTCCCTATCACCTCTTTTGATCCCTTTGAAGGTGCTAGCCTTGCATGTTCCAAACAACAACCTTTTCTTCAATCTTTTGGCAACCAAAATGGAAGAAAATGGAGACCAAAACTGTTTCAGGTTTTCGGTCAAGAAAAGAGAGAGAAGAGAGGATTTTCTTAATTGATTTTGATACCAAAAATCAATTTATATTTATGCCATAATATTTATTAAATAATAATAAATCTATGACACAAGCCATGCAAAGGCTTAGAGTGTCAAACACTCAAATTCCATGCATAACATTAGAGTGTATAATACACTATCACCATGCAATGTATTATCAATAAAATAATACATATAATGACATGTGTCAAGTGGGCCCCACACGTTTCCAAATGAAAGTGGGCCCACGTCCACTCACGCGTTCGGGTTCGATATTTCCGAAATACCGAACTTGCGTCGCGACGTTAATTAATCGAATTTGAATAAATAATCGCTCCTAGCGAAATTATTATTTACGTCGCTTACGAATTAATTCTAAATAACTCGTATGCCCGAATTAAAATCTAATTTTAATTTCGCGTCGAAATCGAATTTCAATTATTATTATATCGAATATAATAATTTTACTGATTAATTCCAAATTAATCGTTCTCTCTCTCTAAATAAGGCACTTTATCCGAGATAAAGTTTCTCCGCAATTAATCCAAGATTAATTAAGTTCGAATCAAATATCATAGGTGAATCTTCAGGAAGCGACCCAAGAGATCTCCGGATATGTTGGCAGTGAATACGGTCGTCGGATAATCCGAACACGCACGTACCTCGTACTACGTTCTTACCGATTCACAAGACAAGGTTGGCTTCTAGCAAAGCGCCATGCCTACCCAATTCTCCAGAAATATTCTTATAGGAATATAAGATCTATATCAAGCGTAGTATACCGTAGTATTGCGTACATCGATCCAGTATCGGATGATCACAATGCTAGGCCTGGGGCTGGAGATGTGTCTGCCCCGTACGAAACATATATCGGACATCAAGCAACTAGCCTCTTTAAATCGGACAATCCTGACCTGGTCATATTGTCCGACGGTTGCAACCTTTTATAGAGTGCTAGTTCTGTGTCCTGCGTGATCATCACCTCCATATGTCTGAAGCGATACTTCCATCTTGACATCACATCCAGTACACTACGATTCTCGATAAATCTAGAAGAGGTGTACACAGAACCGGTTAAGGTCCCCAACCACCAAACCAAGTTTACCGATTGTCGCAAGTACTAGCGATGTAAGTCTCAGGTTAAGACCATATACACCTACCCTGATGCGGCCTCCCATAGACACGCAGACATACTACCAATGGGATTCCGCGGGGTCTATCCAGAGCGAAGCTGTTTTCCGTACCATCGGTAAAACACAACCTCCTATCGCACTTGCATAAGTATCCAATACTTAAATATATGAGAACTATGCCGTTGTGCCCTCACAACGTGCACAAGCGCAATACTAGTCTATTCGCATTATCGATGTCCAGTCTCGATAATACTACGGCTAGGGATATTTAATGATTAAACCTTTGGGGACTGATACTGTCTCATATCATTCTCAGTCCAGGTACTAATCATATGGACTTTCGCCATTTATAAATCAAAGTAAACAATATTACAAAACGGCAAAAGGCAATTTCATTATCACATAGTTAATTTTGTACAATAATACAATATCATTACAAACAGTGACGCTATGGGACATAATGTCTAACAATCTCCCACTTGGCCTATAGCCAGTCACTCAAGCATCTAATACCCGAACTATGTATGTGTTTCAAAAACTTGCTGAAGAACAGCTTTCGTCAGCGGATCTGCAATGTTGTCATCTGATGTGACCTTCTCGACTTTTACATCGCCACGATGTATAATCTCCCGAATCAGATGATAACGTCGAAGAACATGCTTGGACCGTTGATGAGACCTTGGTTCCTTAGCCTGTGCTATAGCCCCGTTATTGTCACAATACAATGGAACGGGCTCAGCTGCTAACGGAACTACTCCTAATCCGATTAGGAACTTTCGGATCCAAACTGCCTCCTTTGCTGCTTCAGATGCAGCGATGTACTCCGCTTCTGTTGTTGAATCGGCAACAGTATCTTGCTTGGAAGATTTCCAGCTCACTGCTCCGTTATTCAAGCAAAAAATGTACCCGGATTGCGACTTGTAGTCATCCTTGTCGGTTTGGAAACTTGCATCGGTATACCCAGATACCGCAAGTTCTCCACCTCCATAAATTAAGAAAGCATCCTTAGTTCGTTTAAGATACTTAAGGATATTCTTAACTGCTATCCAGTGACCTTCACCTGGATCGGCCTGATAGCGACTGCACATGCTCAAAGCATATGAGACATCAGGTCGTGTACATATCATGGCATACATGATCGATCCGACTGCCGAGGCGAACGGTATCCGACTCATGTGGTCTCTCTCTTCCTGAGTCTTAGGACACATGTCCTTAGACAGAGAGGTACCACTGGAACCAATCCCCTCTTGGATTGTTCCATGTTGAATCGCTTCAACACTTTATCAATGTATGTACTCTGGGAGAGTCCAAGCAGCTTTCTAGATCTATCCCTGTAGATCTTTATTCCAAGAATAAAGGCTGCTTCTCCCAGATCTTTCATGGAGAATTTTAATGAAAGCCAAGCTTTCACCGACGTTAGCATGGGAATGTCATTGCCTATAAGCAATACGTCGTCGACATAAAGGACAATAAAAGTAAGTGCTCTCCCACTAACCTTCTTGTATACACAAGGGTCATCTGCGTTTTGCACGAAATCATATTCTTTTATGATCTCATCAAAACGCTGATTCCATGACCGTGATGCTTGCTTCAATCCATAAATGGATCGATTTAACTTACAAACCTTGTTTGCAAGTCTAGGTACGATAAAACCGTCAGGCTGTTGCATATAAACATCCTCCAAAAGGTTTCCGTTAAGGAAAGCGGTTTTAACGTCCATCTGCCATATCTCGTATCGAAATATGCAGCTATTGCAAGCATTATCCGAATGGATTTAATCATGGCAACGGGTGAGAAGGTTTCGTCATAATCAATACCATATTGTTGACGATACCCCTTCGCTACAAGCCTAGCCTTGTACGTTTGTACGTTGCCATCCATGTCGGTCTTCTTCTTGAAGATCCATCTGCATCCAATAGGCTTTACGCCTTCTGGTGCATCAACCAGTGTCCAAACTTGGTTGGCGTACATGGAATCCATCTCGGACTTCATGGCTTCTTGCCATAAAGCGGAATCGATATTTTGTATCGCTTCCTCATACGTAGCCGGCTCATTATCCTCAATAAGATTAATATCTATATGAGGTGAGATCAGGAACCCATACCTCTCAGGTACTGTTCTGACTCTCTCCGACCTACGCGGTCCTTGTGTATGTGAAGTTTGTGGTACAGACTCATCCCGGACGGTCTGTTCTTGTTCCGTCGTTGATTCATTGCCAGGAACAGTATCACTACGATCTTCATCGAGTTCTACTTTCCTCCCACTTACCACTGCATTTATAAAATCCTTCTCAAGGAAAAATGCTTGTAGAGCAACAAATACTTTGTTCTCTTGTGGGTGATAGAAGTAATATCCTTTGGTTTCCCTAGGATATCCTACAAAAAAGGCATTTATCAGTTTTGGGTTCAAGTTTGGTACTTTCCAAACGTTTAACATATGCCCAGCATCCCCAAATCTTTAGGAAAGAGAAACCTGGTTTCCTTCCTGTCCATATCTCATATGGGGTCTGTTTAACAGACTTCGACGGTACCTTATTCAAAATAAGTATAGCACTGTTTAATGCGTATCCCCAGAAGGATATTGGTAGCTCAGTGCGACTCATCATTGACCTCACCATGTCCAACAAGGTGCGGTTTCTCCGTTCGGACACACCGTTTAATTGCGGTGGTGTTCCAGGAGGAGTCCACTGTGATAGAATACCATATTCTTTCAAGTAATCTTGAAACTCATAACTTAAGTATTCGCCACCACGGTCTGACCGTAATGTCTTAATACTCTTCCCAGTTTGTTTCTCCACTTCGTGTCGAAACTCTTTGAATTTCTCAAAAGTTTCCGACTTGTGTCTCATAAGATACACATAACCGTAACGAGATGCATCATCTGTAAAGGTTACGAAGTAGTGAAATCCACCTCTAGCCTGGCTAGACATGGGCCCGCATACGTCAGTATGAACGAGGGCCAATAAATCTGTGGCACGTTCACCTTTACCGCTAAAAGGTGATTTACGCATTTTGCCTAAAAGACAAGATTCGCAGACGTCATATGAATTGGGATCAAATTCGTCCAAGTACCCACTCTTCGAAAGTGTGGATATGCGAGTCTTGTTGATGTGTCCTAGACGACAATGCCATATATAAGCTTCATCTTTTAGATTACTTCTTTTGAGCCTTTTGTTTGTCATTTTAGGAGATTCATTTATATTCAAAATATAAAGACCGTTATTTGCAACAGCTGTGCAAATTTCTGCATCATTTTATATAAATAACACCCAGTGTTCCTGAATACAAAAGTGTAACCCTGCTGGGTTAACAAGGACACAGATATAATATTCCTAGTTAAACTAGGTACAAAATAACAGTTCAAAAGTTTAAGTTCATGCCCTGAGGGCAGTACTAAAACAAAAGTCCCTACGGCCAAAACAGCAACTGGTGTTCCGTTTCCGACCCGTAGATCCATCTCCCCTGATGCCAGCACCCTGCTATCATGCAGATCCTGCACATCAGTACAAATATGAGCACCACAACCAGAATCAAAAATCCAATTTTTAAAACTAGAAGTATTCATATGTATCTCAATAACAAACATACCAGAGGCAATAGCCTTGCTAGCCTTGATATCCTCCCTCTGCACAATGCTCATTCGGCAGTCACGTTTCCAGTGACCCCTCTTGCCGCAGTTGAGGCAGATGTCGCGAGATTTGTCCTTTGGCTTCCTAGAAGCCACTGTCAACTTGCCTTTGCCCTTCTTCTTGAACTTCTTCTTCCTTGCACCTCCAATTGCCTTGGGGCCACCCTTTGGCGCATGAGAGGTCAATGCAAAATGCGCCTCGCGCTTGCTCCCCTTTAGGAGTTCCCTTTCGGACTCCTTCAAGACAGATAACAGCTCTCCAAGAGTGTCATCTGTATCCATCAACTTGTAGTTGATTATGATTTGTTTCCAAGTATCAGGAAGTGACTGCAAGATCATATCTATAGTCAGCTCAGCCTCCAAGACTATTCCCATATTGGCCAACTCATCAATATCGGCGATCATTTGAGTCCCGTGGGCTTCAACTGATGCGCCGTCTGTCATCCGGGAGCGGAAGAGTTTCCTTACTAGCTCGTACCTCTTCATCCGCTTATTGGTGCGGTGAAGATCACGCAATCTTGCCATCATGTTATAGGGATCCAAGTCCCTGTACTGGCGTCTGAAATGCTGGGTCATTGCAGCTAGCATAACTGACTGAGCTTGGTTACAATCATCACTATGAGTCTTCCATAACTCTAGCTTCAGTGGCTCAGTGGGTTTAGGCGGGAGAGGTGTCTGAATAGTATACAGTATCCTCTCAGCCCCAGCACTATCTTGAGGTTCATTTCCCAGTCGGCAAAGTTTGTCCCTTTGAAGACATTATCGCCCATGATTATGTCGCGGATATTACCTTTGCCAATCATTGACAACTATAGTCCAACTATAAAGTCAACGATGTTATGGGTACAGTCAAACTGTTACAAGTAAAAATAACAATATATTAGTCCAACTAATTATTTAAAATATTGACGAAATAATTTTGAAAGACGCGTAAGGCTAAATATCTGAATGAAATTGCAAATTCAATAATAGCCTCCCACTATTTTCTTCAAGTTTCTAACCCTCTGTAGAGAACTCGGGAAATAGAATTTCCTAGTGGGCTAGGATCCCGTTAAATAACACACAACCTTGACTTTGGCCAATAAAAATTGTATGCTATTTAACTTAGGTAGATCTCCATGATCAATTGGATCTCATCCAATTCCTAGATCCGGTTAGGTGGACATCCAAGTCCGAAACATATGTATAATGTCAATGTATCTAATACATTTTCCTAACCCTATCCTCCGAATCAATTAGGCCTTGGCTTTGGCCAAAAACAAACCTAATGATTCCAGTTAAGCGGGACCCATTGACGAGGAAAGTTTCGTAATCAATGTCGTTGGACAAAAAGTGATCTTGACTTTGGCCAATAAAAATCACGATTGGACAAGACACCGATATGCAACAAAATCTCATGATTCAAGTACATCCTTGATTGACAAAGGTCTTGACTTTGGTCAAAAACAAACAATGCCAACTTCGGATCTTGAACAAGAACCATTCAATGGAAGGATATTCGCTTAATATAAATTGAGGGATTTTCGCGTAATTGGCAACCAATTATTTATCTTTGTTAGGTCTCATCATCATACACCCTTAAGCATGCTTCTAAAACATCATAAAGTGCGTAAAGTAAATTAATAGTGATATGCGGATGGATATATAAACAACTTGTTCCTAGAACAAATCACTCCCTTTCCTCTCCCCGTTAGCACTATTCTACTTCTACCCAATTACATAATACAATAAGAGAAACCTCATTTACATTGAGGGGAATTAGGTGAGAAGAGAATACAAAGAGATGATAAGAGATAAGGCTGGACACGCAGGTCCAATTTATAAATTCCAAATTACAATAATTTCTAAAATTACCCTTTCCTTCTAATATCCATCCGATATACACTATTCATTCATCACATACATATATATTCAAACAAGACATGCTTTTACAACCAATCTAATCAATTAATTAGTCTTTGTTTAAGTGATCATCCAATGTTCAAACAACGGTTTGATTTTGCGCGAGTCCAACTCGATTGAGAATAAGTACATAAGGTACGAATTCGCGAAATTATTCGAACTACTAATTAAATCTAATTCAATTCGTATTCAATACTAATTCAATTATTTAATTCCAAATTAAATATTTACACTTTTAATGTGCTTTAAAGGACTTAGATTCTAAATCTAATCTCCTTGGGCCTCAAAGCCCACTCTAACATCCAATGTTGAATTTAATTCAAGTCAATGGACTTAGAATTGATTTATTAAGGCTTGGGCTTGGGTCAATGTGGGGCAAACCAATTACCAAGCCCAAATAAGGAATCACCCTTATAATGCCATAAAACCAATTTTAAGCCCATAAGGCCCAATTAAATTTTAAAGCCCATTATATATATTTGGACTTAATGGAGTGATTTAGGCCCAAATTGGATCCAATCCTTTTGGCCCAAATCTACTTGGTCCAACCAAGCCCATTATGCCCAAATACAATATTAAAAGCTCAATTCACCAATTAAGCCCATTAGTTAAATTTTAATATTCCAAACATTAAAGTCCAATTAATTAAAGTGTAATACCAAGATTCATACATTAAACCAAATATTTCAAAAAAAATACCCATTTAATTTATTAATCATGTATTGTTCAAAATAAATGTCCATACCTTAATTTTAACAAAAATCAACTCCTTTACATGTCCTTGTACATTCGGCCAAGGTGAGTTTTTTGTGTCGATTTGTTTTTCAATCCGATTGAATTACTAATCTACGTCTCGTACACGTTCTAAGTCATCTAATGATCTTAAACACAAAAAATTCCAATCCACTCCAAGTAGCAACACATTCGGCCAAGGCATGGATTGGGGAAAAATCATCCAATGCATTTTTCATAAAATTGATTCCATGTAACATCATCTATATACATGTAAGCATTCTTATTAATCAAATTTCAAAGAACATGCTTCAATCAATTTCACCATACCATTCGGCCAAGGTCAAAATTTTGGGGAAAAATCATCCAATGGCAGGTTTCATAAAATGATTTCCATAAACATCATGTCATATACATGCAAGCATACTTATCATCAAATTTCACAAGACATGCTTCAACCAATTTTAACACACCCATTCGGCCAAGGTTAAAAAGGGGGGGAAAAATCATCCAATGCATTTTTCATAAAAAGGGATTCACATAACATCATTCTATATTACATGCAAGCATACTTATTCATCAAATTCACAAGAACATGCTTCAACCAATTTTATCAAATTTTAACCTAAAGTATTTCATGCTTAACCATGGCTCCATGATACCATTGTTGGTTTCTATAATATGTCCCAAGAAAAGATTAAGCATACATGAAATACAACAAAGAATATATATAAACATGAAGTGGCGGGAATCATACTTACAATACTATGTTGATGAAGAAGAACAAAATCAAACCAAATGGAAGCTCCAAGGTAGATTAGGTTCGGCCAAGGAAGACAAGAAGAAGAAAGCACCAAACTTTGTGTATTCCTTGCTCTATGATGATGTTTCCCTATCACCTCTTTTGATCCCTTTGAAGGTGCTAGCCTTGCATGTTCCAAACACACAACCTTTTCTTCAATCTTTTGGCAACCAAAATGGAAGAAAATGGAGACCAAAACTTTCAGGTTTTCGGTCAAGAAAAGAGAGAGAAGAGAGGATTTTCTTAATTGATTTTGATACCAAAAATCAATTTATATTTATGCCATAATATTTATTAAATAATAATAAATCTATGACACAAGCCATGTAAAGGCTTAGAGTGTCAACACTCAAATTCCATTCATAACATTAGAGTGTATAATACACTTATCACCATGCAATGTATTATCAATAAAATAATACATATAATGACATGTGTCAAGTGGGCCCCACACGTTTCCAAATGAAAGTGGGCCCACGTCCACTCACGCGTTCGGGTTCGATATTTCCGAAATACCGAACTTGCGTCGCGACGTTAATTAAATCGAATTTAAATAAATAATCGCTCCTAGCGAAATTATATTTACGTCGCTTACGAATTAATTCTAAATTAACTCGTATGCCCGAATTAAAATCTAATTTTAATTTCGCGTCGAAATCGAATTTCAATTTTATATATATCGAATATAATAATTTTACTGATTAATTCCAAATTATCGTTCTCTCTCTCTAAATAAGGCACTTTATCCGAGATAAAGTTTCTCCGCAATTAATCCAAGATTAATTAAGTTCGAATCAAATATCATAGGTGAATCTTCAGGAAGCGACCCAAGAGATCTCGGATATGTTGGCAGTGAATACGGTCGTCGGATAATCCGAACACGCACGTACCTCGTACTACGTTCTTACCGATTCACAAGACAAGGTTGGCTTCTAGCAAAGCGCCATGCCTACCCAATTCTCCAGAAATATTCTTATAGGAATATAAGATCTATATCAAGCGTAGTATACCGTAGTATTGCGTACATCGATCCAGTATCGGATGATCACATGCTAGGCCTGGGGCTGGAGATGTGTCTGCCCCGTACGAAACATATATCGGACATCAAGCAACTAGCCTCTTTAAATCGGACAATCCTGACCTGGTCATATTGTCCCGACGGTTGAACCTTTTTATAGAGTGCTAGTTCTGTGTCCTGCGTGATCATCACCTCCATATGTATGAAGCGATACTTCCATCTTGGACATCACATCCAGTACCACTACGATTCTCGATAAACCCAGAAGAGGTGTACACAGAACGGTTAAGGTCCCGAACCACCAAAACCAAGTTTACCGATTGTCGTAAGTACTAGCGATGTAAGTCTCAGGTTAAGACCATATACACCTACCCTGATGCGGCCTCCCATAGACACGCAGACATACTACCAATGGGATTCCGCGGGGTCTATCCAGAGCGAAGCTGTTTTCCGTACCATCGGTTAAAAAACACAACCTCCTATCGCACTTGCATAAGTATCCAATACTTAAATATATGAGAACTATGCCGTTGTGCCCTCACAACGTGCACAAGCGCATACTAGTCTATTCCGCATTATCGATCCCATTCTCGATAATACTACGGCTAGGGATATTTAATGATTAAACCTTTGGGGACTGATACTGTCTCATCTCATTCTCAGTCCAGGTACTAATCATATGGACTTTCGCCATTTATAAATCAAAGTAAACAATATTACAAAACGACAAAAGGCAATTTCATTATCACATAGTTAATTTTGTACAATAATACAATATCATTTACAAACAGTGACGCTATGGGACATAATGTCTAACATCTAGCTCGCTGTCAGTCATATTGGTGATGCAAGCTTCAAGTTTATGCGTGGGAATTGTATCAGTATCCAGGATGATACTATCAACAATGTCAATTCTGAAACATTCCTCATTCTTTTCATCACTCGGGAATTTCATAACTTCAAAAAACATTGAAGTTAACTTCCTGGTCCTGCACTTTTATGGTTAGTTATCCTTTTTGTACATCAATAATAGTTCAACCTGTATCCAAAAATGGTCTCCCCAAGATGATAGGTACATCTTTGTCTTCTTCCATGTCAAGGATAATGAAATCTAATGGGAGAATGAGTTTGTCAACTTTGACCAGCACATCTTCAACTACACCTCTCAGAAATGCGAGTGTTCGATCAGCAAGTTGCAAAGAGGCTGAGGTGGGCATTGCTTCTCCAATCTATAGTTTCCTGTAAATTGAAAAAGGCATCAAATTAACACTTGCACCTAAATCACATAAAGCTTTACCGATGTAATGTTCTCCAATGGTGAATGGGACAGTAAAACTGCCAGGATCTTTCAACTTTGGGGGAAGTTTCCTCTGAATGATGGCACTGCATTCTTCTGTTAATGCTAATGTCTCGTAATCTCCCAATCGCCGCTTTCGTGACAAAATGTCTTTCATGAATTTGATATATCTGGGCATTTCTTCAAACGCTTCTGCAAATGGAATGTTGATATGCAACTTTTTGAAGACCCCTAGGAATCGAGCAAATTGCTTGTCCATTTTACTTTTCTGGAGTCGCTGTGGAAAAAGTGGAGGTGCAGTGGTTCTTTTTTGCTTTTTTTTCCTTTGCTACTTTTTCCTCCATATATGGAACTGTTTCTTTTGGAACTTCCTCAATGGATACCTTGATTCCAACATCTTTTTTTATTTCAGTACCACTTTTCAAAGTAATGGCTTGACATTGCTCATTCCATCGGTTCCTTGGATTTGGTTATGTGTTTCTATGAAGGTTACCTGGCGGTCTGTAACTCTGAACATTGGCCAGTTGTCCAATTTGATTTTCCAGTGATTTAATAGAATGTGATTGGCTCTGAAACATAGCATCATATTTTTTTAACGGAGTTAGCACTTTTCGTTATTCCTGGTTCTTATTCATGCTCCTAGCCTTTGTTTTGTTGTTGGAATCCAGGTGGTGGATAGTTCTTTTGCCCTGAATTGTTGCTCCATGAGAAATAGGGATGATTCCTCCACCCTGGGTTGTAGGTGTTGGAATAAGGATTGTTCCCATGTCTGTTGAAATTGTTGACATAATTCACCGTTTCTTCCTGTTGGTTTGTTTCTGGTGCTCCTCCATATGGTGAACTTTTGGATCAAGTATTCCCTTGCATGCTAAGAGTTTCCATGAATTTGCATATCTGATCCAGCTTGGAATTTACTACTGTGTTGGCTCCAACTTCATAGATTCCAGCAATTCTTTGGATCATGCTCCTTTCTATTGGCTGTAAGGAATTATTGTTGGCCATTTCTTCAATTAAGTCCCAAGCCTGATCTTCTCCTTTTTCCATTAAAGATCCTTCAGCAGCAGCATCAACTGTGGTTCTCATTATTCCAGAAAGTCCATTGTAGAAGGTTTGGACTTGTAGCCATTTTGCAATCTCCTGGTGATGACAATTTCTGAGTAAATCTTTGTACCTTTTCCAAGCTTCGCAGAGGGATTCTGAGTCATATTGTACAAAGGATGTGATGCCATTCCTTAGCTTTGAAGTTCTGGCTGGTGGAAAGTGTTAGGGATATGCCCTATACCCAACTTGTGGATGAGCTATATGTACATGTATTTGTAATATCTTCATGATTTAATAAAATGGTAATATTTATTATACGTGTCTTACATAACTTATATGAATCATCAAACACTGTAATAAAGCCCTTGGAGTAATAAGATGATGGCTTCCACACTGTATGAGAATCATTACTCTTAAACGTTTCTAGTCATAGTTTTGTGAATAATTTGGGCGTTCACAAAGCGGAGAGACTAGCATGACGATATGATCCACCCTTAAGTGGGGTAACCGATCTCATAGGCTACTAGCGGAGATTTTTCCGCTTGGTATATCACATGGATGCATGAGTTGCTCATGTCCATCGAACTGACCGCTGAAAGTTTTCATATGAAGTGTTTATCCCATATGTCTGTGAGAACTTTCATGTATCGATTGTATGACTAATCCTTAGAATTAAGGTCTTTACAATCTTATGTGTGGATCAAATAACTTTGACATTCTCCTTCCCCAGTTCAAAAGATCCGGTCATAATAAGGGTATGATTGGGTCATTTTTTGAAACACATGAAGTTTGTAAAGATACAACAGAGAATCGCCACTCTCTCGAATAATATTTTCTTATAAGAGTAGTATTCCAGCTCGCGGGTTGATATGTGTGATCAGTGCTTGAGACTGTGGCCGCAGCGAAAGAATCATGTGAGATTCTTGGGTTAGCACGATTCATGACACTATCAACATCATACCTTTGACTATATGGGTATACATTTTTCATACCCTAGGTCAAACGGTGGGGATACAGTGAGGCGAAGAACCGTATCATATGTAAATCGCATACATAATGGGTATATATCTTTCCTTCTCATTCGGGGGTCTTGGCATGTTGCTGGATGTCAACCTTGGTCATTGAAATCGAACGACCATCTGATCGGAGGATAATTTATGTTCGATTAAATTATCATGATCCATTTCATGTCCGATTTGAGGGGAACCCAAAAGGTCACACACAACAAAGTCGAAATCAATGGTTAACACAATACAAATTTAACAGCATATATGATTGTTGTAGGAATTGTTCATAAATGGTTCAATGTGTTTAATTATTGAACAGATCATTTATGAGGTTCCATAATGGCTTAGGGAGTGAATGATGATAGGGGCACTTTGGGAATTGGAATAAATAAATAAATAAATAATAAAACGCGAATAGTAACGTGAATAGTAATTTGTTTTTTTTTTTGTTATTTATTTTGAATTCCAATTCGGCCCAAACTCTTATTAGGGTTTTATAATCTCATTAAACCACTAAATTAAGATCCAATGGCTAAGATTAAATTAGCATTTATCTTACATCGGATTCTTAATTAATTTTGTTGTCTTTGGAGCACCTATATAAACCTAAAGAATTCTTTAAAAAAATTTACACCAAAACCTTTCATATCTTGGGTTTATATAAGTGAGCAACTATAAAGTTTAAGAGTAAGCCACTAATTTTGAGGATCCTTAAGTCTAATTGACTATAGGAATCTCAAGTTAAAAGTTTTGAGGTATTTTCCTAGGCTAGCACCAAGGGAAAAATACCCGTGCACTCAAGGCGTAGCCTTGCCGTTGAGTTTTGGCTTTGGTGTGTGCACCTTTGGAGGCCACACACTTGGGTGGCTCTTTGGAACGTGGAAGAGCTTGCTGAGTTCGAGAAAAGCTTGTAGATTGGAGGGAGGATTGGAGGAGTCTTCGGTTCAAGTAAGTTTTTTTCTTTCTTTATTTTAATTAGAGTTCTTATGATAGTTAGCATGTTTAGGTTTATGTCCTTTGCATGTTTTATGAGTTTTTATGCTTAGAATATATAGTAACATGCATAGGCTTGTAGAATAATCAAAACAAATAGGTCTTGGGCAAAGGGATAACGGCATCATAATTTTTTAATTTTCCTTTGCGTACTCGCGCCCGCTTCCCAACAGAAAGTACTTTGTAAGGAATATGGTGGCTAGAGTGTTCCAAGTTGTGATGGAACCTGCTGGTAGTGAATGTAGCCGAGCCTTAACTCTGTCTTTCAAGGAATATGGAAAAACACGCAATCTCATTGCTTCTTCAGCCGCTCGATTGTAGTTGAAAGTGACGCAAACTTCCAGGAAGTTGTTGATGTGGGCATTAGGATCTTCAATTGCATTCCCCCTAAACTGAACTGACTATTGTATCATCTGGATGCATGTTTTGATGTCACAGGTATTTTCTGGTAAGGGAGGAAGTACAATACAGGAAATGAAGTCGTCAACCACTGGAATAGTTCTGTCTCGAATGGGAATTGGTGTCGCAACTTCGAAAGGTTCAGGTTCCATGTTGATGATTGCTTATTGGCCTTCTCGCCTTTCCCTTCTAAATTTTCTGATGGTTCTGTCAATTTCTAGGTCAAGCGGTCGGATTTCAAAGCTTATGGTTCGTCGCATGTAGTGTTTGAGAACCTGAAACACAAGAAAATAGAAATAATAAGTAAAAATAAATTAGATACAAGTAAAGGTATCTAACCCCAAAACTAATAGTAAAAGATAAATAAGTCCCCGACAACGGCGCCAAAAACTTGAGCGGCGTAATCACACGCGTATAACGCAAGCGCACATATCGTTCAAGTAGTATAAAAAATATCGATCCCACGAGGACTTGATTGTTTATTTGATTGGTTGGTGACTTTAAAAAGTATTAATTTATTAAGCCAAATTTTTACAAGTATCTAATGGATTGATTGTTTGATTGGTTGGTGACTTTAAACATATAACAAGTAAATAAAATTATGCGAAAGTAAATTGATGAAAATTCAAAATTATTAAACTATCCAGGGTTGTGAATCTTTCCAATATCTTTTAAAGATGAAGTGGTTAATTCATGTTTGTGTAATATATTGATTTACTAACCTGGAACACGAACTTCTGCAAAAGCCTCTATCGATGGTTAGATGCAAATACCTAGTGTAACCCAATTAAATCATATGTCTATGTCAACCAAGTTACCTGAATTCATTAAGATGAAGTTCCAATTATGGTTACCCCCGTCCGACAGGTATATGTCTATCCTGTAAGGAAATCTATTAAAGGGTTATATATCCTCAATGAAGATCATGGGCTATTAAGTCTAAGGCGGAAACCTAAAATTCCTTTGTCAAGTTTATTTTAAGTTTACCAGATCAAATCTTATTAATGGCCAGTTAACAAGAAGCATTAAGCTTAAGACTTAATAAATAAACCTTTATATTACCCAAACTATAAAATAACCCCTTATAAATTGGTGATATTGGAATTCATCACAACCCTAGATAACGGACTTAGTCATGACACATATCTAAGGCTAATAAAAGCTTAAATAAAATAAAAGACATAAACAAAATGCTGAAAAGTAAATGCTGGAAATTTAAAAATGTAAAAGTACAATAAAAGAAAATATTGGGGTTACCTCCTCATTGCTGAAAAGTAAATACTGAAAAATAAATAACAGAAAGTAAATTGCGTAAAGTAAATAAAATTAAATGCTGAAAAGTAAAGACTGAAAAGTAAATAAAAGAAAGTGCAAATGCTAAAATTAAATACTGAAAGTTGTAAATAAACAAACAAGATACAATCTTCTTAGTATTCTTAAGGAATTCCTTAGAAGAAAGTATGAAATTAATTTTGAAATCGAGCTCAATTTTTAGACATCTTCGGACTTCGTGCGTCGCGACGTGGGCAACATTACACGTCGCGATGCGCCGTTGATTGCTGCCACGTGTCGCTGGCTTCGCGGAGATGGTGACACGTGTCCTAGCGATTTTCGGCAGCTAAATGATTGTGCTGATGTGGCGATGTCGATTGTCGGCAGCATGGGATGACGACAAGTGGCACGGCACACGTTAGCATGATTTGTTGTGATGTTGACACATGGCAGGCGCACGTTAGAAGACGGCGCATTTGAGCAAAACTTCTCTGATTGGTCCAAATTTCCGGTGCATGTTAGCAATCTCCAGTGCACGTTAGCAAACAACGCATTTTAGCAAAACGATGCATTTCAGTAAAACGGCGTATTTTAGCAGGAAATTTATATTTTTGCCCTTTTTGTCTGTTTTCCACTATTTTGGCTTCGAATTGCCTCCAGAGAGTCCTGTTACTTTATTTATCTACAAAATATCATAAAACACATCAAAATATTCACAAAACTCAAGAAACTATACAAAATATTAAGTCAAATGAGTGAGAAATAGTGATCTATTTACCACTCATCACCCTACAACTAAATAATGGAAGAAACTCTCGCAAAACTCCACAAACATTTTCCTTCTCTCCCCAAAAATGCTCTGAAAAAAATTTACAAAGCACGCACAGAAAGAATTAGGCTTCTTGTGATTCATGGTATTCCTAGTGATATTTGGTTGGTAATTGAAGCAAAAGTTCACTTAACAGATGAGTCACCTGACTCTTTCATTTCTTACATGTCTAGTTTAGGGAAAAACACCTATGCTAAAAAATGAATAGCTAAACAATTAGGTGTTTGTTATAAATGTGCACGCTGCATATTGTATGAGCGAAGCGGGGTTTACCGTTATGCCTATGATGCTCGGAGACCACGGCACTGTTGGGCTCTCATCCCGTAGAGAGTATGGATTAGCCCGTGGGGGACTAAACCGGAGAATAAAGGAGTCGCCACCCAGTGTGAACTGGGAAAGGTTTAAGGCCGCACTCACCCCTCGCAAGGGAAGACCTCAAACCGTTGGGTTCGGAATGGTCCCTTACTTATGCCAGTATAATGGATGGGTTCACACAATGGTATAGCCAAGTCTTATGCAGTTCATGCAAGGTGATTCAAATCAACACAAATTTGCACACCCATAAATATTAATAGTCACAATAACATAGTTCCAAGAGCATATTAAATTAAGAAATGCGAGATGCGATAATGAAAATTATAATAAACAATCGAAAGCATGAAAAGCGTCAATAAATAAATAGCAAACAAAAAGGGGGTTAATCACGCATATATAAGTATTTCCCAAGTGGCACGTAGAGTTGTATCCCAAGTACAGACCGCACTATCGTCCATTCGGATTCGGATATGGAATTTACGTATGGGTTTCCATCTGATATGCCACAAGGGATAATAACATACATAATCATTAACATGAACAATCAAAATAAAGGTGAAATAACAAAATAACGATAAATAGACGAAAGATAAATAACAAAATAAAGATGAAATAATAAAATAACGATAAATAGACAAAAAAAGATAAATAACAAAATAATGGTGAAATAATAAAATAACGATAAATAGACAAAAAGATAAATAAAAAAATAAAGGTGAAATAAAAATGTGACCAGAAATTTGGCCTTCTTTGATGTAGGACTTCGCATACCCGACTGGACATATTTTACGTCCAGCCAGACTTGCAGCGTCCAGAACATTAAAAATAAATGTGGTAAGGGTGCCCTCAGGTCTTACCTTTTAAGTTGCTTTCTCGGAAGTGTGTTAGGCCGACGCTGGAAGGATCGAAGCTTGGTTCGCTGGTTTTGGTTTCTGTTTTATGATTGATGTTTTGCTGTTTCTGGTTGCTATTTTGCTATTTTCTGGTTGTTGTTTTCACGGTTTCTGCTTGCTGTTTGATTCACGATTTTTTGGCTGCTATTTTGGTTATTTTTTGCTGCTATTTTGGTTATTTTTGGCTGCTGTTTTGGTTATTTTTGGCTACTGTTTTGGTTATTTTTTGACAACTATTTTGGTTCTTTTTTGGATGCTATTTTGGTTATTTTTGGGCTGCTGTTTTGGTTGTTTTTTGATGCTGTTTTAGTTATTTTTGGCTGTTGTTTTGGTTGTTTTTTTGTTGCTGTTTTGGTAGTTTTTTTGCTGCTGTTTTGATTGTTTTTAGCTGCATTTTTTTGGTTGTTTTGGCTGTCTTGGTCTCGGTTTCCTTATTTTTTTGCTGGTTGGCTTCACTGTTTCGGTGATTCTTTGTTGTTTTTTTAGGGTGATTTTTCTTTGGTTTTTTCGGAGGTGTTATTTTTGGTGATGGCTAGAGTTTTTTTCTATGGTTGTTGTCCAAGCCTCATGGTTTTTTCTTTGTTGTAGTCGTCCAAGGTCTCTTCTTATTGACGATTTGGTCCCCTTTTATAATGATTTGAAGGGCTCTCAAATAGGGAAACCAATCATGGAAATTTGGGAGATATAGAATAAAATCTCATAAATATGGTGATATGGGGATCTCAAATCTTGTTAATTTGGTAAGGGTGGGATTTCAAATCTTGTTACATTAGAAAGTGTTAATGATGAGATTTGAGCATATGGATTGCATAGGGTTTATGGTGGATAGTGTGGGCATGCATGGGCCGGTTGGGGCTAAGGCTATGAGGTTGCGTCAAGGGCTAAATTAGAGGTTGATGCATGGTGGGTCCGTGGCTGAGGTTTGAAACAGAAAATGACTGAGCGAATCTAAGGCTGGCTAGTGAGTTCGAATCCGATGAGGGTCTAATTTAGAGGTTTTCCTTCCTTCCAGCATTCATTGTTCGCAACTTCCGTAACTTTTCAAGTAGTGCCTCTATACGAGGCTCATCATTGGGCTTATGTAAAAATGTAGTGTCTACAGTCGCCCCCACATTGATGGGGCTTGTGCAGTGTGTGACAGTGACAACCCTATCAAAGTCATGCATGTATTTTTACTTACCTAGTTTACGAGATGCTTCGATCTCTGGGATTTTTTTCCCAAACTGAGTTGAGTTGATGGCGAGGTGCTTCGACCCCTGGGATTCATTCCCGAACCATGCTGGGTGTGAGATGCTTCGATCTCTGGGATTTATTCCCAAACTGAGTTGAGTTGATGGCGAGGTACTTCGACCCTTGGTATTTGTTCCTAAACCATGCTGGGTGTGAGATGCTTCGATCTCTGGGATTTATTCCCAAACTGAGTTGAGTTTATGGCAAGGTGCTTCGACCCTTGGTATTTGTTCCTAAACCATGCTGGGTGTGAGATGCTTCGATCTCTGGGATTTATTCCCAAACTGAGTTGAGTTTATGGCAAGGTGCTTTGACACTTGGGATTTGTTCTCTAACTATGCTGGGTGTGAGATGCTTCGATCTCTGGGATTTATTCCCGAACTGAGTTGAGTTGATGGCGAGGTGTTTCGACCCTTGGGATTTGTTTCCGAACAATGCTGGGTGTGAGATGCTTCGATCTTTGGGATTTATTCCCGAACTAAGTTGAGTTGATGGCGAGGTACTTCGACCCCTGGGATTTATTCCCGAACCATGCTGGGTGTGAGATGCTTCAATCTCTGGGATTTAATCCCGAACTCAGTTGAGTTGATGGCGAGGTGCTTCGAACCTTGGGATTTGTTCCCGAATCATGGTGGGTGTGAGATGCTTCGATCTCTGGGATTTATTCCTGAGCTGAGTTGAGTTGATGGCGAGGTGCTTCGACCCCTGGGATTTATTGCCGAACCATGCTGGGTATGAGATGCTTCGATCTCTGGATATTTAATCCCGAACTGGGTTGAGTTGATGGCGAGGTGTTTCGACCTTTGGGATTTGTTTTCGAACCTTGCTGGATGTGAGATGCTTTGATCTCTGGGATTTAATCCCGAAATCAGTTGAGTTGATGGCGAGGTGCTTCGAACCCTGGGATTTATTCCCGAACCATGCTGGATGTGAGATGCTTCGATCTCTGGGATTTATTCCTGAACTGAGTTGAGTTGATGGCGAGGTGCTTCGACCCCTGGGATTTGTTCCCGAACTATGCTGGGTGTGAGATACTTCGATCTCTGGGATTTATTCCCGAACTGACGGCGAGGTGCTTCGACCTCCGGGCTTCACTCCCAAACCGTGATGGGTGTGAGATGCTTCGATCTATGAGGCGCTTCGACCTCTGGTCTTCATTCCCGAACCGTGTTGGGTGTGAGAAGCTTCGATCTTTAAGGGGCTTCGACCTCTAAGATCCATTCCCGAATTGAATGGGTGATGGCGTTTTGGTCCATCTGCGTGACTTTTTGATCCACTGGGGAGTTTTTTCCATGATGATGAGGTGCTTCGATCTCTGGGATTCATTCCCAATTTTTTGATGACTTGGGCCTCGACCCTAGGATTCATTACTTAACTATCGAACTGATGGTGGTGAGGCACTTCGACCTCTGATCCGTCTTCATTCTCGAGGCTCTTTGCTCGTCCTTATTCCCGAGGTTGTTCTCCATTCCCAGAGTTCTTCGTCCTCGCCGCTTTTTCTTCAAAGCCTGCAAATACAAAAATTGTTTGTATGTGATATGTATGCATGTATGCATAGATGCATTCCCTATTCCGATGGGTTTCTTTGTCCTATTGGCTTGATGTCATCCTTGGTTAGGCCTTCCTTGCGCTATAGGGTTTTTTTTACTTACCCCTTTAGGAATCCTTTTGGCCGTTGGTGCCCTTTGCCTATGAATAGCTCCGGTCGCCCCCTTGGCCTGCTTACAGTTTCCTTTTGCCAATTCTCCTCCAGCGATTGCTCAGTTCTATTGCTCCCATGGCTCAAGATCCCGTTGTGTCCCTTATTCGCGGGGTGGTAGACTGGTCATCCCTACACTAGGCTCAGTTTTCTACTCTTCGCTACCTAAACCAGATCAATGTGGATTACGTCTTTTTGAAAGCGGCCTCACCCTTTTGCGGTACTAAAAATCATGTCTTTTGATTCTCAGATTTCAAAATATGCCCTCTCCCCGAGGAGCTTGCTGCCATTCTCGGCTTGCACTTTTCTCTTACTACCCTTCTTGGATACTGTAAATCATGTCTTCTGATTCCCGACGCCTTCCTTTGATGTCCTAAGGATACAGAAAAGGTACTGCCTCATGCTTCGTCCATTGAGTAACAAGTCCTCTCACGTGTAAAGCACCACCCTGCAAGCCGGTTTCTTGGGAGTCTTTTTTCCTTGCAGGTTCGTCCGATCTTTTGCCTAAGTTGCCCTTTCAGATTTTCAATTTAGCGGATTGTTCTATCTTGCCTAAGTGGCCTTTTAAGGTTTTCAACTCAGCGAGCTAAAAAAATTTTCTTTCTTTTTTCTCTTTCTTTTTTGTGTTTTTTTTTCTTTTTTTTTTTAAATCTGTCCTCATTCTCGAGGCTCTTTGCTCGTCCTGATTCTCGAGGTTGTTCTCCATTCTTGGAGTTGCTCGTCCTCATTCCCGAGGTTCCCCTGCATTCTTGGAGTTATTCTCCTAGATCTCCTGACCTTGGTCCAGCATCTACGAAACAAAAGCCGTGATTTATAATTACCTGACTCTAATCTTTCCCGGTTAGCTAGGATTTATGCAATCTATGAACATCTCGAACATTTGTTTCAATAAAGGCGTTTGCATTATTTCTTAGTACATATGTAGGAATTAAACTACATTGCAAGGGTACCACTGTCGCTAACTGTTCCTCAAGTATTTTACAATTAGCCAATTTTCTTGCTCACTCATGCTCTATATTTTGCTTGGGCTGTCCTTTGCAAATTTTCAACCCAACGAGCCTTTTTTTTTCTTCTTTTTTATTATGCAAAGTATTGTTTCAGCCTGTCCACGTTAATGAGCTCAGTGAACTCGTTCCCTTCCAAATTTGACAGTCTCACCGCTCCATTCCCCATCACCATTTTGACTAGGTAGGGGTCTTCCCAATTGGGCCTGAACTTTCCCCTTGGGTCCATTATTAGTGGTTTCGACTGCTTGAGCCCTAGGTCACCTTCTCTGATCTTGGTGGGACGCACCTTCTTATTGAACGCCATGGCAAACCTTTTCTGGTATAGCTGCATGTGGTACAAAGCCTTTATATTATTCTCATCTAGTAATGCTAGCTGTTCGAACCTCTGTGAGGCCCATTCTTGCTCAGGCAATCCTGCCTCTACTAGTACCCGCATTGATTGTATCATCATCGCCCCCAGAGCTACGGGTTCTATGGCCAAGTATAACACCAAGGGTTTGCCCGGCCTTTGAGGTTTCAGGACAGATGGTTTAACCAATTATTCTTTGATTTTGTCAAAGGCTTCTTGACATTGTCCATTCCACTCCACAGACTGGTCCTTCCTCAATAGTTTGAAGATGGGCTCACATATTAATGTTAGTTTGGCAATGAATCGATTGATATACTAGATTTTCCTGAGAAAAGCTCTAACTTCCCTTTTTTTTCGGTGGGGGCATCTCGGTAATTGCCTTGATCTTTTCAGGGTCTACTTTTATCCCTCTCATTCCTACCATATGTCCTCACAACTTTTTGGATGTTACCCCAAACACACACTTCTTGGGGTTGAGTTGGAGGTTGTACTTATCGACTTTTTGAAGGAATTTTCCAGGGCTTCTATCTGTCTGACCCTCGTCTGTAATTTAACCATCATGTCATCCACGTAAACCTCAATCAAGTCGTGGAATAATGTAGTCGCCATTCGTTGATAAGTGGCTCCCGTATTCTTAAGTCCAAACGACATCACCTTGTAACAATATGTACCCCACCCAGTGACGGAGGCAGTCTTATGCTTGTCTTCTTCAGCCGTGAAGACCTGGTTATATCTTGAGAATCCATCTGCGAATGAGTACATAGCAGATAGAGCCGCGATATCAATCAATACGTCTATATGAGGTAAGGGGAAATCATCTTTTGGGTAAACTTTGTTGAGGTCCCTATAATCCACACACATTCTGACCTTTCCATCCTTCTTCGGTACCGGCACAATGTTAGCTAACCACTCAGGGTACTTCACCACCTCTAAGAACCCCACATCTATCTACTTCTTGACTTCTTCCCTAACCTTTTCGGCCCATTCTGGCAGCCTCATTCACTAGATTAGCTTCAGGCTCGCTTGTTGGACCTCCGTTTCAAGACACCTCATTGGCCCAAAACCCCGCAAACCACATTAAGCTCGCCCAGATACTAAAGCCCACTTAAACACCAAATAAACCTTAGTCTCTCTCTTTTCTCACCCTTATTCACTCACGCAGGCCCCTCAACCTCACACACACGACACTAAACACACACTGCCACGCACTACATATATCGTTTAAGCAGCCACTTCATGATCCTAGCTCACACGTTCAACAAACATAAATTGACCCCATGCACCAAACCCTATAGCCTTCAAACTGCCTCCTACACGTTGACACCTCATGCAACAATAAAGCAAGAAACCTAAAGCCTACCCCACACTCATTAACACCAAAGCCACCCCTTTACCATTTTTTCCAAGCCATTTAATAACCTCCCCTCACCAAGTCAAGCATAACCCTACACCATTAATCCTTGCAACCCCCACACACATGACTTAGCCTACCCTTTTCCATTTTTTGTCAACAAAGCAAGCCTCCCCATTAATAACCCTTCAACATCAATGGCAGCCTACCCAATTAATGCACCCATTCTTGCCTATATAAACAACCCAAAATCCCACCATTCTTTCCCTAGCACGTACTTAGCATCTTCATAAAAAAAAGACATCACAAACACATTTTTCCTCTCAAGCCTAAGCTCACGCCTACAGCCTCAAACCAGCCCCCCTTCAAACACGTCAACACAAAACATCTCTTGAAGACAAGCCTCTAGTGACGCACCAAGAACCTTCAAACACTACAAGCCACCTAGCACGCCCACTATAGCCACTGAAACCAGCCACCTAGCACGCACATTATAGCTACAAGAACCAGCCCCACTTCACGTAAATTAGCCACTCTTTCATGCCCATTATAGCCTCTGAAGTGCGCCTAAACTGCTCCCATTTCAGCCTCGGAAGTGCGCCAATATAGCCTTCCAGACCAGCCCTCATTTCACGCCACAAGACCCCAAACCACCCCTCTCAAACACGTCAAACTAACTTTTTCACGCCTAAAACAACAACCCATCAGCCCCACTTCATATCACACATTGATTAGGAAACAAAGCCTCCATTTTGCCTTCAACTCTCACGCCCAAAACACAATTCACGCCACTTCCCCTTGGTCCCACATCGCCAAAGCAACACTCATTCACGCCAATAGCACAATTCACGCACAACACTCATTCACGCCAATAGCACAATTCACGCACAACACTCATTCACGACATTCAGCCTTCAAGCACAACACCCATTCACGCCCATTCAGCCTTCAAGTACAGCCCTTAATTCACACCATTCAGCCCTCACTACAGCCTTAAAGACTCCCCAAATCTGCTAGTGAACCACCGAAAATTCTGCCCAAAAATTACCAGTAAATTAGCCCAAAGATTGTCCAGAAAACACCCCGAAACTGCACAACAAACTGCCCAGTCCTTAGCTTTAAAACCGCACAAAATAGCAACCCAATACCCCTCCAAACATGCCAAAACAGTCCCCAATTCACTGCTAACCAGTAAGCCAAATACCGTGACCTGAAACACTGTGAAAGGAAGTGAAAACAGCGAGCAAAACAACGAAAAAGCGAAGGAAAATGTCGAACCAGTGAACCAAATGAGTTACGGAGTGTTAGCCATTCCGACGGCCGTGAAACGCACTTCCAAAAGACAACACAAAAGGTTAGAC
This sequence comes from Zanthoxylum bungeanum, assembly GCA_019454045.1. Taxonomy (NCBI): domain Eukaryota; kingdom Viridiplantae; phylum Streptophyta; class Magnoliopsida; order Sapindales; family Rutaceae; genus Zanthoxylum; species Zanthoxylum bungeanum. Next base: position 295,952 of record SKCR01025376.1, read on the forward strand.
CTGAGGGCACATGTTATTTATTCTATCTCGCATGAATTAGTAACTTAGAAGGCTTGTACTTTATTTTCTTCGCATGAATTAGTGACTTAGAAAGCATGATATTCATTTTACTTCGCATGAATTAATTCTTTAGAAAGCACGTAATTTATTTTACCTTGTATGAATTAATAGTTTAGTTTAGAAAATTATTCATCTTTGAAATATGATTTGGCCTTGTACGTTATTCCTTTAAGCATGACTTAGTTATTTACCTTTCGCAATAGGAATTTAAGTTGTGTTATGTTTAGATCGTTACTTATTTAACATGATTGATGTGTAATATCGCACGAGAATTTACTTTTAAATCATACAAACTTACATTTAGGATGTATATAAACTTAGATGTAGATTACTTTTGCAAATGTATATTGTGTAGACTTGGTTAAAATTGCACAAATCTGTTCATTACAAGTGACATAAGTAAGGGACCATTCCGAACCCAACGGTTTGAGGTCTTCCCTTGCGAGGGGTGAGTGCGGCCTTAAATCATTTTCCCGGTTCACACAGGGTGGCGACTCCATTATTCTCCGATTTAGTCCCCCGCGGGCTACTCCGTACTCCCGACCGGGTCGCGAGCCCGGAATAGCGTCGCCGAATTTATGTGTCTACAGTCTGGCGACTCCACTGGGGATAGAGAATCGGCCCCGAAATAATGTCTTGTAATGTTTGTGATTTGTGCTTTAATTAACCATGTCTACTGTGGGTTAAGGGAATTTAATCAAAGGCATTTTAAGGCTAAGTGATGGTTCGATGTCTTCCTTTACTCACTACCTTTCTATAAGGAAAAGCTGTGGAGGCACCTAGATAATTATTCACCCGTAGCTCATTGTGACAGACTAATTTGGAGGACTTGTTGTTTATTCCTGTCACCGAGGCGATAAGAGCCTAAGAGGCTTGGGTATTTAAGAGAGTTCGCTCCACCCTCCCTCTGGGGAATCTACAATAAGAATTCTATTTGACAGTTAGTCACATACCGTAACTCATGGCACGTACCGTAAGGTATAAAAAGAGTGCGCTCACTTGGTCGTTTGAACCCTTGAATGGGGAGTCCTAGTTGTGGGCAATCCTTCGTCATCGAGAGCCTTTGTTTACATTCCTAAAACCTATACGTGAACCTTAGTTGTATGACCCTTAGAAATTATCTATTTATACTTGTGTTTAGGACCATCATTGTTTGGATTCAGTTAGACTTCTTGTCAGAAATGCGAACTCATTGGGCCATTTAAACTGGGACGAGTTCGTACCTTATGACAATTGGGCTAAAAGTCTCTAAAATAATGATGGGCCATCATGTGTAGGCCCATTGTCATTTGAAGTTATTTAGCCATGTTATCGCAAAAGTATAAACTTGTTGGGCCTTTTCAACTGGGACAAGTTTGCACCGCGCAATGATGTGATTGAATGTTTTAAAATGACGATAGGCCAACTTATATATATATTTTCCACATCACACGCATCTCACGCATTTCATGCATAAACGCATCATGTTAACCCTTTTGTGTCTTAAAAGCCATCATAGATTCCCGTGAGAGACTCGTCAAGAGACCGTCAGTCAACATAAGCAAGTTAGCCAACGAGAGATCCCGCCTAGATCAATTGGAGATTAAAGTAGCCAAAATTGTTGAGCAGTTGCAAGTTTTGACCGATGTTGTGTCCAATTTTACTGTACCCCGTATAGCCAGTGACAGAAAGTTGTGCAACCAGAGTGGAAAGATCATCAGGGAACCTTCAAAGACCAAGCCCACTTCCCCTGAGGTTGCCCCTGTTAGAGACAGACGATTCTCCAAGCTTGGTAGACCTTTGTCAGAGCTATTTAAAGAGCTGGAAAAGCAAGGACTCATAATTCCCTTAGAGCCTAAACCACTACAAAACCCCCTACCGCCACACCTCGATGTGAGACTTTATTATGACCTCCACCAGCGATATGGCCATGAAACTAACAAATGTTCCCGCCTCCGACATGAAATCCAAGACCTCATTGATGCCCACAAAATACCCAATCCTGAAAAAGAACAACCCAATGCACACAGGAAATCTCCACCCACCCGCATGATCAAATCTGGCCTACCTGACAGCCGTGTTCTTCAAACCCACAACTACCAAACTTCTCGCATGGGGATACGGGGCAACAGTGGTAAAAGTGAAATAAAGTAGAGGAATGATCTTTGGGAAAACCTCTCGGACAGTGACGAAGGTGAATTGGCATAAGAACTACTGAAATTGGAGAAGCTGCTGGTCGAATGAAGCAAGAAGATATGGGAAGATGAAGTTGCAAATTATGAGGATGTTTATTTCCCTGATCTTATTCAATTGTGATCCAGCATTGATTTTGTCAACTTGTTCGAACCTTTTTCTTTTGATAATAAAGACAATCATTTCGCTTACTTGCATGAGTCTCCTTCGTTCAACCTGCACAATATGAGTATATTTGACAAAAGCATTCAACCCTGGTACTATGATACTCGATGATGTTTAGAACATGGGGAATCCTCAGAAGAAGTAAGCAGAAAAGACATGGTAGCCATTCAGAAATTGGGAAACGGGGCAGTGAGACTGCCAGATTTAGAAGAGAATGAGTTCACCGAGTCGATCGAAGCAGATTGAAGCTGTACTTTGCCTGAAGGAAAGAAGACTGAACAGTCACCAAGGGAATTGGCGGAAGACCTAACCCAACGGGATTAGAAACACATCCATGCATGCATGCATACACGTAACGTACTTGCAATTCTTGTGTTTGTTCTGTGTTTGCAGGTTTCAAACAGAAGAGAAGAACCAGCAGGAGGAAACACATGGTGCCAATGAGCACAATGAGGGTCTAACCCATCAAGAACAGGGAGTACCTCCACACATGTATACGTATACATTACATGCACACGTCTTTACTCTGTTGTTTTGTATTCGCAGGTTTCAATGAAGAAAAAGGGGAAGCGGCAAAGGCAAGTAAATCAGAAGTAGCAACAACACAGTGTCATCCGTTTCAGAAATGCGTCAGTATCAGTTTTGGGGGATGCGTCCCAGGGTCGAGGCTCACATCAGTATCAGTTTTGGGGATGCGTCCCAGGGGGCCAAGCCCACATTATCAGCGGTTGAAAGGAATAATTCCGTAGAGTGAGTGAAAAAAAAAAAGAAAAAAAAGAAAGAAGTCTTTGATAGTTAGACATATGTCCGATGATGACATTGTTTGCTGTAGGGAGAAACCTCAGAAATGATAAGTACGAGATGTGCTCTCATCCGGTATTTTGAATGGATCGATCTCAGCTAGACTCATGAGCATTTGATTACGGGATCTCAGCAGTAGAAGCCTGAGTGGTTGGCGAGATGACTAGTTGAAAAGATGGTGGATCAGTGAATGACCGTTCGCCTGGATGTCCACCCTGGTTTACTGATGCTACGATATATGATATGGTTGGAAGCAAAAGAAAAGTCTCTGATAAAAAAAAAAAAAAAATAGACCACTTATAACCGATAAGCGTGAACCTACCCATGGGCGAGTATTAGGACCACCATGAGGAGAAATGCTACCTTAAAGGGTAGGTGTGTCAAATAAAGAAAAGAAAAGAAAAAAAAGAAAAGAAAAAAGAATGAAAAGAATAAAAAAAAAGAGACGAAAGAAGAAGAAGACCATATCATGTTGAGTATGCCGAAGTAATCACAGAAAGGGATCAAGACATCTAGATTGGTTAGACCCACTGGTCTGATTCCCCGAAGTGAAGTCATCGAGTTGGCCTACTTAAGGAACAAGCTGCGAAAGAGCCTTGGCACACACATACTAGGAGTCTAGTTCAGATCACATATTCAGACGATCGTAGTTGAGTGTATCGAGTACTTTGAAGATTCTCTGGTTTTGAAACAAAGCATTCGTTGAGGACGAAAATATGATTAGCTATCAGGATTATCTCGTGAGGGACAGTGCAATATGTTGAAACGAGTCATCACATGACCAGTAGCAGTCTTACCGGGTATGGCACTCTAGGGGCGATGCCCACGTCATTATCAGTAGCAGTCTTGCCGGTATGGCAATTTTGGGGCAAGGCCCACACCATTATCAGTATCAGTTTTGCCAGGTACGGCACTCCGGGTATGGAGACATCAGAACAGTTTTGCCAAGTACGACATGTGGACTATGTGGATTATGTAGACTATCGTGGACTATCGTGAAGTGTTGCGGACTACCGTGGACTACTGTGGACTATGGTGAAGTGTTGTGGACTACCGTGGACTATCGTGAAGTGTTGTGGACTACCGTGGACTACCGTTGACTATCATGAAGTGTTGTAGACTACTGTAGATTATCTTGGACTATGTGGATTATGTGGACTACCGTGGATTATCGTGGACTATGTGGACTACCGTGGATTATCGTGGACTACCATGGATTATCGTGGACTATGTGGACTATCGTGGAGTATTGTGGACTATCGTGGACTATGTGGATTATGTGGACTACCGTGGATTATCGTGGACTATGTGGACTACCGTGGATTATCATGGACTATGTGGACTATCGTGGACTACCGTGGATTATCGTGGACTATCGTGGAGTATTGTGGACTACCGTGGACTATCGTGGAGTATTGTGGACTACCGTGGATTATCGTAGACTATCGTGGACTAGTGTGGACTATTGTGGACTACCGCGACACCCTAGGTACGGGGTTTAGCACGCCAGGAATGGCACATCATCAAATTAAGTTCAGAGCAACAGGCAAACCAGGTGACAGCTGGCGAGCCAGGTAAGTGAAAATACATTGCACGTACTTTGATAGGACTGTCATTGTCACATACTGCACAAGTCCTATCAAAGTGGGGGCGACTGTAGGCACTGCATTTTTGCATGTAAGTCCCGATGATGAGCCTCGTACGGAGGCACTACCTTTTATGTCGTGGAAGTCGCGAGAAACGGACGTCGGAAGGGAAAAGTCAAGAATTGACACATTGTTGGATTTAATTCACTAGATTAGCTTCAGGCTCGCTTGTTGGACCTCCGTTTCAAGACACCTCATTGGCCCAAAACCCCGCAAACCACATTAAGCTCGCCCAGATACTAAAGCCCACTTAAACACCAAATAAACCTTAGTCTCTCTCTTTTCTCACCCTTATTCACTCACGCACGCCCCTCAACCTCACACACACGACACTAAACACACACTGCCACGCACTACATATATCTTTTCAGCAGCCACTTCATGATCCTAGCTCACACGTTCAACAAGCATAAATTGACCCCATGCACCAAACCTTATAGCCTTCAAACTGCCTCCTACACGTTGACACCTTATGCAACAATAAAGCAAGAAACCTAAAGCCTACCCCACACTCATTAACACAAAAGCCACCCATTTACCATTTTTTCCAAGCCATTTAATAACCTCCCCTCACCAAGTCAAGCATAACCCTACAACATTTATCCTTGCAACCCCACACACATGACTTAGCCTACCCTTTTCCATTTTTTGTCAACAAAGCAAGCCTCCCCATTAATAACCCTTCAACATTAATGGCAGCCTACCCAATTAATGCACCCATTTTTGCCTATATAAACAACCCAAAATCCCACCATTCTTTCCCTAGCACGTACTTAGCATCTTCATAACAAAAAGACATCACAAACACATTTTTCCTCTCAAGCCTCTGCTCACGCCTACTGCCTCAAACCAGCCCCCCCTTCAAACACGTCAACACAAAAAATCTCTTGAAGACAAGCCTCTAGGCACGCACCAAGAACTTTCAAACACTACAAGCCACCTAGCACGCCCACTATAGCCACTGAAACCAGCCACCTTGCACGCCCATTATAGCTACAAGAACCAGCCCCACTTCACGTAAATTAGCCACTCTTTCACGCCCAATTTATCCTTTGAAGTGCGCCTAAACTGCTCTCATTTCAGCCTCAGAAGTGCGCCAATATAGCCTTCCAGACCAGCCCTCATTTCACGCCACAAGACCCCAAACCACCCCTCTCAAACACGTCAAACTAACCCTTTCACGCCTAAAACAACAACCCATCAGCCCCACTTCATATCCCACATCGATTAGGAAACAAAGCCTTCATTTTGCCTTCAACTCTCACGCCCAAAGCACAATTCACGCCACTTCCCCTTAGTCCTACATCGCCCAAGCAACACTCATTCACGCCAATAGCATAATTCACGCACAACACTCATTCACGCCAATAGCACAATTCACGCACAACACTCATTCACGACATTCAGCCTTCAAGCACAACACCCATTCACGCCCATTCAGCCTTCAAGTACAGCCCTTAATTCACACCATTCAGCCCTCACTACAGCCTTAAAGACTCCCCAAATCTGCTAGTGAACCACCGAAAATTCTGCCCAAAATTGCCAGTAAATTAGCCCAAAGATTGTCCAGAAAACACCCCGAAACTGCACAACAAACTGCCCAGTCCTTAGCTTTAAAACCGCACAAAACAGCAACCCAATACCCCTCCAAACACGCCAAAACAGTCCCCAATTCACTGCTAACCAGTAAGCCAAATACCGTGACCTGAAACACTATGAAACGAAGTGAAAACAGCGAGCAAAACAGCAAAAAAGTGAAGGAAAATGTCGAACCAGTGAACCAAAGGAGTTACGGAGTGTTAGCCCTTCCGACGGCCGTGAAACGCACTTCCAAAAGACGACACAAAAGGTTAGACCTGAGGGCACATGTTATTTATTCTATCTCGCATGAATTAGTAACTTAGAAGGCATGTAATTTATTTTCTTCGCATGAATTAGTGACTTAGAAAGCATGATATTCATTTTACTTCGCATGAATTAATTCTTTAGAAAGCACGTAATTTATTTTACCTTGTATGAATTAATAGTTTAGTTTAGAAAATTATTCATCTTTGAAATATGATTTGGCCTAGTACGTTATTCCTTTAAGCATGACTTAGTTATTTACCTTTCGCAATAGGAATTTAAGTTGTGTTATGTTTAGATCGTTACTTATTTAACATGATGATGTGTAATATCGCACGAGAATTTACTTTTAAATCATACAAACTTACATTTAGGTTGTATATGAACTTAGATGTAGATTACTTTTGCAAATGTATGTTGTGTAGACTGGTTAAAATTGCACAAATCCGTTCATTACAAGTGACATAAGTAAGGGACCATTCCGAACCCAACGGTTTGAGGTCTTCCATTGCGAGGGGTGAGTGCGGCCTTAAATCATTTTCCCGGTTCACACCGGGTGGCGACTCCATTATTCTCCGGTTTAGTCCCCCGCGGGCTACTCCGTACTCCCGACCGGCCGCGAGCCCGGAACAGCGTCGCCGAATTTCTGTGTCTACACGTCGCCAGAATGATCGAAGCTTGGTTCGCTGTTTTTGGTTGCTATTTTGCTGTTTTCTGGTTGCCATTTTACAATTTCTGGTTGTTGTTTTGCTGTTTTCTGGTAACTATTTTCACGGTTTCTGCTTGCTCTTTGATTCACGATATTTGGCTTCTGTTTTGGTTGTTTTTAGCTGCTATTTTGGTTGTTTTTGGCTGCTATTTTGGTTGTTTTTTGCTGCTATTTTTGGTTGTTTTTGGGCTGCTGTTTTGGTTGTTTTTGGCTGCTATTTTGGTTATTTTTGGCTGCTGTTTTGGGTGTTTTTTGCTACTGTTTTGGTTGTTTTTTTGCTGTTTTTTTGGTTGTTTTTGGGCTGCTTTTTGGTTGTTTTTGGCTGCTTTTTTTGTTATTTTTTGCTTCTGTTTTGGTTGTTTTTTGGCTGCTATTTTGGTTATGTTTGGCTGCGGTTTTTGGTTATTTTGGCTGTCTTGGTCTCGGTTTCCTTGTTGTTTTTTTGGTTGGTTGGCTTTACTGTTTCGGTGATTCTTTGTTGTCTTTTTTTTGGTGATTTTTCTTTGGTTTTTTTTGGTGGTGTTGTTTTTGGTGATGGCTATGGTTTTTTTTATGGCTGCCGTCCAAGCCTCTGGGTTTTTTCTTTGTTGTAGCCATCCAAGGTCTCTTCTTGTTGACGATTTGGTCCCATTTTTATAATAATTTAAATGGATCTCAAATGGGGAAACCAATCATGCAAATTTGGGAGATATAGAATAAAATCACATAAATATGGTGATGTGAGGATCTCAAATCTTGTTAATCTGGTAAGGGTGGGATTTCAAATTTTGTTTAATTGGAAAGTGTTGATGAGTGGATTTGAGCATGTGGATTGCATGGGGTTTATGGTGGATGGCGTGGGCTTGCATGGGCCGGTTGGGGCTAAGGCTTTGAGGTTGCGTCAATGGGTGAATTAGGGGTCGATGCATGGTGGGTCTGAGGCTGAGGTTTGAAACAGAAACTGACTGAGCGAATCTGAGGCTGGCTAGTGAGTTTGAATCCGATGAGGGGCTAATTTTGGAGGTTTTCCTTCCTTCCGGCATTCATTTTTCGCAACTTCCATTACTTTTCAGGTAGTGTCTCCATACGAGGCTCATCATTGGGCTTATGCAAAAATGCAGTGTCTACACACATGCAACACTCATTGTCATTATTTAAAAATGGTGTCTGATACTCGCGAACATAAAATTCAATTCATTAGAGATGTTTTGAGTAAGGAGTTTTTAGATAATATATCATTGACTCTTGAGACGCATCCTAGTGTATATGTTAATCGTGAGATTCGCAAGTTACATACAAAATTTCAAAAAGAAAGACAACAAAACAGTCTCGGGAATCTGACATTAAACGACCTTGTCTGCCAATTTATAAGAAAATTGGATGGGAAGCCTATCTGCGACCCATAGAGGGCGTTCAAGCCGTTACTGGACGTAAAACAAGAGGAAAATGTGAGCCACAATCACAGCTACCAATATATATTTATTGCTTTGATTTCTTTTACTTTCAATTACTGTTTTGATTAATTTAGTTTTCTAAATTTATTTACTTTTTAACGACAGTATCTAAACTTTTGACGATCACGATTTATTTTCATGTTCATCTAATAATTATAATTTTGTAGGTACTAGTTCTTTTATTACTCACTATTTTCAGGATCTTTAAACTCAGCTGTCATGTCTCTCTCTTCAACACATCTAGCTAAGAAAGATAACACAAATGGAGACAACTTCAAGATAAAAAGTCACTAATATCTGTGTGTTTTGTGGAACTATCTCTGGAACTAAACCAGAATTTGCTAAGGCTGTAAAAGAATTAGGTAGAGTTATGGCGGTAAGAAATATGCAATTAGTATATGGCGGTGGCAATCTTGGATTGATGAGGTGTATTTCAAAAACTATACAATAATGTGGCAGTCAGTTTCTGTGGATCATTCCAAAACCATTTACAGAGGACAACATCATCAGAAAATCAAATGGAGAAAAATATATCGTCCCAGATATGTCTAAAAGACTCAATGAACTGATCAATCATGCAGACGCTTTTATTGCTTTACCAGGTGGGCTAGGAACGTTGGAAGAAATATTCACAGTTGCATCATCGGCAAACTTGAATATTCACATAAAACCCATTGGGCTGTTTAATGTTAATAGAATTTTTGATTTTCTTTTTGTATTTCTTGAAGATGCCAAAAGAAATGGGTTTATTTCAAAACCAGTAAGAGATATCTTCCTAACTGCAAGAAAAACTGATGATTTAATTGACCAAATTTTAGCTTATGAACTAAAAAATTGACCATATTCTTTCTAAATTGAACTAGTCCGGTAACGATCGTAGCAAAAAGCGCAGAGTAAATTTGGATCTTAATCTGTAATCTTTAGTCGTAGATGCAATTGTAAATTCCACACTAACCAGGTGATATCTTCTAAACTCTACTTCTCTTTCCTTTAAATATTGGGGACAATGTCTCATTTTGGTTGAGGGGAGGGAATAAGTTACTAGATAATTTTCATGTTTCGTTGCTGTTTTTATTCCAAAAAAAAATTTAATTTTTTTTACTCTCATATTATTTTGTGTGTAAGAATATATATACATATATATACACACAAACTAACAACAAATTATTTTCAACAAATTATTTTCTAACCAAGTGGAATTATTGTTCGGAGGTGGCTGTGTCAGGAGTTTTCACTCTTGAGACGCATCTCAAAATAATTCGTAACAAGTTATTTGTTGTTCCTTTCTTTTTGAATCATTTAAATTTGTGAATTCTCCATAATATTGATTAAATTTGATCTTTTATACTCATTTGACATATATTATCAAGGACATGGTAACATATGCTCATGGTAGTAAGTGAAAATTTTGTAATATTCGGTTCTCTAGTTTGTTGGAAGTAGCACCTAAAGGCAGTGAAATATGTGTTTTTTTTAAAAAAAAAAAACTAATCATGATTTTACTTAGCAACCGGACATCTTGCCTCAGCAAGCATTGACTGTTTGCGTAAAACGGTAGAGCTTGATATAAAAAATGATAAAGCTTTTACTAGTAACCGAACATCTTACCTCAGTAAGTATTGATTTTTCGCGTAAAACGCTTGGGCTTGAGTTTGTGTTTGAATAAGTTCATTTTTGTAACGACCGGTAATCTCGACGACCGGTGATCTAAACTATTATTTCATTTTGGGATGAATATTACATAATATAAGTTATGATTGAACATTTATACACTCATGAAGTGACCTTGGGGAAAATCGATATTCCTCGAAGTCCCGATACGAAATTATACGAAGTTTCACTCCGGGTAGCCCATAGTATTTGGCCCATAACATTGTCATACGAACTCCGATTTTTATGAATTTTATATCGTCTGAAGGCAGAAATCGAGACATACACCTTCTGCGTTGAATACTTTTCCAAATTCAAACCGGAAATAAGTTGAAAATATAGATAAAAAATCAGATGAATGGTACCTAAGGGTCATTCTAGTGAATTCTAAAAGTTTCTATAAATTTCTTAACTCTTCTATACTTCTAACAATTTTAAACAAGCCATAGTATAAAAAGGGAGGTACTATTCAACATTTCAAAAAATTAGAAAATAGAAAGAAGAAGAAAACTTATGAGAGAAATAAGAAGGAAGAAAGAAGGAAGAAAGAAGAAGAAAAAGTAAGAAGAAATAAACAAATACCACTCCTCATAAGCTAGAAGGAAGAAGAAAAAGTATTGAAGACTTGAAGGGTGATGGGAATCAAGTGGTTTAAGGTAAGGTCATTTCGACCTAAATCTTTGATTGATAAATTTTGTTGATATGATGCTATATGCATGTTTATAGCACATTAGAGAATGCATTTAAGAGGTTAATGAGCAAGGAAATGAATCTTATCAAGAATTATCCAATATTTGGAAATTCGAAGTGTTGAGTTAAAACTAGAACAAAGATATTAAAGAATTATTTGGGGATGTTAATTTGGAATAGAATACGTGAAGTTGAAGTTTAATGGATTGGCATGTGTAATAATTTTGATATAGAAATGTTGGTGATGCATTTGGTGCAAGAAAAACCTTAGAAAGCAAGTTTAGAATCCATACTCCAAAATGAAAGTCTCCATAATGAAAGTGCACTGGAATGATGATATGTCCGAAATGAAAGTATACCTGAGTGATAATCATTGCGGAATCGAAGTATACCGGTATGACTAACATCACTTCAAAATAGATGTAGACTGAAGTTACTGACATCACTCTGGAATAAAAATACCCGGAGATAATGTCATCACTTCGGAATAAAAAAAAAAATCGAAGTGACTGCCATCACTCATGAACGAAAAGTATACCGGAATGATGATCACTCCGCCATAGAAGTACACTTGACTGATGATCACTCCATAATGAAAGTATATCTGAGTGACTGCCATCACTCTAAACTGAAAGTACACCGGAGTGATGATCACTCTGGAAAAAAGTCCATCGAAGCGATGATCACTATGGAATGAAAGTATATTGGAGTGATAATTATCCTGAAATACAAGTACACCGGAGTTAATCGCTTCGAAATGAAAGTACACTGAAATTACTAGCATCACTCTGCAATGAAAGTACATCGGAATGACTATCATCATTCCGGAATGAACGTACAAAGAGTAATGATCACCCTGGATTGGAAGTCTATCGCAGTGACAAGTACACCAGAGTGACTGTCATCACTCCGAAATAAAAGTACAACAGAATAATGATCACCAAGGATTGGAAGTATACCGGAGTAACCGGCTTCACTCCAGAATGGAAGTACAAGAGGAGTGCCTAACATCACTACGGCTTCAAAGTCACCGGAGTGACAAGTGCACTGCCATGGCTAGCATCACTACAGGGAAAAAGTATACCAGAGTGCCTGACATCACTCCGGAATAGATGTACATTGGAATGATGATCATTTTGGAATGGAAGTACAACGAAGTGAATGGTCTCACTCCGGAATGGAAGTATATTGGAAGGATGATCACTTCGGAATGGAAGTACGACGGAGTGACTGGCCTCACTCCAGAATGGAAGTACACGGGAGTGACTGGCCTCACTTCGGAATGAAAGTATCCTATAGTCACTGACATCTATTCGAAATGAAAGTACACTGCAGTGACTAACATCACTCCATAAAGAAAGTATACAGAAATTACTGATATCACTCATGAATGGATGTCCACCGAAGTGATGATCACTCTGGAATGGAATTAAACCGGAGTAATGATCAATCCCGAAAAAAAAATACACTAGATCGACTTATATTTCTCTGGAATGAATGTACACCAAAGTGACTGACATTACTCTAGAATGAATATACACAGAATGAACCGAAATGGTTGACATAACTTTGGAATGAAAGTACACCAGTTTAATGATCACTCTAGAATGAAAATGCATTGGAGCGATGATCATTTCAGAATAAAGATACACGAGAGTGATACACCAGAGTGACTAAATGGAAGTACACCATAGTGATGATCACTCCGGAATAAAAGTACATTTAAGTGGCTGCCATGACTTTGGAATGGAAGAACACCCAAGTTATGACCACTCTGAAATGAAAGTCTTTGGAATGGAAGTGCACCGGAATGATGATCAGTCTGAAATGAAAATACACTCGAGTGATAATCACTCCGCAATGGAAGTACATCAGAGTGATGTAATCACTTCGAAATAAAAATATCCGGAGAGACTAATATCACTCCGAAATAAAAATATCCGGAAAGACTAATATCACTCCGGAATAAAAGTATATCGGAGTGACTGACATCAACCCGGAATGAAAGTACACTGACGTGACTATCACTTTTGGAATTTTAGGGATGTAATAGTAAAATATGATCCACCCCTTTTAGTTTGCGTACAATGAATTAAAGTTTTAAATCATTTTCTCGATTTCTCAAAAAAAAAAAAAATTGAAGAAAAATTAGTTAAAATATTATCAAATGAAACTTTTTTTTTTAATTGAATATACTTTGATAACTACACCCAATCCGGATTTACCCTTGCCTTTCTTTAAAAGTTTAAAAGCACATCACAGTTCTGTTGATATTTATTCTCGCCGTGTGTTGTCTTGGTTCCTGAGATATTTTACAAATAATTTTCTTAAAATGGTGAAATCTAACGATAATGGAGGGTCCGGTTCAGTGGCGCCTTTTCTAAAGAAATGCTATGAGATGGTTGATGATGAGTCAACTGACTCCATAATCTCATGGAGTCAAAGCAATTACAATTTTGTTATATGGGACATGACTGAGTTTTCAGTTCAGTTGTTGCCTAAGTACTTCAAGCATAGCAATTTCTCTAGCTTCATCAGGCAACTCAATATATATGTAAACCTTCTTTGTCTCTTCGTTTTCTTTAGTGGGCAATTTTAATTTTCAGTTTTTGCTCTTATTTGACTATTGTTTTGATGATTTTCGAATTATGTCTAGATTTTTCCGAAGTGGGTTTCGTCTTTATGTTGTAATTGTTAATGGGTTAATCTGAATTCTCTGTTTAGCTTATGAGTAAGAGTGTGTTTGGTTGGGGGGTTTTGGAGGAGAATAATTATTTTAAATTATGTTTGTTTGGTTCAAATTTTTTGGAGGGGAGAGGAGGGGAGTAAAATCTCTCATAAGCCAATTTTAACTCCCTCCAAAAGTCCAAAAGTTGGGGGGTTTTTAGAGGGGAGAGAAAGTGAGCAATTAAAATTTTTAATACATTAACTAAAATATCCCTATTTATACATTAAAATCTAAAATTGTACTAATTATAAATTCCTCTTATATTTGTTTCACCATTCAATTCTTCCTATTCTCTTCTCTTATATTTATTTTAATTTTATTTTTAATAACACGTATTATGTAGAGTTTTTAATTTTAATTTTATTCTTTATTTTATTTAAAGATAATATAAGCCTATATTATTTTAATTTTATTTATATAAGGATAAAATAGTAAATTAGTTTTAAAATTTCTTCCTTCTTTTCTTGAACCAAATATATATCTAATTAAAAACTCTCTCATCCCCTCATTTGAACCAAACACATATTTAATTAAAATACATTCCCTCCCCTCCCCTCCCCTCCCCTCCCCTCCGTTGAACCAAACCGACCCTAAAGGTTTTTTAATTGTGAGCTTCTGGATTGCTGTGCACTAATCTTTTTGTTCGTTTTCTGGATAGCTACATATGGAATTAGAAATATTGGAAAAGAAAAAGTTGCACATTGGTTCTAAGAATTTCAGTAATGTGTTCATCTAATCTATTGGTAATATACAGGTTGGGGAATATGTGATACTGCTTTCTGTCCTGAATTTTGGTTCAAGTAGACTAAAGTTAAGAATGGAATTTGTAAAACTTAGTTGTTTAAATGTTATTTCTTTATTTACTACTTTCTTTTTCAACTTTTATCATTTTCTGAATGTTTAGAATCTAAAATCAATTTAATGCATAACCCGTGACACTTTTTGAACCTTGTGAATTGCATCAAAGTAGTATGCTCCTAATTCATGGATCAATGTGTTGATATATTCTGGTTTTTGTGGTGCTCTGTTTGACATACTCTTTGTTGTACAATTTCTTTTAAAGTGTGTATATTCTTGCACTGATATTTGATATGTACAAAGTAGAACATTCATATTCTATTTTAGCTCTCCAAAGATGATTTAATGAGAAACACTTGAACAAATTGGTTTTTACAGTTATGGTCACATAACTTTCTTTACTGTGGTTGTAGCAAACGAGCAAACGATTAGTGGTGATGTGGGTGCCAGCTAGTTTATTTGGTAAAATATCTTGATTGAAAACAAGAAGTCTGAGATTCGAACCCCGTTCACATAGGCGGGGAGGGAATTGGGTTTCCATTAAGCTATAACTAAAAAAAGAAAAAGAAAAACAATTATTGGTGATGAATGTTTTTAGGCTACTATTCTTTTATGTCAGTCCAAGCCTGGTCCACTAATTAGGAGTGATGTGATGTGACTGCTGTCTGCTAGACTGTTGTGGATTTTCCTATTAGAATTTATTATATAAATATGCACTCATGGTTAGCACTGATGGTTCTCTCTCGACTTCCCAAATACAAATCTACTACCTTGGGGCAAATTCTCAAATAAATAGAGTAGTTTTAATCATTCTTATGATGGGCCTTCTCTTGCTCTGCCATCTCAAATCTTTCTCGTCATATGTGCATTTATTCATGATTAGCACTTAATTTCTTTCAGTTATAATCGATAGTTTTTACTCAAAATTGTTAAACATTGAATTTCGTATTTAGGACCTTGTTTGGTGATCAGGAAGGGTAAAATCAAATGGAATTCCCCGATCCCTTAATTATTTGACTTTGGGGCATTTATTCCCTTTGGTTTCTGGTACAAATAACAACAGTAACATGCTCTGTAACTGACATTGCTTGTTTTTAGCATGGAGCGAGAAGCCCAATCTCCTCAATCACACCAATGATGTAATTATCACCAACCGCCGTCGCTAAAATTTGATGTGGAATAGTCTAAGGGGATACTTCTGATGATGTATGGAATATGCAATTGGTTGTCGCACTTAGCCACGAACGTTCACAGCCTAACTGTCTCTTGAGTTTTTACCACAGTGTAGGGAGTTTCTAAATTCATATTTAAGAAATTAAATTATGGATATAACTATTCCATGAATGTACACAACCTAACTGTCTCTTGAGTTATTACCACAGACTTCTGGAATTTCTAAGATTAATATTTAAGAATTATATTCTTGGCTTAATAATTGTTCAGTCTTAAGTATGCCCCTTGATATTCTCATGGTTGCACAATATTTGATGGGCGGGAAGAGAGAGGAGCATCATTCTCATTGTCTATGCAGGTAGGAAAGGAGGGACATGGCATCATTCTCTTTAACTTGGGTGCAGAATCTGAGATGCTTATTGTACTGTGCTTTGAAAGCATAGCAAATGGGTCTTTCCTCTTGCATTTGATTTGTTGATGGTATTTTTGAATGCAAGAAATTTAATTTTCAGAGCTGTAATTAGTCTTGCGAAAAGTTCCGTTTCCGTGATCACTGACCTTGCTAGTGCCATCTTCTTCTAGCCAAGTTCAAAGGTACAAGTTCAACCATTTAAGACATCTGTAGATGGCGGTTGTTCTATAAAATTTTAACAATTAATTGTGCTTGATTCTCTGTCCTCTTAATTTGACTGTGTACTCTACTGCTTGATAATTTTAGACCATGTCATCTTCAGAAATTGTGGTCGGAACAGAGTAATGTTCCAGAAGTCCTTCCTAAGGAAGGAGAGGGCATCTTTTTGTTGTAGATCATTAGCGCAACTGTTTAGTTGCAGGGCTTGACACCAGTTAGTCTTTCGACTAGGGGTACTGTTAACAACTATATTTGCTGTTTGCTATACATAATAGTGGATGTGTGTGTCAGAGTGCATGGGTGCTTGCGTAAGTGCATGTGTTATCCTGTGTTCTGTCACATGTTTGTATATGCACATGTGAATGCATGCCTTTGAAATAATTTTTTTAAAATATCAGTTAGCATTGAAATGATAATTTACTTTAAGCTTTTCCCAGGGGTTCAGAAAAATCGACACAGACCGATGGGAATTTGCAAATGATGGATTCATTCGAGGTCAGATGCATTTGTTGAAAAATATTTGTAGAAGGAGAAATACTCAAGGGTCTGAGCAGCGAAAATCATTGCAGCAGTCAGAAAACTTGGTTGAACCATGTGAGAAAATTGACCATTTGGCACTGTGGAAGGAAGTTGAGAATTTAAAGACTGATAAAAATGCACTAACACAGGAATTGGTGGAACTTAGGCGGTACCAGGAGACTGCAGATAATAAGTTGCTTCTCTTGAGGGACCGTATTCAAGGAATGGAAAAAAGTCAGCAGCAGATGTTGTCATTCTTAGTGATGGCCATGCAAAATCCAGGCTTTTTGGTTCAGCTGCTTCAACCAAAAGAAAATAATTGGCGCATGGCTGAAGCTGGTAATATGCTGGAAGAAGTTACAGATATTGGTGAACCAATAGCTTCTGATAATATGATAGTAAGATATCAGCCACCGACAGATGAAACACAGAAGCCTGTACTGAAACCAGTGACAGATTCAAGAAACCCAATGAAATCTGATGTCTCTGATGGCATGAAAGATGTCTTCATGAATATTGATTTCTTGAAAATGCTAATGGATGAAAATCAGGCCCCATTCAATCCACTGGATTTACATACTGATGGTGAATGGGAAAAGCTTCTTTTAGCTAGTCCAGTTTTAGAGAATACTGAAGATACGCAGGTAGATAAAGAACAGCACACTGGCTCAGAAATTGAAGTTGAACCAACAGTATTTGGGTCTGAGATGGAGAAGCTTCATAATTTGGAACTTTTTCTACAACAAATGGACACGTCTCATAACTTTGACAGTGAACCGACAGATAATGGTTCTCATTTTGAGAATACTCAAAACTTGGAATCACTGACTGGGAAAATGGAACTTTTGGCTTCTGAAAGTAATTACAATCTATGAACATGGAAGAAGGTGCCGGATTTTTGGTACCTAGGGTGTCCTTGGAAGTTCTTCATCGGCTTACTGTAAGTTGTTTTGTGTTTTATTTTATTTTCTTTTCTCACGTCTCGTATCAAAATGCTTGCAAATGATTTACTACTTTTTATGGGGATAGGACTTATTTGAGACTTGTGAGCATTTTTTAGTATATTTCTGCTGATGAGACCAAGTTTATTCTGACGAGTAAAACTTATTTGTTTCATTGACAGATCTTGGCACGATTATATGATTTTCTCAATCTGGCTACATAGGAGAAATAGCAGGGTAATTATTTCATATTATGTTCTTATAGCTATATATAAAGAAACTTTTGCGGGTGCCACACTGCCACTTTATATTGTGGCTTTTTGTATTTTTAACCCAAGTATAGTTCTTCACAAATTCTCTGTATTTAATATTATGGAAATGTTGTATTTCCATATCGAACTAGGATCATATTCACCTACTGTATAATTTCATATTCTCTAGTTTTGGGTCCAGGAGGCATTACTTCAAGCCCTATCAATTGCTCCTCTGCCTCTCTACCACTCTGCGATTGTTGTTTGATTTTAGGAAACATATATTCATTACACTGGAAAACCTCATACAATGTCCAAAATGCTGGTAGACAAGCCAGTTTATTACATAAATTACATATTCTTGAGTTACGGTCGGATGAGCTTGGCCATGCCAAAAGCAGCGGCGGATGCAATGGCTCCGATGAAGGTAGTTTGGAGGGCGCTTTTTACAGCATCAGTAGCTCTTGGAATGAACATGTAAGGAATGAGGGGTACTAATCCACCTAATATGT
This sequence comes from Zanthoxylum bungeanum, assembly GCA_019454045.1. NCBI lineage: Eukaryota > Viridiplantae > Streptophyta > Magnoliopsida > Sapindales > Rutaceae > Zanthoxylum > Zanthoxylum bungeanum. Next base: position 314,676 of record SKCR01025376.1, read on the forward strand.
AAGCAATTGCAATGGTTACTGCACTCTGCAATGCTCTCCTTGGATCTGGCTTCTCCAGTCCCAACTCAAACCTGCATTCAGAGCAACCAACACTTTTCATTTTATCTTTATTTATTTTACGTCTAAAATGGTATTCAAAATAGAGGCCCAACCAAGTTTTAAGGGTGGGCTGAAGCTCAACCAATACTATAAGTAGTCATTACCCCTCATTTATCTCCTCGGTCCCACTAATCACTTTTATATTAATTCTTATTTAATATTTTTTATGAAATTACTGCTAGCAAATAGGTTCCAAATAAATTCATGTATAACTAATTTTATTGTACGGTCAAGGATCTAATTGTCTTTTCATCTCAGATCCATTTATCAGACAAAGTCCAATTGACAAATAGGGCATCTAATCCTTCCTTCAAATAGTGTACCCAATTTACGGGCCAAGATTGGGCTAAGGACCCAAACGTCTTTTCATTTCATGCTCATATATCTGACAAGGCCTGAATGACGATAAAGCAACTCATTGACTATCCAACAAACTTACCCTACGAATGTCTCCTAATAATTAATTAACCTTAATATGTTAGTTGTCTTAGCATCGAAAGTTAGACATCTAACATGTTAATGAGACACACCATCATAAATGTTATACCTAATCCAACTAGAGAGTGATTTTTCAACCTATAAAAGGATACAGAACTCAAAGGTAATTCATTGAAGCTAGGGTACTCATATTAGAGCTCTCAAAAGGCATATCATCTTCTAAACACATACCCACTGCTCTCACATTGGTATACAGAGGTCAAGTTAATCTCAAACCTTGTTTTTCCCTTACTTTCTGCTTGTATTCACCACTGACTTGAGCATCAGAGTACTTACGGTAACCACCACACTGGTGGGTAGAAGCTCTCCGCTCACTCTACATTTGTTTTACAGGATCGCTAGTGCCCCATTATAAAAATTCTTGATTGTGGACCGAAGGCGAAATCCAGTGTTTACAATTTGGCGCCCACCGTAGGGCCCCGATGATTCATAGCAAGCAAAGATCTCTCAGTCTACGATCCTCTCAACACACCTACTATCATGGTATCTAGCAGTGAGCAAATGCCAGACCCTGTGGTCACACAGTTAATAGTTCTACAAGAACGATTACGTGCATTAGAAGAGGAAAATCTAGCCATGCGAAGCACCAACACAAGCCTCCAGAAGCAGTTGGAACAGATTGCTTCAACCTCTCAGCAACGAGAAACCCCGGATCGTCCCATCAACCTCATCATTCAAACTAACCTCTTGGGGGCATTCAACAACGTAGCTAACAATGAACCGCTACCAAACAACCACCCATAAGTCATCAGATAGGTCACCATACCTCTTCTGCCGAACAAGCGCGACAAGTCGCCTCCACCATACACAATGAGATGTAGGAGTTTAAAGAAATAATTCAATCCAGCCTACCCGGTGTCAGACTATCAGTGAGAAAAAGTCGGGCCGGGACAATCCCATATTCTCATTTTCCTATAGACCATCACTTCTATTGAACTCCCTCAGAAGTTCAGCTCCCCTAGACATAAGGCCATATGACCATGTTGTTCATTACAAGTACAAGATGATGTCCACAGCCCTTGCTCCACGCCAATGGGAGGCTATAATGTGCAAGGGGTTTGGAGAGACATTGGCAGGCACAACCCTCACTTGGTTCATTAACTTTCCATACTGGTCCATTGGGTCGTATCAAGAACTGGCAGACAAGTTCGTGGAGCACTTTGTGAGCTCTTGTAAAATCGAAAAAAACCACAGACGACCTCAACATAATCCAATAGGGAAATGGAGAATCTCTACGAAGCTACATGGCTCGTTTAAACAAATAGAGAGTATCCATCCCAGATCTCCATCATCGGACAGTGGGCTTTATAACTGTTGGACAATTATGACCCATAGCGTCACTATTTTTAAAAGATATTGTGATTTTTGTACAAATTAACTATGTGACAATGGAAATTGCTATTTTATCATTTTGTAATTAGATTACTTGAATATATAAATGATAAAAGTCCTTATGATTAGTTCCGGATTATAAGATATGAGACAGTATCAATCCACTAAGGTTTAATCATTAAATATCCCTAGTCGTAGTATTATCGAGACTGGACATCGATAATACAGAATAGACTAGTATTGCACTTGTGCGCGTTATGGGAGCATAACATCATAGTTCTCATATATTTAAGTATTGGATACTTATGCAAGTGTAATATGAGGTTGTGTTTACCAATGGTACGTGAACAGCTTCACTCTGGATAGACCCCACGGAATCCCATTGGTAGTATGACTATGTGTCTATGGGAATCTGCATCAGGGTAGGTGTATTTGGTCTTAACCTGAGACTTGCATCGCTAATACTTGCGACAATCAATACGCTTTGGTTTTGGTCGTCCGGGACTTTAACAGGTTCTGTGTACGCCTCTTCTGAGTTTATTGAGAATCATAGTGTATTGGGTGTGATGTCAAGACGGAAGTATCAGTTCAGTCATATGGAGATGATGATCACTCAGGGATACAAAACTGGTTCTCTATTATGTTGCAACTATCGGGATAATATGACAAGGTCATGATTATCCGATTATAGAGACTAGTTGCTTTTGATCCGATATATGCTTCGTACGGGCAGACACTATTCCAGCCCCAGACCTTGCATGTAACATCAGATACTGGATCACAATATGCAATACTACGTATACTACGACTGACAAAGATTATATATTCCTTAAAGAATATTTCTGGAGAATTGGGTAGGCACGGAGCTTTGCTAGAACCCAACCATGTCTTCTTAATCGGTAGGAACGTGGTACCGGGTACGCACGTGTTCGGATAGTCTGACGACCGGATTTACTACCAACATATCCTGGAATCTCATGGGTCGCTTCCCAAAGATTCACCGATGACGTATGACTCGAACAAAATTAATCTGAAATTAATTATGAGAGAGAGAAAATTAATCTAGGATTAATTACGGCGAGAATTTATCTGGGATGAAATTCAAATAGAAGAGAGAGGATGATTAATTTGAAATTAATCGATTAAAATAATATATTCGATATATTAAATGAAATTGGATTTCATAACAGAATTAAAATTGGATTTTAATTCGGGCGAATGAATTAATTTATAATTAATTCGCGAGCGACTTTAATAGTAATTTTGCTAGGAATAATTATTTAATTAAATTTGATTTAATTAAGTCGCAACAGAAAATTCTTTAATTCGGAATTAACGAACCCGAGCCCGGAATGTGTTTGCGGGCCCACTCGGATTTTGAATTAAAGTGGGGCCCACAAGTCACATCACCTAGTCAACTTTATCAAGCTTTTTCATGATGGAAGTTGTTAGTTGTTGGTGATGACTTCTAAAACACTCAAGTGTGATTGAAATAAGTGACATTTACTAACTTAGATTTGGTAAATGTTATTTTATTGATTTTTTGAAAATCAAATATTTGTAACCCATTCACTCATCTCACTCATCACTCTTCTTCATCTCTTTCACGCCAAAAGCATCTCTCCCTCTCATCTTGTTCATATTGCCTTGAGCAACAAAGACATACATGAAGAGTTTTGTTGTAAAATTTATCCTAAGCTAGCACTTAAAGAATCATACAAAGGTGATAGGGAAACCTTTCCCATTGAGTTTGGAATCAAACATCAAGTTTGGAGCTCAACATACAAATCAAAAGAGGAGCTTGGAGCACTTCAAAGGAGCAAATGTTTTGAACTTTCCACCTACATACAATCCGTTCAATGTAAGTATTTCCGCTACTTATTTGCGTATTCACACATGTTTTATGCTTAAATGATCTTGGGATTGATCTTAGAGACCCTACAATGGTATCATGAGCCTATTTAAGCATGAAATTGAATTAGGGTTCATAATCTTGAATTTGGGTATTTTTGCTTGGAGCATGATTTTATCAAATTGATTGTTTGAGCATGCTTAGATTATGATAACTAAGAGTTATGCATGATTAATTTTATGAAAAAAATAATTAGATAATTTTTCCCAAATTATTTGGCTTGGCCGAATACATTGGACCTTGTAGCTCTTGGTGATTTTTGTTTTTTAGACCATTGGATGTGTTTAAAATGCTTGGATATATTGATTTGTGATTTAATTAGATTGAAATCAAAATTGATGAAAAAATCCTATCATTTTCGTGAGCATAGAGAGCATGTAATGACTTGATTTTGTTTCAATTGTGTTGGACGTGAATTGAATATAATAAAGCATGATTAATTAATTAAATTGGTGTTTTGGAAATGTTAATTTAAATAATTAATTATAGCTATACACTTAAATTAAATAAATTATGATATTTGGAATATTAGAATTTAATTAATTAGGCTTAATTTGGAATTAGGCTAAAATTGTTATATTTGGGCCTAATGGGCTTGGTTGGGCCAAGTTGGTTTAGCACAATTGGATTGGATCCAAATTAGGCCTAAAACCATTCCGTTAAGTCCAAATATAATAAATGTGCCTTTTAAATTTAATTGGGCCTAATGGGCCAAAATTAATTTTTATGGCAAATATAGTGATTCCTTAATTGGGCCTTGACATTTGGGTTTGACCCATATTGGTCAAAGCCCATGCCTTATGAAATTAATTAAAAGCCCATTGGACTTTAAATTAAATTGACATTGGATGTTAATTGGGCTTTGAGACCCATTAAGATTAGATTTAGAATCTAAATTGTAAAGGCACATTAAAAGTGTAATTATTTAATTTGGAATTAAATGAAGAATTAGTATTGAATACAAATTAAATTGGATTTAAAATTGTAGTTCAATATAATTAGAGAATACGCACTTTGAGTACTTATTCTCAAACGAGTTGGACTCGCGCAAATCAAATCGTTGTTTGAACATTGAATGATCACTTAATTCAAATATTAATTAATTGGATTAGATTAGATTGATTGAATAACATGCTTTGTGTGAATACATGGATGCATTGTATGAATAATGTATATCGGATGGATATTAGATGGGTGAGGGCAATTTTGGAAATTGTTGTAATAAATTTAGAATTTATTAAATTGGACCTGCGTGTCCAGCCTTTATCTCTTGACTCATTGTAATTCTCTTCTCACCAATTCCCCTCAATGTAATGAGGTTTCTTTATTGTATTATGTAATTGGGTAGAAGTTAGAATGGTGCTAGCCGGGGAGAGGAAATTGAGTGATTTGTTCTAGGAATAATTTGTGAGATATCCATCCGCATATCATTATTATTTTATTTATCGCGCCTTATTATGATTTTAGAATGCATGCTTAAGGGTGTATGATGAGACCTAATCAAAGATAATTAATTGGTTGCCAATTACGCGAAAAACTCTCAATCAAATATTAAGCGTTTTCCTTCCATTAAATGGTTCTTTCTCAAGATCCAAGATTAGCATTGGTTTGTTGGCCAAAGTCAAGATCAATGTCCATCGCGGATGTGTTTGAACCATGAAAGCTTTGTTCCATATCGCATGTCTTGGGCAAGTTGTGATTTGTTGGCCAAAGTCAAGGTCACTTCTTATTCATTGACATGGATTACGAAGTTTTCCAAGGTCAATGGGTCCTGCTTAACTGGAATCATTAAGCTTGTTGAGCCAAAGCCAATGCTTAGTTGATTCAGAGGAAAAGGTTAGGAAAATATATTAGATATAATGGCATATATATTGTATATATGTTTCGGACTTGGAGGTCCACCTACCGGATCTAGGAATTGGATAAGATCCAATTGATCTTAGAGATCTACCTAGTTAAATATCATACAGCTTGTTGGCCAAAGTCAAGGTTGTATGTTATTTAACGGGATCCTAGCCCACTAGGAAACTAGGTTTCCCGAGTACTCAACAGAGGGTTAGAGGCTCGCCGAAAAATAGTGGGATGCTAGTATTGAATTTTCAATTTCGTTCAAATACTTGCCAAATACGCGCTTTCAAATTATTTCGTCATTTTAAATATTTATTAGTTGGACTAATATTCTATTATTTTTCTTTTAACAGTTGGACTGTACCCAAAAATCGTTAATTGAATAGTTAGACTATTGCAATTAAGATGACTGGAAAGATCGGGGTTAGAGACATTATCATGGGCGAAAATGTCTTTAATGGTGCGAACTTTCCTGACTGGGATATGAACCTCAGGATTGTCCTGGGGGCTGAGAGGATGCTCTATACGATAGAGAGACCTCTCGGGCCTAAGCCCGGAAATGAGCAACCGCTTGAGCTTGAGCTTTGGAAGACTCATAGCATGACAACTCAACTGCTCAATCTGTCATGCTCGCTGCGATGACCCCTCAATTTCATCGCCAAAATAAGGGATTGGATCCCTATACTATGATGGCAAAATTTAAGGACCTTCATCGATCTAACTTTAGATCGCAAAGGTATGAATTGCAGAAGAAGATCTTTCGCTCTCGAATGTCAGACGGTACATCTGTCGAGCACCATGTGTCACAGATGATTGCTGACATTGAACAGCTGGGTCAACTAGGCATAACCTTTGAGGCTGAGACTTCTATAGATTTGATCTTACAGTCTCTTCCTGACAGCTGGAGCGAGTTCATCATGAACTATAATATGATGAACCAAGACCATACTCTTGGAGAGCTGATGGCAATTCTGCGTGAAGCAGAAAAAGAGCTATTGAAGGGCAAAAAGCACGAGGCACACTTCGCTTCAATATCTCAGTCTCCCAAGGCTTGGCCGAAGGCTACTGGAGGTGTAAAGAAGAAGAAGAAGAAGAAGAAAGAGGGCAATGCCAAATCGTCAAAGTCTTCTGGGAAGGCAAATGACAAATCCCAAGATGTATGCCTGCAGTGTGGCAAACGGGGTCACTGGAAGCGTGACTGCCGTGAGTACAAGGCGCACATGAAGGAAATCAAAGCGGGCAAGACACCGGCTTCAGATATGTTTGTTATAGAAATAAACATGTCTACTTCTAGTTTTAAAAATTGGATTTTTGATTCTGGTTGTGGTACTCATATATGTACTGATGTGCAGAATCTGCAGATTAGTAGAAGACTGGCCTCATGGGAGATTGATCTACGAGTTGAAAACGGGACCAGGGTCGCTGTTTTGGCTGAAGGGACTTATATTTTGGAACTACCCTCGAGGCATGTACTAAACTTATCAGACTATTATTATGTACCTAGTTTGACTAGGAATATTATATCTGTATCTTTATTAGCCCAATGTGGGTATACTTTTGTTTTTATAAACACTGGGTGTTTTATGTATAAAAATGATATGGAGATATGTAGTGCTGATGTGAATAATGGTCTTTATATTTTGAATATAAATCAATCTCAAACATATAATGTAACAAACAAAAGGCTTAAACTAAGTAACAAAGATGAAACTTATATGTGGCATTGTCGTTTGGGACACATTAACAAGACTCGCATATCCACACTTTCGAAGAGTGGATACTTGGATGGATTTGATCCAAATTCATATGACGTCTGCGAATCTTGTTTATTAGGCAAAATGCCTAGAACACATTTTAGCGGTAAAAGGTGCACGTGCCACCGAACTGTTAGCCCTCATTCATAGTGACGTATGTGGGCCCATGTCTAGCCAGGCTAGAGGTGGATATGAATACTTCGTAACCTTTACGGATGATGCATCGCGTTATGGTTATGTGTATCTTATGAGACACAAGTTGGAAACTTTTCAGAAATTCAAGGAGTTTCGACATGAAGTAGAAAAACAGACCGACAAAAATATTAAAACATTACGGTCGGACCATGGTGGAGAATACTTGAGCAATGAGTTTCTCGATTACTTGAAAGAGTATGGTATTCTTTCACAGTGGACTCCTCCCAGAACACCTCAATTAAACGGTGTGTCCGGACGGAGAAATCGAACTTTGTTGGACATGGTAAAGTCAATGATGAGTCGCACTGAGCTACCTATTTCCTTCTGGGGATATGCATTGAACAGTGCAATACTTTATTTTGAATAAGGTTCCGTCAAAGTCTGTTCAACAGACTTCGTATGAAATATGGACAGGAAAGAAATCAGGTTTCTCATTCCTGAAGATTTGGAGTTGCTGGGCATACGTTAAACGTTTAGATGGTACCAAACTTGAACCCAAATTGGATAAGTGTCTATTTGTAGGTTATCCTAGGGAAACCAAAGGATATTACTTTTACAACCCACAAGAGAACAAAGTATTTGTTGCTCTACATGCTGTTTTCCTTGAGAAGGAATTCCTAAATACAGTGGTAAGTGGGAGGAAAGTATAACTTGATGAAAATCAGAGTGATACGGTTCCTGACACTGATTCCTTAACGGAACATGAACAGTTCATCAGGGATGAGACTACCATAATCTTCGAATACACAAGAACCACGTAGATCGAAGAGAGTCAGAAAACAACCTGAGAGGTATGGGTTTCTGATCTCACCTCCTGTGGATATTAATCTTATTGAGGAAGACGAACCAGCTACATATGAGGAAGCGATACAAGGTATCGACTCCGATTTATGGCAAGATGCCATGAAATCCGAAATGGATTCCATGTACACCAACCAAGTTTGGACAATGGTTGATGCACCAGAAGGCGTAAAGCCTATTGGTTGAAAATGGGTCTTCAAGAAGAAAACCGACATGGATGGCAACATACAAACGTACAAAGCTAGGCTTGTAGCGAAAGGGTATCTTCAACGACATGGTGTCGATTACGACGAAATTATTTCACTTGTTGCCATGATTAAATCCATTCGGATAATGCTTGCTATTGCTACATATTTCGATTACGAGATATGGCAGATGGACGTCAAAACTGTTTTCCTTAACGAAAACTTTTTGGAGGATGTTTATATGCAACAGCCTGACGGTTTTGTCATACCAAAACATGCAGACAATTTTTGCAAGTTAAATCGATACATTTATGGATTGAAGCAATCATCGCGTTCTTGGAACCAACGTTTTAATGAGATCATAAAAGAATATGATTTCGTTCAAAACGAGGATGATCATTATGTATATAAGACGGTTAGTGGGAGAGCACTAACATTCATTGTCCTTTACGTTGATGATGTATTGCTTATTGGCAATGAAATTCCCATGTTACAATTGGTGAAAGCTTGGCTTTCATTAAAATTCTCCATGAAAGATCTGGGAGATGCAGCCTTTATTATAGGAATAAAGATCTACAGGGATAGATCTAGAAAGCTGCTTGGACTCTCCCAGAGCACGTACATTGACAAAGTGTTGAAGAGATTCAACATGGAACAATCTAAGAGGGGATTGTTGCCAGTGTCACATGGTGTCACTCTATCTAAGGACATGTGTCCTAAAACTCAAGATGAGAGAGACAACATTAGTCAGATACCGTTCGTTTTGGCAGTCGGATTGATCATGTATGCCATGATATGTACGCGACCTGATGTCTCATATGCTTTGACCATGTGTAGTCGCTATCATGCCGATCCAGGTGATGGTCACTAGGTTGCGGTTAAGAACATCATTAAGTATCTTAGACGAACTAGGGATGCGTTCTTATTCTATGGAGATGGAGAACTTGAGGTAACTGGGTTTACCGACACAAGTTTCCAAACCAATAAAGACGACTGTAAGTCACAATCTGGGTACATATTTCGTTTGAACAACAGAGCAGTAAGCTGGAAATCTTCCAAGCAAGAGACTGTTGTCTATTCAACAACAGAAGCAGAATATATTACTGCAGCTGAAGCAGTAAAAGAGGCAGTTTGGATCCTTAAAATTCCTAATTTGATTAAGAGTAGTTCCGTTAGTAGCTGAGCTCATTCCATTGTATTGTGACAATAACGGGGCTATAGCGTAGGCCAAGGAACCGCAGTCTCATCAATGATCCAAGCATATTCTTCGACATTTCCATCTGATCCGTGAGATCATAAATCGTGGCGATGTGAAGATTGAGAAGGTCACATCAGAGGACAACATTGCAGATCCGCTGACGAAAGCTATTCCTCCGCAAAATTTTGAGCGATATGTACATAGTTCATGTGTTAGATACTTGAGTGACTGGTTATAGGCCAAGTGGGAGATTGTTGGACAATTATGACCTATAGCGTCACTATTTGTAAAAGACATTGTGGTTTTGTGCAAATTAACTATGTGACAATGGAAATTACTATTTTATCATTTTGTAATTAGATTACTTGAATATATAAATGATAAAAGTCCTTATGATTAGTTCCGGATTATAAGATATGAGACAGTATCAATCCACTAAGGTTTAATCATTAAATATCCCTAGTCGTATTATTATCGAGACTTGACATCGATAATGCAGAATAGACTAGTATTTCACTTGTGCGCGTTATGGGAACATAACGGCATAGTTCTCATATATTTAAGTATTGGATACTTATGCAACTGTAATAGGAGGTTGTGTTTACCGATGGTATGGGAACAGCTTCGCTCTGGATAGACCCCGCGGAATCCCATTGGTAGTATGACTATGTGTCAATGGGAATCCGCATCAGGGTATGTGTATTTGGTCTTAACCTGAGACTTGCATCGCTAATACTTGCGACAATCAATACGCTTTGGTATTGGTCGTCCGAGACTTTAACAGGTTTTGTGTATGCCTCTTCTGAGTTTATTGAGAATCATAGTGTATTAGGTGTGATGTCAAGACGAAAGTATCACTTCAGTCATATGGAAATGATGATCACGCAGGGATACAGAACTGGTTCTCTATTATGTTGCAACTATCGAGATAATATGACAAGGTCATGATTATCCGATTATAGAGACTAGTTGCTTGTGATCCGATATATGCTTCGTAAGGGGCATACATTATTCCAGCCTCAGGCCTTGCATGTGACATCAGATACTGAATCGCAATACGCAATACTACGTATACTACGCCTGACAAAGATTATATATTCCTTAAAGAATATTTCTGGAGAATTGGGTAGGCACGACGCTTTGCTAGAAGCCAACCATGTCTTGTAAATCGGTAGGAACGTGGTACTGGGTACGCACGTGTTCGGATAGTCCGACGACCAGATTTACTGCCAACATATCCAGGGATCTCATGGGTCGCTTCCCAAAGATTCACCGATGACGTATGACTCGAACAGAATTAATCTGGGATTAATTATGAGAGAGAAAATTAATCTAGGATTAATTACGGCAAGAATTTATCTAGGATAAAATTCAAATAGAAGAGAGAGAAAGATTAATTTGCAATTAATCGATTAAAATAATATATTCGATATATTAAATGAAATTGGATTTCATAACGGAATTAAAATTGGATTTTAATTCGGGCGAACGAATTAATTTATAATTAATTCGCGAGTGACTTTAATAGTAATTTTGCTAGACATAATTATTTAATTAAATTTGATTTAATTAAGTCGCAACGGAAAATTCGTTAATTCGGAATTAACGAACCTGAGCCTGGAATGTGTTTGCGGGCCCACTCGGATTTTGAATTAAAGTGGGGCCCAAAAGTCACATCACCTAGTCAAATTTATCAAGCTTTTTCATGATGGAAGTTGTTAGTTGTTGGTGATGACTTATAAAACACTCAAGTGTGATTGAAATGAGTGACCTTTACTAACTTAGATTTGGTAAATGTTATTTTATTGATTTTTTGAAAATCAAATATTTGTAACCCATTCACTCATCTCTCTCATCACTCTTCTTCATCTCTTTCACGCCAAAAGCATCTCTCCCTCTCATATTGTTCATATTTCCGTGAGCAACAAAGACATATAGGAAGAGTTTTGTTGTAAAATTTATCATAAGCTAGCACTTAAAGAATCATACAAAGGTGATATGGAAACCTTTCCCATTGAGTTTGGAATAAAATATCAAGCTTGGAGCTTAACATACAAATCAAAAGAGGAGCTTGGAGCACTTCAAAGGAGCAAAAGTTTTGAACTTTCCACCTACATCCAATCCGTTCAATGTAAGTATTTCCGCTACTTCTTTTGCGTATTCACACATGTTTTATACTTAAATGATCTTGGGATTGATCTTAGAGATCCTACAATAAGAATCTAACAAAGTTCTGATGCTACACTATGGATCAGACCATGACCCGAGCTCAAATTGAGAATAGACGGGAGGAAGATAAAAGGAACAAGAGGAGGGAAAGTTCCTCTAGCCATCACAATGAGAGAACTCCAAATCCTCCAAAGAGACCCAAAGAATTCATTGGCAAAGCTCCACAGCCAGTAGACAGAATGGCTCATCAAATGAGGGAGCACCGCCCTCTTAACCGAGATTTTGATTGTTGACCATTGCCTTATAGAGTCTAGGACAGAACATCACCAAACAGACCAAGACTCCCAAACTATAACTTTACTGTTTCCCTATGCGAACTCGTTTCTGTCCTAAAAAAGATGGGAAACTAAGTGAAATGGCCTCACGCTTCAGGGACGGATCTTCAAGGAATGACATAAGCAAATGATGCGAGTTCCACCTCGACTATGGCTATACGACATCCGACTGTATTGCCCTAAGGTTAGAAGTTCTGGAGCTATTAAATAAAGGGTATGTGAAAGACCTGCTCAAAGAGAAGGGCAACACTATAATAGCCCAAAGAGACGAAAGAAATGAGCGGGAAATCGGCCCTCCACCACCACCTCCAATTAACAACACAGTGAATTTCATCTCAGGCGGATCTGAAATCAGCGGTGTTTCTTACTCAGCCGCCAAACGACACGTAAGGAAGCTATAGTTGTGACTTCTCAATCTACAATGTCGATTGAAGGGATGTTCACCAATTTTTCCATTGATTTAACTGATGACAATAGCTCAAGTCGGATGAACCCCTACCATGATACCCTAGTGATATCATTGCAGGTTGTTAATTTCATAATCAAGCGAGTGCTAGTTGACACCGGATCCTCAACCAACATCATCTTCACTACTTCCATAACAGACATAGGTGCAGAATTGGACAAAATCAATCGACGATCAACAGTGCTGGTTGGGTTAAGTGAGAATAAAAGTTTACCTTGGGAGAAATATCGCTCCTAGTATATGCTGGAGGAGTCAACAAGCTCACAATATTTCTAGTCATGGATTTCCCCTCAGCCTATAACTTGATCATCGGCCGACCATGGGTTTATGATATGAGGGCACTCTCATCCACCTATCACCAAGTGCTGAAGTTCCCCTACCAAGTAGGGTGTGTAAGAGATCAAGAGAGACCAACTTGCCTCAATGAGCTGCTTTCAGATGACCTTGATGGCCAAATATAACTCAGCATAGCAATTACAAGAAGGATCTAGTTGGGCCAAGCCAGAACAGTCCAACATCGAAGAACTTGACGAGGTCCAAATTCATCCCCAGCTTGCGAGCCATAAAGCTCAAATTAGGGCTCACCTTGAACCCAAACTGCGCTCGGATGTAATTAACTTCCTCATGGAGCGACACGACAGATTCGCTTATTTGCATGAAGACATGACTGGGATAGATGCGAAGATGATAACCAACAGACTCCACGTGGACCCAAACTACACCCTATTAAGACAGAAGAGGAGAGAATTCGCTCAAGAGAGGAACCGAATCATCAACGAGGAAGTTTAGAAGCTTCTATAAAATGGAGCCATTAGAGAAGTCCAGTATCCAGAGTGGCTTGCCAATGTTGTGGTCGTTCGAAAGAAGAACGCAAAATGGAGAGTCTACATTGACTTCATATATCTGAATAAGGCTTGTGCCAAAGATTCATTTCATTTGCCTTATATCGATTCGATGGTCGATACTACAACAGAGCATGGGTTATTGAGCTTTTATTACTGCAATCAAATCCTTATACACTCAAGCGACCAAAAAAAGACGGCATTCATCACCATCAGAGGAATCTATTGCTATAAGGCGATTCGTTCAGACTCAAGAATGCTGGAGCCACATACCAACACCTTGTCAACAAAATATTTTCCCAACAGATCGGGAAGACCATGGAAGTATACATAGACGACATGTTGGTTAAGTCATTGAAAGTCGAGTAACATCTGGAACATCTGAAGCAGTCATTTGACATAATGAGGAATTATGGCATGAAGTTGAACCCTACTAAGTGCGCCTTCGACGTTGTTTTGGGAAAATTCCTAAGGTACATGGCACTCGAAGAGGGATCAAAGCCAACCCTGATCAGATTAAATTCATCCTTGATATTCCCTCTCTCACAAGCCCAAGAGACGTCATGCGACTTGCAGGGAGGGTAGCAGCTCTGAATAGGTTCATCTCTAAGTCTACAGATAAATGTTTTTTTTATGCCATCAAGAAAGAAAAAAACTTTGAATGGACCCTAATATGCGAAAATGCTTTGAAAGAACTCAAACGATACTTGACAACTCCACTACTCATTTCAAAGCTAGTCGAAAATGAGAGGCTTTACATCTATTTAGGGGTGTCAGAATGAGCTTTCAACGCAGTCCTAATCAAAGAAGAAGAATTGACTCAACTCCTAGTCTACTATGTGAGTAAAGCCATGCTCGACGCGAATATTCGTTATACTTAGATGGAAAAGTTGATACTTGCCTTGGTAACAGCAGCTCAAATGCTACGCCGCTACTTCTAAGGACATCCAACCACGGTCTATACTTTCTATCCCATGAGGAGCATACTCCACAGACCTGGACTCTCTGGGAGGCAGGTCAAATGGGTAGTGGAGCTAGAGGGACATGACATGACATAACATACCAGCCATTAACCGCGATCAAGTCTTAGGCACTAGCTGACTTCGTGGCCGACTTTTGCCCCAGTCTACAGGTTCCAGCCAATTTGGAAGTCCAGTGTGTTCAACCAACAACAACTTGGAAACTTACAATCGATAGGTCGAGCAACAAGCGGGGATGTAGATTAGGACTTATAATCACCACTCCTGAAGGCGACACACTATAACAAGCTGTAAAGTGTGGTTTTAAAATCACCAATAACGAAGCTGAATACGAAGCATTAATCGTTGGATTGACATTGGCTAAGGACCTGGGAGTTAAAAAGATAGAAGTTCAGTCAGACTCTCAACTCATTGTCAACCAGCTCCAAGGATCATATCAAGCAAGGGACTCACAAATGGCCGCTACCTCCAAAAGATGAAAGAGCTTCAGGCGACTTTTGAGGAGTTAACAATATCACAAGTTCCCATGGCTGAAAACACTCATGCGGATGCCCTAGCCACTCTCAGCTCGATAATGCAAGGGGAAAAACCCCAATCTATCCCAATGGTGTACTTGCAATAGCCAACCATCTGGAAAGAGGAAGCTAAAGTCGTCGCCTCTGTCAGTCCAGTCGACTCTTGGATGACTCCGTTAGTGAAGTACCTGCAAGATGGTACACTCCCACAAGACAAAGCCGAAGCTCGTAAAACTCAACACCAAGTTGTAAGGTTCAGCTTGTATGATGATCAACTCTTAAAAATGTCATTTTATAGGCCCTACCTCAAATTTCTTACTCCCGAGGAAGCCCAATATGTGTTGACTAAGTTGCATGAAGGTGAATATGGGAATCACTCGGGGGAAGAAGCCTAGCATGCCGAGCCCACCATGCGAGCCGACGTAGCAGACTACATCTGCCGATGTGAGAAATGTCAAAGATTCACCCAGTCTCACACCAGCCACCAGAAAGGCTCAATCACATCCTATCCCCTTGGCCATTCATGAAATGGGGGATGGATATCATAGGAAAACTCCCAATCTCCCATGGACAACGAGTCTACATGCTCACACTCACGGACTATTATTCTGTAACGACCAGTAGTCTCTACTACTATTAAATTGTAGTACTGTTTCATTACGGTATAAAGATAATATAATTTAAATTATGTCGGGACACATATACATTCAAGAAAATGACTTTGGGGATAATCGATAAATTCCCCAAAGTTCCGATACGAAACTATATAATATTCCACTTTGGGCAGTCCATAATATTTGGGACTTAACTTTCTCATACGAACTCCGATTTTTATTACTTTTATATCATCAGAAAAGCTGAGATCGATATCTACAACTTCCACGTTGAACATGTTTCCAAATTCAGACCAGAAACTGACCACAACTACAGATCAAAAATTCGGATGGATAGTGATTTCTGACTTAACTTGAAGAATCTCAAACTTTCTCAATATTTCTACACTTTTCTCCATTAATCCAAATATCAATTATGCCCTAGTATATAAGGAGAATATTATTCATCATTTCATAAAATTAGAAAAGATAAATAAGAAAAACGTGGGAAAGAAAGAGAAGAATGAGAAGAATAGAAGAAAAGAAGAAGAAGAAGAGATGAAAAAAAAAAAGAATAGGAAAGAAAAAGAAGAAAGAAAGAAAGGATAAAAGAGCTTGGCAACCATTAGAGGCCTGGGAAGTGTTGGGAATCAAAAGAAAACAGGTAAGAAATCCATGACCCAAATTGTGATATATTAAGTCTTGATGATTTGATAATTGTAATATGTTGTGAGCTTGGGTGTGATGATGATTCTGTGATTTTTTGTATTAAGACAATGGTAATTTTGAGAAACCCCAACTTATTAAGTTTTGGGTATAAAACTTAGTGAAGTATATGAAATAGATATAAGTTGATGTTGAGGGAGATGTTGATAATGTTGGGGATAATTATTGAGGTTTAATGGAATGGTTTTGTAATAAAATTGATATAGAAGTATTGAGGATGCATTTGGGAAAGATAGGCTTGAGTAGCAAGTGAAGAAACCTGGAAATCAGCTTCGCATCGCGACACCAAAAAGGTTAGTGTTGCGACGCGTACTGGAAAATTAAGAATTTTCTATGGAATATTCGCTATGTACAACACCTTGCCTCACGACGCGAGATCAGAATCTTCACCAAATCAGTTTAAACCAGTCTGTTTTCACCATAGCATGTAAGAGACCACCCTAATCTAGTTTGATTATGTAGTACGTTTCTTTGTCCATTTGTAATCTAGTTTACCAAATGTAGATCATTGCAGGAATCATAATTTTCTTCGGCAGAGTAATCAGTGCCAGTTAGATTCTAAACCAGTGAGTGGACACTTCCCTTTTTACTTGATTTTCATTTTGTCATTTTACATATCAGACTTATTTTTACGCTTTAGGGCATTAGACGATTTTTATTACAGTTATTACATGAAAGTTTATGTTTTAAGTTATGATTTAGAAAAGAAATGTTTTCAAAACATGAGTTTTATGTTTTCGAGGCATGGGGGAAAAATCCACCTCAGTATGTAACTTGTCACAGATATGGAATTGACGGAGAGGACATGTGGACATGTAGAGGACTGGGGGGACGGCGATATGTAACGCCCCTAGATCCTAGTTTCAGAGCTTGGAGGGTAGCATAGATCCACACCCCAGTTATAGTTTCAGGGACAGGAGTGGCATACTTTGGGGGACGACGATACGTAACGCCCCAAAGTCATTGATTTGTACTCCTGACTCTAGTTAGGAGGGCGGCGATACGTAACACCCTCATACATCAAGTTTTTCAAGGACAAATCAGTTTTCAGAAAATAGGTTTCAGATATCAGATATTAGAAATAGTTTTAAGAAAACATATATTTCAGAAACAGATTTTCAAAAGCAGATTTCAGAGGTAGTTTCTAGAAGGAAGTTTTCTAGGAAAAAAAAGGTTTTCAGAAACAACAGATTTATAAGAGACTTTCAGAAAAAATAAGTTTTACAAAAGAGTTTTCATACTAGATTATTTTCTGGGAGGACTTTATTTTTGGAACCAAGTATTTTCATATTAGTATTTCAGTTTTCGTCCACTCACTTAGATTGTACAATGGTCTAACACCCACTCCCAGTTTTTTTTTGTTGCAGGATACTCGGAGGACGCGCTTGAGGAGATAGATAATGATGGAAGTCACTAGAGGGTCTGAGTCCACCAGATTGAGTTACAGTTCAGTTAGAGTCATGTACAGTCATGCATTTTGCATGTTGTATAGTAAAAAAATTCATATGTAACATGTGTAGGTTTTATTGTCAGGGTTGTATTGTAAAGAAGTGGTAAGTACATGACATGAGTCAAATAGTGCTTATATGTTAATGTGACTTTGGGCAGTGGTCCCATGTTAAAGCTATAATTGAGAGGAGTTAATAGTGATGTATACAGTCAATAAATTAGAGGCTCAGGGAGATATGATAGCATATTCCCTACTGGTAGCATCTCCGGGATCGGGGATGTTAGAAAGATGGTATCAAAGCATGGTCTAGGGAGTCAGTGACTGCAGTAGATAAAGTGTTGGGGTTTTGTTTCACAGTATGTCTGGGATACTCGTATGCGAGGCACTACCTCTCCAGTATCCGATCCTCGAGTATGTCCTCAAGATCCATAGGCAGGTTTGTAAGCTTTCCCAGCTATTCGAATAGTATTCCTTACGAGAACAACTATACTCTAGATCCAAGTTGGGAATTCTCCTGTAGTTATCCTATCTTATCACCGGAAGTTCAGAACATGTTATGAAACTAGATAGTAAAAATCTAAGAAAAGTTACCTAAGGGAGTGGGAAAGGAAAGCTATAAGAAAGTGAGGAAGAATGCATAGATGTTTAGACAGCCAGAGACAAAGAAAGGTAAATAGACAGAAAGAGATAGTAAAGTTCCAAGAATACCCACCCAGGAAAGTAGAAAGAGAAAGAAAAATCTAGAAAGAGAGGTAAAAGATAGAATATAGATGCTTAAGCAATCAGAAGCAAATAGAGATAGAGGTACGTAGTAGATAGGTAAGAAAATTCCAAAACCTATGGTAATAAGAAAATGGAACAAGCCTGAATAAGAGTAAAATGCCTAGTAGACCTAAGTAAGTTTTCTTTCTTTTTTGTAAGATTTCTTCTCTCCTTAGAACACTCTTCCAAATGAATCCAATAACTTTCGAATACCTTGTGGAGATAGTCATTTTTTCCCCCGAATCACGAAGAATAAATAGAGAGACAAAAGAAGTAGGAAGTCAGAAGTAGTCGTGAAGTTTTCAATGGACACAAGGTGTCCCCAACGACGTAGGGTCTAGACACCCAAACTCAGAATCATAGGAGTTAGAGTGAATGAACGTCAATAATCGTAGAGATGTAAAATGATCGTCCCAGCCAGTGCCAGTATAGAAAAAGATAGCCACACGAAAGCCCATTTCACATAACATCAATATTCTAAGACAAAATTAGTAAATTGAGAAAATAGATTACCCAGAAAGGACCAAGGAAGCCTCCGAACCTAGAAAATAGAGAACTCAGTATAGTCCACAGAATAGACCAACCATGGTAGAACTCATAGATCAGACAAATACCAATAGAAACCCACATGAATTTAGAAAAGACAGACCCATGAAATTGAAGGTACTCAAAAGTTAACAAGATTACTAGCACGAATAAATAAACATTAAATGGCATAGCCGTAGCCGATAGTGAGAGCAGAGAGCAAAGATATAGAAAATAGCCCATGAGAATGAACCATTACCAGTCACAGTAGTACATCATAAAGCCAAGAGATAGAATAGGGAAATACAAAGCAGTAAGAAAGACCAATATCTATAGTAACAAAGATAATGAAATTTAACTACGCAGATGGGAACCCCGGCATAATTAAAGAAAGTTGTGAAAACCTTAAGACTTAGAATAACCGGTCCAGCCCCAGTAGAATAAGCGATGACTCTTTTGTTCAGTAACTATGACACCAGTAAGTGTGTAGACACCCTACTAGACTATCGTTGGACTTAAACATTTAACATAAACTTGTACTTTCAGATGTCCAAAGAAATCGTGCATTCACCCCCAATTTAGAGTCCAATGAGAAGATGAATAAATAAAGAAAAGCATTGGACAAGATAAACAGATCATGTGACAGTCAAACTCATAAGCTTAACATGACCTAGATAAGAATCAGAAGATTGTAATATCTTGAACGAGATGGAGTAGTTTGTAGTTACAATAAGTTTAGCCAAATACAGAAGGGATAACCTGATATATAGTAGGGCATAAAGCTTTCAAGGAAGTAAAGGCTTAAAAGAGTGAGGGAATAAAGTAGGCACCATATAGCAACACATGAGTAAAGTATCCAACTTATATAAATTTCCCACCATACCAGAAAAGAAAGGATTAGTAAGAATGTATTACCCAAGCTAAAGATACAATAGAAATATCATAATTAGTTGTAAATAAGGAGTTTCCAAGGGAAGAGTGACCTAAGAAGGTCAAGAAATCGAGATAAGAAGGAAATCCAAAGTAACAGAGTGAAACTTAGTAAGGAAGTATAACAGAGGAAATATGGTAGGAGTTTGAAAGAGTATGAACCTTATGAAAGTTCTCAGTAAGAGGTAGTATCACCAATAACCCTAGAGAAATTATGGGTAAAGTTGAAAGAGGTGGTTCAGATGGTTGTTAATAAAAGACCCTAAATTGGAAGTTAACACTAGATATGCAGCTAAGAGAGTCCTAAGTTCATAGATAAGCGGCACGTACAACTATAGTGCAGTTAGCTAGCGAGAACACCGCAGCTAGAAAAGGCTTTAGGACCCAAAACCTTACCCTCCCAACCCTAGCCACACAACTGTACTGAAGATGGACCTCGATGATCGTCTCAAGATAATGCTAGGAACAAGTAAATGCGTAAAAGGACCAAAACATAAAACCTTCGGGCTCAAGATAAGAGTAAAATAGAAGAAGAAAATAGCTAGAAATAAAAGATCTAGGAAAGAAACTGTCTAGATGAAGCGATGATGAGATAAAATATTAGTCTAGCAGTGATGGGAATACGAAAGAACAATGTTGGACATGACTAGAGATATGTAAGAGAGGATATCCTTCGGAAAAGAAGACATAGACCATAGAAGTTCCAGTTATATGATAAAATATGTGAGAATACTTAGTAAGCGAAGATAGAAGTGCGTAACAACAAGGTTTCTGGGTATTGGAATGAAACCAATGATCTCTTACGTGTTAGCTCACGAAAACCATATAAAGTACCCAGCCTTAGTCTAAGTTGACCAAACCACTACGGGTTTGGGACGTCATTAGCCATGGGTATGGGTGGTTTGGTAGAATCGTAGCATAATATGGAATCGAGGAGATAAATTACTACAATGTTACAATTTGCATAGCGGGTGAATCCTCAAGGTACGGTATATTTGCATGTATTTAAGTAACGACCCTTGACAGCACTAGACTATGGAAAACAAGTTGGTGTGGAACACCATAACCAGATTTATAGTAGCAATGAAAGTAAAAGTATGAAGAAAATATGAACTATAGTTAAAATCGAATCGCCAACGTCCCCGTCTATAGTAAGAAGTACGGTTAAAGTCCCAACGAAGCTACCAAAACCAACCTCCTTAGTACAAACCCTTTGGATAAATATCAATAGTGAGCAAGAAGTACATAAAGAATCTGACCCTGCACTACAAGGTCCTAAGTTATACAGATAAGCAGAGGCAAGAAAATTTGTAGGGTGGAACCGGTAAGCAGCCTAATATATATATATATATATATATATATATATATATATATGTATATCTTCCAGAGTTAAAGCCGAAGTAAAGGAACCCAATTACAGAAAGCACAAATATCTTTAAGGATGAAAGATCCTTAAGTAAAGGTTGGAAAGCCTAGCCCAATAGTTATACAAAACAAGTTAGAGGACGTTGAGTTCTCAACAAGAAGGCTCTTGGATATATCTTCTTGTAAATAGATATAAGAAGACTAGACAATCAAGAATTAGAAGGTGTAGATATAAACCACGAACCTGGTACCATTCAGAACTGATAGCTCATGTAGGTAATGAGCTGGAGTAAGTAGAGTATAACGAAAGATCTAAGAATGAGGCTTCTTTGATGCACCATAAGAGTTGTAGAATGGCGTAGTGTAAAGTAATCAGGAGGAATTTTATGAAAACAGGACGAGGAGTCCCCTCTTAATCAAGAATTTAAGAAGTATAAGGTATGAGACAAAAGTTAAGATAAGAGAAATACTAAGGCGTACTTATTAGAAAAAGGATGAATGATCAGTTTAATAGAGATCTTAGTCACTAAGTTATAGTGAACCCGGTTAACATGAGTTAGTTTACAGTAAAGTAAGAGTCCTAATAGATGGAAATAAAAATGGTTATGAGTATAAAGTCAATTTAAGATGATGGTTTAGAAAGAACCCGTGAACTCTGTGACCAATGGTAATATCCCAAGTTTAAAGAGGATTCGAGGACGAATCCTATTTAAGGGGGGAAGAATTTGTAACCACCGGTAGTCTCTACTACTATTATATTATAGTACTATTACATTATGGGATGAAGATAACATAATATAAATTATGTTGGGACACATATACATTCAGGGAAATGACTTTGGGGATAATCGGTAAATTCCCCGAAGTTCCGATACGAAACTTTATAATGTTCCATTACAGGTATCCCATAGTATTTGGGCCATAACTTTCTCATAAGAACTCCGAAGTTTATCAATTTTTTATCGTCGGAAAGCTGATATCGAGATCTATAACTTCCACGTTAATTAGTTTTCCAAATTCGGACCGAAAACTGGTCAAAAATATAGATAAAAAAATTGGATGAATAGTGATTTTGGACTTAACTAGAAGAATCTCAAACTTTCCCCACATTTCTACACTTTTCTCCATTAATCCAAATATCAAATAAGCCCTAGTATATAAGGAGATTACTATTCATCATTTCATAAAATTAAGAAGAAGAAAAACGTGGGAAAGAAAAAGAAGAAGATAAGAAAAGAAGAAGAAGAAAGAGAGAAGAGGAAAGAAAAAGAAGAAAGATACAAAGGATAAAAGAGCTTGGCAACCATTAGAGGCTTGGGAAGTGTTGGAATTCAAAAGAAAAGAGGTAAGAAATCCATGACCCAAATTGTGATATATTAAGTTTTGATGATTTGATACTTGTAATATGTTGTGAGCTTGAGTGTGATGATGATTGTGTGATTTTTTGTATTAAGACAATGGTAATTTTGAGAAACCTGAACTTGTTAAGTTTTGGGTATAAGACTAAGTGAAGTATATGAAATAGATATAAGTTGATGTTGAGGGGGATGTTGATAATGTTGGGGATAATTATTGAGGTTTAATGGAATGGTTTTGTAATAAAATCGATAAAGAAGTATTGAGGATGCATTTGGGAAAGATAGGCTTGAGCAGCAAGTGCAGAAACCTGGAAATCAGGTTCACGTCGCGACGCCAAAGGGGTTAGCATCGCGACGAGTACTGGAAAATTAAAAATAGTTTCTGGAATGTTCATGTCGCAACACGCAACCCCTTACGTCACGACGCGAGATCAGAATCTTCCCCAAATCAGTTTTAAACTAGTCCGTTTTCACCCTAGCATGTAAGAGACCACCCTAAGGTACTCGTATCAGCTCGTATACATATATTACTTCTTGATATAAGTATGATACCTATCGGAGTAATAGAAACCACTTAAATAAGTAAATTTAGCCTGATTTCGTAGTACGTTTCTTAGTCTATTTCTAATCTAGTTTACCAAATGTAGTTGCAGGAATCATAATTTTCTTCGGTAGAGTAATCAGTACCAGTCGGATTCTAAACCAGTGAGTGGACACTTCTATTTTGCTTGATTTTCATTTTGCCATTTTACACATCAGACTTATTTTTACGCTTTAGGGCGTTAGACGATTTTTATTACAGTTATTACATGAAATTTTATGCTTTAAGTTATAATTTAGAAAATAAATGTTTTCAGTGTTAGGGTTGATGCTCAGAGCACCAATCCAGATCGTATTTATGTCTGATTCATGAATACGAGCAACCTTTTTCCATAATATTACTAATTTAATGGTAGCATCTCTTGTCTTTTATATACGTATTCGATCTAATTTCGATTAGATTGATTAGATTGAAACTAAATCTGGTTTAGTGATATGTATATATATTAGACAAAGACCTCATGATTTACAACATAGTGCGCAGTTACAACATAGTTTGTAATTGACATTGGGAAGTGTCACTATAAGTTGTATATCATTAAATTAAGTTCCTGGTCAAGATTTATTGACTCGGGTCAGTTAGTAAAATCCGCTGAGACCAGTACATGTCGTATATCGGACTTGGTCCGATGTTTTATCCCAATGAACCATGAGTCTTGGGAGACTCGTATAGACTTGTAGGTGTTTATTTGATAAACACTGAACGACTCACCGAAGATTTCCTAATAGATGGTACACCAACGTCAATATGAATCTTCTCGGGTTGAGTAGCATAATGATTCTTTGACTTGAGATACCACTGTTGATATATGAGTTATCATCCACACTTAGATGGCAGTCACGTCACCGATCTATTTAGATCAGACCTCCGCCTGTCCGTTGGGTGTGGACTCATGCTAATGATATCCTGTGAGTATCAAGAAATGATCTGTCAGTTCTGTGTACAGAGCATAGGTAGTCCATTTGTGATTAGCAATCTATTAAATCTATGGCCATAGTTATACTTCGGAAGTGAGTTCCGAATATTATTTAGAGATTGCTAATTGATACGTCGACGAGATTATTCCTATAGAGATTTGACATTTATATCTATATCTATGGGATAATCCGGATACCTGTGACGGAAGGATTATATGTATATAGTGACCTCGACCTGTATGATTCAGCGAGTTTATCTGTGGTCATCATAATTTACGGGTGGGTGAATTATGGATACGAAATTAGATTTCGTGATGGATATGTCTGAATCTAGAGAGTCTCACTAATGAAATATACTCGTAGAGCACTATGACAACTGTTATGAATAATACTGATTATTTATAACTCGTTTAATGGTTAAACGAAAAATACATGCAATCGGGACCTAACGGTCATTCCCGAATTAATGTGTATTTGTATTTAATATTTGATATTATTTAATACACATTAATTAAATATCAAATTGTGATATTTAACATATATATCATTAATATATGTATTGGAGATATTTAACGTAAATATAATACATATATTTGAGATATTTATATTTATTATTTAATTATTAAATAATCAATTAATTAATATTACAAATATCTTTGTAATGATTTAGCTTTTAATTTGGCTTGATATCATTGACACACATTTTTTGTTCACTTTATTAAAGGTAAAGGTTATCTTTAATTTTTTAAAAATGTGGACCAATTAATATTGAACAAAATGAATAATTGTTATTTAATTTTGAAAGCCAATAATTGGCAATTACAAAAAATCAAAAGGCGAAATTGGTTTGTTTTTGAAATATGATTTCCAGGGAGCTATATACACGCCCAAAAACAGCAAGAAAAGAGAGAACACAAATTTAACAAAAGTACAAAGTGAGTTGAGAGAGTTTTGAAGGAAAATCAAAGAGAAAAGCTCAAGGATTTTGGAAATTTTGTAAGTAATTCTCAATTTCCTTCAAGAAATAAATTATTTCTATTTATCTTATCTTCAATTGTGTTGCTAAGATTAATTTCTCTACTCTTTATTTTGTAATTAAATTTGTTGGAAGCTTGTTGGATGTGATTAGCATGTATGTTTAATTAATTAAGCTAATTAGGTGTAATTATGCTTAATTGATTAATTAGAAAATTAAAGTTGCCATTCTAGAGTTAATTAGCCATTCATAATTAGCCTAGAATTGTTCTTGATTAATTTCATGATGGTGAGATTTAATTGGTGTGGTAATTTGAAGATTAAAGTATTGAATTTTATCAATTTAATGTAAATTGTCCAATTTGAGTAATTTGTGAAATTAGGGTTCTTAACCCACTCAAATTTTGGGGATTTTCATATATATGTTATAATTTGATGTATATTTGATGTATGTCAAATTTGGGATTGATTGGATTTGATCTTGATGTGTTTTGAACAAATAGGGCCAAATTGCAATTAATAGAAATTCTAGGCTGTTTTCGTAATTCTGAAAAATTACTGGCCAGTTTCGAATTTATGGAAAATATTCTGGATTATGTTGCAAATTGTATAAA
Source organism: Zanthoxylum bungeanum (assembly GCA_019454045.1). Lineage (NCBI taxonomy): Eukaryota > Viridiplantae > Streptophyta > Magnoliopsida > Sapindales > Rutaceae > Zanthoxylum > Zanthoxylum bungeanum. Next base: position 340,621 of record SKCR01025376.1, read on the forward strand.
TTATTTTGGGATTGATTTGGAATCAATTAAATATGTATTTGAATATTTAAGGACCAAAATGATTAATTTGCAAAGTATTGGGGTCTCAAAGCAATTAATGATAAATCTGATTTTTCAAATAAAAATTCAGTTTTTATTTATTGAGTAATTATAAGAAATTAGTTTATTTTAATTTCCCAAGAAAAATATTTATCGAAAATTGTTTCGGAGTGATAATACGCGAAAACGGCGAAAAACAGCGTTACCGGGTAACGGCTACCCCAACAGTGAACTGGACACTGTTCGGGCAGCCCACGAACTGTCCAAATATTTTTGGGGCTGACCTGGGCAGTCCCCATGAGCATTGGTCGGTCGGTTCGGCCGAAAACGCGTTTTATGCTATTTTGCGGAAAAATATTTTCGCAAAAGTTTCGCTATGTTTCTATATTATTTATGTTGTTATATGATATCGAATAAATATGTTTATGTGAAATATGAATAAATTATTAATATTTGATATTAAATAATTTATTCGTAAGTGTAAAAATTTTAAACTACGATTTTGCCCGAACAACGCTCATTTCGCTGCGCCTCTCTGATTTGACCCCAACATTTAGAACATGAGTTTTATATTTTCAAGCATGGGGAAAACCTCACCTCAGTATATAACTTGTAATAGATATGGAATTGACGGAGATGACATGTGCACATGTAGAGGACTGGGGGGACGGCGATACGTAACGCCCTCAGATCCTAGTTCAGGACTAGGGATGACAGATGCCGCTAGATCCTAGTTTCAGAGCTTGGAGGGTAGTATAGATCCGCACCCCCAGTTCTAGTTTTAGGGACACGAGTGGCATACTTTGGGAGACGACGATACGTTACGCCCCAAAATCATGGATTTGCACTCCTGACTCTAGTTAGGCGAATGGGGGACAGCGATACGTAACGCCCTCATACGTCAGGTTTTTCAGAGACAGATCAATTTTAAGATATCAGGTTTTTAGAAAATAGTTTTCAGAGATAAGATATTAGAAACGATTTTCAGAAAACAGACATTTCAGAAACAGATTTTCAAAAGCAGATTTAACAGGTAGTTTCCTTAAGGAAGTTTTCTAGAAAAGAAGGTTTTCAGAAACAACAGTTTTATAAGAGACTTTCAGGAAAAATAAGTTTTACAAAAGAGTTTTCATACTAGATTGTTTTCTGGGAGGACTTTAGTTTTGGAACCAAGTATTTTCATATTAGTATTTCAGTTTTCATCATCTCACTTAGATCGTACAACGGTCTAACCCCCACTCCCAGTTTCTTTATTTTAGAGGATACTCGTAGGATGCGCTTGAGGAGACGGATACTGATGGCAGTCACTAGAGGGTCTGAGTCCACCAGATTGAGTTACAGTTCAGTCAGAGTCAAGTAAAGTCATGCATTTTGCATGTTGTATAGTAAAAAAATTCATATGTAACATGTTTAAGTTTTATTGTCAAGGTTGTATTGTAAAAAAGTGTTAAGTACATGACATGTGTCAAATAGTGCTTATATGTTAAAGTAGGTTTGGGCAGTGGTCCCGTGTTTGAGCTATAATTGAGAGGAGTTAATAGTGATGTATACAGTCAGTAAGTCAGAGTCTCAAGGGGATAAGATAGCCTATTCCCTGCGGTGGTATCTCCGGGATCGGGGATGTTACATATTCCAAGTTGATAGAAGCAGAGGCCTTCGCTAAGATACGAGACCGTGAAGTACAGACGTTCGTTTGAAAAAATATCATCAGTCAATTCGGGTTATCAAAGGAGATAGTAACTGATAATGGCTCACGATTCATGAGCTACCGCTTCCAGGACTTCTGCAGAAATTAGGGTATTAAACTCAACGCCTCAACCCTACGCTCCATACAAGCCAACGGTCAAGTCGAGTCTTCCAACAAGACTATTATGAACACATTGAATAAACGATTCGAGAAAACGAAAGGAACATCGGCAAACGAGCTCCCAAGAGTGTTGTGGTCTTACCAAACAACAACTTACTCATTGACTGGAGAAACCCTATTCTCACTAGCGTTCGGAGTCGAAGCAGTCATTCCAGTCGAAGAAAGTGTCACATCCCTACGCTACCAATGGCTCGATGAAGACTCCAATCGAGAGCTAATGAACTAGAGCCTTGACTGTTAATGTCCTACACATGCCCAAGGTCTCTAAACAGGATATGTGTGTGAATAAATCAAATGGAGTTGCGAAAATACTCACTTTGATTGGATGAGAAAATTTGAAACTTTCTTTGTTGTAGAAGCTCCAAGCTTGGTTGTTCAGTTCCAAACTCTTGGGTGAGTTTCCCTATCACCTTAAAATGACTCGTTTATGTGCTAGCTTGAACAAAAATGAAGCAAAATTTGCCCTCCAATAGAAGCAAAGTCACGCCTAAATGGGAGAGAAAAAAGATAATGAATATTTCCAAACATATCCAAAAGTGTGTTGACTTAATTTTCAAAAAGTTGGTGGTTGTGTTGGAAAAAGAAGAATTAAATACAAGCCAAACACTTCCATCACTTGTCAAAAGGTTGATGTGAGTTGTGGGTCCCACCCATTTAAATTCCAAATTTAAGTTGGCTTACACAACACACTTTGGGCCCGGGTTCGTTTAATCCGATTAAACGAATTTTCCGTCGCTAGGTAATTAAATCCAATTTAATTAAATAATAATACCTAGCAAAATTATTACGAAAGTCGCTTACGAATTAGTTCCAAATTAATTTGCTTGCTTGAATTAAAATTCAATTTTAATTCCCCATTGAAATCCAATTTCAATTAATATATCCAATATATTATTTTAGCCCAAATAAATAAATTAAATAGAAAAATCCAATTTAACTATTAAATTTATTTTACCGATTAATTCCAAATTAATCGCGTTCTCTCTTCTAGACGAATTTAATCCCAGATAAATTCTTGCCGCAATTAATCCCAGATTAATTTTCTCTGTCATAATTAATCCCAGATTAATTCTGTTCGAGTCAAATATCATTGGTGAATCTTTGGGAAGTGACCCAAGAGATCCATGGATATGTTAGCAGTAAATACGGTTGTCGGACTATCCGACATGTGGGTACCGCGTACCACATTCTCACTGATTTACAAGACATGGTTGGCTTCTAGCAAAACACTGTGCCTACCCAATTCTCTAGAAATATTCAACGAAGAATATATAATATGTATCAAGCGTAGTATACAATGTATTATGTAATACGATCCAGTATTAGATGTCACATGCTAGGCCTAGGGCTGAAATTGTGTCTGCCCCGTACGAAGCATATATCGGATCACTAGCAACTAGTCTCTGTAATCGGATAATCATGACCTAGTCATACTATCCCGATAGCTGCAGCATTTAAGAGTACTAGTTCCGTATCCCTGCGTGATCATCATCTCCATATGATTGAAGTGATACTTCCATTTTGACATCACACCCAATATACTACGATTTTTAGTAAACCCAGAAGAGGCGTATACAGAACTTGTTAAAGTTCCAGACGACCAAAACCAAAGCGTACTGATTATCGCAAGTATTAGCGATGCAAGTCTCAGGTTAAGACCACATACACCTACCCTGATTCGTATTCCCATAGACACATAGTCATACTACCAATGTGATTCCGATGGGTCTATCCAAAGCGAAGCTGTTCCCGATCCAACGGCTAACAGAACCTCATATCACACTTGCATAAGTATCCAATACTTAAATATATGAGAATTATGCCGTTAAGCTTCCATAACGCGCGCAAGTGTAATACTAGTCTATTCCGCATTATCGATGTCCAGTCTCGATAATACTACGACTATGGATATTTAATGATTAAACCGTTCATGGATTAATATTGTCTCATATCTTATTAATCCGGTACAAATCATATGGACTTTTATCATTTATATATATCCAAGTAATCCAATTACAAAATGATAAAATAGCAATTTCCTTTGTCATATAGTTAATTTGTACAAAAATATCATGTCTTTTACAAATAATGATGCTATGGGTCATAATTATCCAACAATCTCCCACTTGGCCTATAGCCAATCACTCAAGTGTCCAACACCTGAACTATGTACGGGTCGCTCAAACTTTTGGTGAGATATCGCTTTCGTCAGCGGATCTGAAAAGTTATCATCTGAAACGATCTTTTCGATCTTCACATCGCCACGATGTGTGATCTCACAAATCAGATGAAACCATCGAAGTACATACTTGGATCATTGATGAAACCGTGATTCCATAGCCTGTGTTGTAGCCCATCTCAACTGTAAACAACTACTCCTAATCCAATTAGGAATTTTATAGATCCAAAATGCTTCTTTTGCTGCCTCAGCCGCAGCAATGTATTCCAATTTTGTTGTTGAATCGGAAACAGTATCTTGCTAGGAAGATTTACAGCTCACTGTTCCATTGTTCAAACAAAATATGTACCCTGATTGCGACTTACAGTCGTCTTTATCAGTTTGGAAACTAACAAAGGTGAACCCAGTCACCTCAAGTTCTTATTCTCCATATACTAAGAAAGCATCATTAGTTCGTCTAAGATACTCAATGATGTTCTTAACATCAAACCAGTGACCATCACTTGGATTGGCCTGATAGTGCATATAAGACACCATGTCGCGTACATGTTGGTCAATGTATGAGTTCTCGGAGAGTGCCAATAACTTTTAGATTTATCCCATTAGATTTTTATTCCTAGAATAAAGGTTGCCTCTCCCAAGTTTTTCATGGAGAATTTTAATGAAAGCCAAGCTTTCACCGATTGTAGTATGGGAATGTCGTTGCTAAAAAGTAATACATCATCAACATATAGGACAATCAATGTGAGTGCGCTCCCACTAACCTTCTTATATACACAAGAATCATCTTCGTTTTGAATGAAACCATATTCTTTTATGATCTCATAAAAAACGTTGGTTCCAAGAACACAATGTTTGCTTCAATCCATAAATGGATGGATTTAACTTGCAAACCTTGTTTGCATGTTTTGGCACGACAAAACCATCAAGCTGTTGTATATAAACATCCTCCAAAAGGTTTCCATTAAGGAAAGCTATTTTGACGTCCATCTGCCATATTTCATAATCGAAATATGCAGCATTAGCAAGCATTATCCGAATGGATTTAATCATGGCAACGGGTAAAAGGTTTCGTCATAATCGACACAATGTTGATGATGATACCCTTTCGCTACAAGCCTTGCTTTGTACGTTTGTATGTTGCCATCCATATCTGTCTTCACCATGAAGACTCATTTGCTACCAATCGGCACAATGCCTTCTGGTACATCAACTAGTGTCCAAACTTGGTTGGTATACATGGAATCCATTTCGGACTTCATGGAATCTTGCCATAAAGCGGAGTCGATACCCTGTAGCACTTCCTCATACGTAGCCGGTTTGTATTCCTCAATAAGATTAATATCTACATGAGGTGAGACCAGAAACCCATACCTCTAAGGTTGTTTTCTGACTCTCTCCGACCTACTCGGTTCTTGTGTATCAGAAGATTATGGAACAGTCTCATCCCTGATGAATTATTCGTGTTCCATGAGGGGGTCGGTGCCAGAAACAATATCACTCTGATTTTCATCGAGTTCTACTTTCCTCCCACTTACCACTGCATTTATGAATTCCTTTTCGAGGAAAACTGCATGGAGAGCAATAAATATTTTATTCTGTTGTGGGTTGTGGAAATAATATCCTTTGGTTTCCCTAGGATAACCAATTAAAAATAGGCACTTATCCGATTTGGGTTCTAGTTTGGTACCATCCAAACGTTTAACGTATGCCCAGCATCCCCAAATCTTCAGGAATAAGAAACCTGGTTTCTTTCCTGTCCATATTTCATATAGAGTCTGTCCAACAGACTTTGACGAAACCTTATTCAAAATAAGTATTGCACTGTTTAATGTGTATCCCGTGAAGGAAATTTGTATCTCTGTGCGACTCATCATTGACCTTACCATGTCCAACAAAGTTCAGTTTTTCCAGTCGGACACTCCGTTCAATTGAGGTGTTCCGGGAGGAGTCCACTATGAAAGAATACTATATTCTTTTAAGTAATCTTGAAACTTATTGCTTAAGTATTTTTCACCACGGTCCAACCGTAATGTTTTTAATACTTTTGACAGTTTGTTTTTCTACTTCGTGTCGAAACTCTTTGAATTTATCAAAAGTTTACGACTTGTGTTTCATAAGATACACATAAACATAACGCGATGCAACATCCGTAAAGGTTACGAAGTATTCATAATCACCTCTAGCCTAGCTAGACATGGGCCCCTATACGTCACTATGATCGAGGGCTAACAACTCAGTGCACATACACCTTTACCGCTAAAAGGCATTTTAGGCATTTTGCCTAATAAACTAGATTCGCAGACGTCATATGAATTAGAATCGAATCTGTCCAAGTATCCACTCTTCGAAAGTGTGGATATATGAGTCTTGTTAATGTGTCCCAAACAACAACGCCACAGATGACTTTCATCTGTTTTACTCAATTTCAGCCTTTTGTTTGTCATGTTATATGTTTGAGATTCATTTATATTCAAAACATAAAGACCATCATTAACATCTGCTGTACATATCAAAATGTCATCTTTATATACAAAACACCCAGTGTTCCAGAATACAAAGGTATACCTGCATCGGGTTAAACAAGATACAGAGATGATGTTCCTAGTCAAAATAGGTACAAAATAACAGTCACCTAATGTAATTACATGCCCCAAGAGCAGATACAAAACATATATCCCAACGGCCAAAACAGTGACTCTCGTCCCGTTTCCCACTCGTAGGTTGATCTTATCTGAAGCCAGTATCCTTCTAATCAGTAGATCATGCACATCAGTACAATATGAGTACCACATCCAGAATCAAAAATCCAATTTTTAAAAGCAGTAGTGGACATGTTTATAACAAACATACCTAAAGCCAGAGCATTACCCGCCTTCACTTCCTTCATGTATGCCTTGTACTCACGGTAGTCACGCTTCCAGTGACCCCATTTTCCACAGTGTAGGCAGACATCTTGGGATATGTCCTTAGTCTTCCCAGAAGACTGTGATGATTTGGCCTTGCCATTTTTCTTCTTTTTCTTCACACCACCAGAAGCCTTCGGCCAAGCCTTGGCTTTCTGTGATGTCGAAGTAAGATGCGCCTCGCGCTTCTTGCCCTTCAAAAGCTCTGGCTCTGCTTCTTTCAGCATCGCCATTAACTCTCCAAGAGTCTTTTCTTGGTTCATCATATTGTAATTCATGATGAACCCGCCCCAGCAGTCGGGCAGAGACTGTAAGATCAAATCTATAGAAGTCTCGGCCTCAAAGGTTATGCCCAGATGACCTAGCTGTTCAATGTTAGCAATCATCTGTGACACATAGTGCTCGACTGATGTACCATCTGACATACGCGAGCGAAAGAGCTTCTTTTGCAATTCGTACTTCTGAGATCTAAGGTTAGATCTGTGAAGGTCCTTCAATTTCAACATCATATTATAAGGATCCAATCCTTTGTTCTGACGATGAAATTGAGGGTTCATTGCGGCAAGCATGACGGATTGAGCGGTAAAGTTATCATATCGATGAGTCTTCCAAAGCTCATGATCAACTACCCGCTTATGTCCGGGCTCAGGCCCGAGAGGTTTGTCTATAACATAGAGCAACTTCTCGGCTCCCAGGACAATCCTGAGATTCATCTCCCAATCTGGAAAATTGGCGTCGTTAAAGACATTCTCGCCCATGATTATGTCTCTAACGCTAATCTTTCCAGCCATCTCGATTACAATAGTCCAACTATTCAATCAATGATTTCGGGTACACTCAAAATGTAATGGTTACTATAGTCCAACTATATAACCAACTACAGGTGGAGTAGTGTCTTTTACAGTCTAACTGTTCAAAGAAAGCAATAAAACAATATTAGTCCAACTAATATACATTTATAACAACGATAAATAAAATAAAAGAGCTCGTATTAGCGAGTATTAAACGAAATTGAAAATTTAATACTGGCCTCCCACTATTTTTCGGTGAGCCTCTAACCCTCTGTTGAGTACTCGGGAAACCCAGTTTCCTAGTGGGCTAGGATCCCGTTAAATAACACACAACCTTGACTTTGGCCAACAAGCTGTATGAAACTTAACTAGGTAGATCTCTAAGATCAATTGGATCCAATCCAATTCCTATATCCGGTAGTTGGACCTCCAAGTCCAAAATATATATCCAATATATTTCCTAACCTTTTGCTCTGAATCAACTAAGCCTTGGCTTTGGCTCAACAAGCTTAATGATTCCAGTTAAGCATGACCCACTGACAGTGGGAAAGCTTCGTAATCCACGTCGATGTTCAGAAGTGACCTTGACTTTGCCCAAAAAGTCACAACTGCCCAAGACATGCGATATATAACAAAGCTTTCGTGGTTCAAACACATCCGCGATGGACAATGATCTTGACTTTGGCCAACAAATCAAAGTCAACTTTGATTAGGTCTCATCATACACCCTTAAACATGCATTCTAAAAGCATAATAAGACGAGATAAATTAATAATGATATACGGATGGATATATAACAATTTGTTCCTAGAAAAAATCATTATATTTCCTCTCTCCTACTAGCACTTTACATACTTCTACCCAATTATATAATACAATAAAGAAACCTCATTTACATTAAGGGGAATTGGTGAGAAGAGAAATACAAAGAGATAAAGAGGTGAAAGGCTGGACACGCAGGTCCAATTTAATAAATTTCAAATTTACAACAATTTCCAAAATTGCCCTCACCCAACTAATATCCATCCGATATACATTATTTATATAAATACATCCAAGTATTCACACAAAGCATGCTGTCAATCAATCTAATCTAATTAATTAATCTTTGATTAATGACCATCCAATGTTCATACAATGATTTGATTTGCACGAATCCAACTCGTTTAAGAATAAATACTCAATGTATGTATTCTTGAATTATATCAAACTATAATTTTAAATCCAATTTAAATTGTATCCAATACTAATTCATATTTAATTCCAAATTAAATAATTACACTTATTTTTGTGCCTTAAAGACTTGGATTCCAAATCCAATCCAATTGGGTCTCAAAGGCCCAATTAGCATCCAATGCCAATTTAATTAAAGTCCAATGGGCTTTCAATTAATTCTTTAGGCATGGGCTTTGGCCAATATGGATCAAACCCAAAATGCCAAGGCCTAATAAGGAATCACCATTTGCCAAAAATCAATTTAGGCCCATTAGGCCCAATTAAATTATTAAAGGCCCAATAGTCATATTTGGACTTTATGGAAATGGTATTAGGCCCAATTGGATCCAATCCAATTGTCCAAAACCATATTTGGCCCAACCAAGCCCATTAGCCCAAATATAACAAATTAGCACAATCCAATTTTAAAGACTAATTTATATTAACATAATATTCCAAATATCACATTAATTTTAATTAAATTGTAATTAACACAATTAATCTATTAATCTAATATTTCTAAAACATTAATTAATCAAATTAAATATGCTTAATATTTCAATTCATGTCCAACACAAATTGAAGCAAAATCAATTCTTCCAACATGCTCATACTCACGGCAACCACATGAAATTAACATCTAATTTTGATTTCAATCCAATTAAATCAACAATTAACATTCAATTTCATGCCATTTAACACATCCAATTGTAAAATTCAAAAAATCACCATGAGCTTTTCTAGGGTACCATTCGGCCATGGTAAAAGAATTGAGGATTTTTGATCCAATCAAATTTTCACAAATCCAATGATGCACAAATCCAATTCATCATCATATTAACATAACCAAACAATCAATTTAGACATTTACAAACTCCAAGCAAAATCCCCAAATTAAAGTTAAGAACCATAAAATTCAAATCATGCTTAGATTGGCTCTGATACCATTGTTAGTGTCCTACATATGCCCAAAGTCTCTAAACATGATATGTGTGTGAATAAATCAAATGGAGTTGTAGAAATACTCACTTTGATCGGATGAGAAAATTCGAAAATTTATTTGTTGTAGAAGCTCCAAGCTTGGTTATTGAGTTCCAAACTCTTGGGTGAGTTTCCCTATCACCTTAAAATGACTCCTTTAAGTGCTAGCTTGAACAAAAATGAAGCAAAATTTTCCCTCAAAGAGAAGCAAAGTCACGCCCAAATGGGAGAGAAAAGAGATAATGAATAGTTCCAAACATATCCAAAAGTGTGTTGACTTAACTTTCAAAAAGTTGGTGGTTGTGTTGGAAAAAGAAGAATTAAATACAAGCCAACCACTTCCATCACTTGTCAAAAAGTTGATGTAAGTTGTGGGTCCCACCCATTTAAATTCCAAATTTAAGTTGGCTTACACAACACACTTTGGGCCCGTGTTCGTTTAATCCGATTAAACGAATTTTCCGTCGCTACGTAATTAAATCCAATTAATTAAATAATAATGCCTAGCAAAATTATTACGAAAGTCGCTTACGAATTAATTCCAAATTAATTCATTTGCTTGAATTAAAATCTAATTTTAATTCCGCATTGAAATCCAATTTCAATTAATATATCCAATATATTATTTTAGCCCAAATAAATAAATTAAACAGAAAAATCTAATTTAACTATTAAATTTATTTTACCAATTAATTTCAAATTAATCACGTTCTCTCTTCTAGACGAATTTAATCCCAGATAAATTCTTGCCACAATTAATCCCAGATTAATTTTCTCTCTCAAAATTAATCCCAGATTAATTCTGTTCGAGTCAAATGTCATTGGTGAATCTTTAGGAAGCGATCCAAGAGATCCCTGGATATGTTGACAGTAAATACGGTTGTCGGACTATCCGACACGTGCGTACCGCGTACCACGTTCTCACCGATTTACAAGACATTGTTGGCTTCTAGCATAGCACCGTACCCAATTCTCTAGAAATATTCAACGAAGAATATATAATCTGTATCAGGCGTAGTATACAATGTATTACGTAATACGATCCAGTATCGGATGTCACATGCTAGGTCTAGGGCTGGAATTGTGTCTGCCTCGTACGAAGCATATATTGGATCACTAGCAACTAGTCTCTGTAATCGGATAATCATGACCTAGTCATACTATCCCGATAGCTGCAACATTTAAGAGTACTAGTTTTGTATCCCTACGTGATCATCATCTCCATATGACTGAAGTGATACTTCCATATTGACATAACACCCAATACCTACGATTCTCAGTAAACCCAGAAGAGGCGTACACAGAACCTGTTAAAGTTCCGGACGACCAAAACCAAAGCGTACTGATTGTCGCAAGTATTAGCGATGCAAGTATCATGTTAAGACCACATACACCTACCCTGATTCGGATTCCAATAGACACATAGTCATAATACCAATGGGATTCAGAGGGGTCTATCCTGAGCGAAGCTGTTCCCGATCCAACGGCTAACAGAACCCCCTATCACACTTGCACAAGTATCCAATACTTAAATACATGAGAATTATGTAATTAAGCTTCCATAAGGCGCACAAGTGTAATACTAGTCTATTCCGTATTATCGATGTCCAGTCTCGATAATACTATGACTAGGGATATTTAATGATTAAACCGTTCGTGGATTAATACTGTCTCATATCTTATTAATCTGGTATACTAATCATATGGACTTTTATCATTTATATATATCCAAGTAATCTAATTAAAAAATGATAAAATAACAATTTCCTTTGTCATATAGTTAATTTGTACAAAAACACCATGTCTTTTACAAATAGTGATGCTATGGGTCATAATTGTCCAACATTGACACCATTGTCGAAGGTATCAGCAGAAGATGGCCAGGTACTTCAACAAGAATGTCAGATGTTGAACTTTCAAGAATGAGGAATGGGTCATATGCAAGGTATTCCAAAACACTAAAGAGGTTGGAGAAGGGAAGATCGGACCCACATGGGAATGCCCATAAATTATTACGAAGGACGTGAGCAAGAAGCCTACAAGTTGAAGGCAGCAAATGGGAAGCCCATCCAAAATAGTTGGAACGCAATACATCTCAAGCGATTCTACAGGTAGACTTTAAAGGTTGAAATTCTTAGACTCACCATTCGACAAGCTAATTGCCTACTGATTGAGGATAGGGAGATTAATACAGATTCAAACTTGGGGACAACATCCATAATCAGTTAAGAATATTTGAATAAAATAATTTTAACCCAATTTTCGAGTCGATAATACTGTTAACTTACTAGTATTTGAATTCCATATTAGCCTAAGTCCATAGTCAACATTGGAACTTAGCATAAATGACTTTCCTCAATTATAGACAAAGTATCTTAAGTAGAACAAGATATATAAAGCTAAAAGACTTGAATTTATTCTATTGATAAGTAATATTCGAAAAATAGAGTTTTACATAATGGTTTTTAATTATACATCAAAGTTAAAAATAAATATTTAGTCTTCGTCTCCAACAGTAGTCTCGCCAGCTTGGATATCTCGATCGTCCGTGGCCGCGACGCCCTCAGCACCACCAACTCCCGGCTCATTTACATCTTCAACCAATTTATCTCTCTTAGTCTCCAAAACATCCTCCCCAACAATCTTGGGAACTTTCTCTATCCCAACAAACTCCTCTTCAGCTCTAGTCTCCTTTCATTCGACTTATTCATCCTTCTGAAGAGCTTTTTCACCACCTTCAATTTCCTCGTCCTCGGACGAAATTGAATGGCCGACTTCTATCTTCTCATTCAACCTAATCCATTTCTGTGGGTTTCAAGAAATATGCTCGCCCTCTATGTATTGCTTCATCAGGCTACTTCGTTCTTTCACCATCGCTTCAAAAGCCACCGCTTCCAATTGTTCAACCAACTCAGCTTTCTCCCCTTCTACAGCCTTCAGACCTCCTTATAAGCCTCAATTTCAGTTGACGTCAAGCCTCAATTCAGCTGACATCGTCTCCCTTTCGAGCTTTAAGGTCGCCTTAGCTTCTATAGATTCACCTTCAGCCTCATTCATTTTCTTCTTGCCTCCAAAGATGATCTCGCTTCTGTTAATTCTTTCCTCAGAGTAGTTGTAGACACGGCGATGCTGTCAGGGCTCGTAGCCCATTGGGAGTACGGAGTAGCCCGCGAGGGACTAAACTAGAGAATAAATAGAGTCGCCACCCAGTGTGAACTGGGAAATGATTTAAGGCCGCACTCACCCCTCGCAAGGGAAGACCTCAAACCGTTGGGTTCGGAATGGTCCCTTACTTATGCCAATTGTAATGAAAGGATTTATACAATAATATAACCAAGTCTTATGCAGCACATGCAAAATAATTCAAATGACATATAAGTTTGCACACCCATAAACATAAATGTAAGTGAAAACAAATGCATAATTCTAAAAACATGTTAATCAGAGAAGTGCAGCAATGACAATAGAAAGGCTAACAATAATGGCAGATAATTAAGCACATGATGTAGAAATGAATAACTAAAGAGACAAGCATGCATAAAACATGATAAAAGAATATGTCCAGTGTGTGCGAGTTCGAGTGAGGCAGAATGCATGCGTCCGAGTAGCATTCGTAAACGTGTTCGAACGGGGTAATATCGAATGCATGCGTTCGAGTAGCGTTCGTAAACGCGTTCGAACGGAGTGAGGTAGAATACATACGTTCGTGTGGTGTTCGGGAACACGTTCGAATGAGATTACAAAAACGATATCTATAATGATATAAACACATGCATGAGTGTTTCTCAAGCGGTACGTGGAGTTGTATCCCATGTATAGACCGCACTACCATCCATTCGGATTCGTCTACAGAATTTATGTCTGGGTTTCCATCCGATATACCGCAAGGGATAACACGCAATCATTAACACAACGCAATCATTAACCCAATGTTGACATACATGAAATATGATAATGCATATAACAATAAATAACCAAAGAGACAAATATGCGAAATAACAAGGAAGATAAATAACACAAAATAAATACGGAGAGATGGAGCCGAGTCTTGTTAGGGTTTATTTCTTATTTTCACGTTTTGGCTTTTTTCTGTGAGTGGAGTGGGAGGAAGAAGACCGATTAGGGTCTAGTTTAGGTTTTGTTATATAGTGGCCATTAGGGTTAGGGTTATGCATGTGGGCTTTTGGATGGGTGCATATTGGGCTTTGGATGGGTGCGGGGGTTTTTTGGGCCAAGATTAATATTTTAATAATAGAGATCGACTAAGCAAACCTGCAGCTAACTAGCGAGTTTAAATTTGATGAGGTATTAATTTTAGAATTTTCCCTTCCAACGTCAGTTTCCCGTGACTTCCATAACTTATCGGGTAGTGCCTCCTGTTGGTTTCTATAATATGTCCCAAGGAAAGATTAAGCATATATGAAATACAACAAAGAATATATATAAACATGAAGTATGGCGGAATCATACTTACAATATCTTGTGATGAAGAAAATCAAGCCAAGATGGAAGCTCCAAGGTGGTGATTTTCGGCCAAGGTGAGAAGATGTGGAAAGCTCCAAGCTTTGAGTATTCCAAGCTCTATGATGGTTTCCCTATCACCTCTTTTGATCCCTTGAAAGGTGCTAGCCTTGCATGTGAGGAGATGTTCCAAACAATCACACTTTCTTTAAGCTTTTGGCAACCAAAATGAAGAAGATGAAGACCAAAAACTGCATGCAGTTTTTCGGCCAAGTGAGAGAGAGAAGAGAAGATTTTTCTTTTTGTTCTAATTGATTTTTGATACCAAAAATCAATTTATATTTATGCCATAATATTTATTAAATAATAATAAATCTATGACACAACCATGCAAAGGCTTAGGTGTCAAAACACTCAAATTCCATGCATAACATTAGAGTGTATTATACACTATCACCATGCAATGCATTATCAATAAAATAATACATATAATGACATGTGTCAAGTGGGCCCCACACGTTTCCAAATGAAAGTGGGCCTACGTCCACTCACGCGTTCGGGTTCGATATTTCCGAAATACCGAACTTGCGTCGCGACGTTAATTAATCGAATTTAAATAAATCGCGCCTAGCGAAATTATTATTTACGTCGCTAACGAATTAATTCTAAATTAACTCGTATGCCCGAATTAAAATCTAATTTTAATTTCGCGTCGAAATCGAATTTCAATTATTATATCGAATATAATAATTTTACTGATTAATTCCAAATTAA